>CM071926.1:48078029-48563347 GCA_016081115.2 Rehmannia glutinosa | reverse complement strand
TGTATTGCTTTGTAAATAAAGTTTGTCGCAAGATAAAGCCGCAAGCAGTTTACAACAACCGCTGGGCCACAATTTGAATAATAACTCGCTACCATCGGCCCACCTTACATCAAAGTAGCGAGTTGCAGTGCATCATCAAGAAACTCAAGATAATTTAGCTGGGCTCCCCACAACAAGATGAACATGGTGATGTCAAGAAACTTAAGATAATTCAAATGGGGCTTGACTCGAACCAAAATCAGAGAGCTGATGCTAAAGAAGTTTGTAATAGCTCACCGCTAACCCTGGGGAAAAATTATTGATAATGAGGGAGATGATATGTCTAAGAAGGATGATGTTGAAGAGTCGCGCTGTGCAGTCGCACATGTATGAACGCCTAGACCCCGTGGTCCCCAACATATCCATATATTGGAAGACATGCTGCACATGGAGGCGATGGATGTTTAATGCGCCGAGACCAGCTTTAAAAGGCCTGGCATGATTGATGGAGGAATACCTTTACCGATTCTCGATAATGCCCATGTTCCTATGGTCTTCATGAAATCTACTTCATATCGCCTCTCTATGAGAACGACGCCGCAGCTGCCAAGGCTCTAGAGAAAGCAAGGCACCGAACCTCATATATGCCCCTTTTCGATCCAAACATTCTTGAGAAGGCTCGAAAGTGCCACTGAAGCTATGTAGAAGTAATCGATGCTCAATCGTAGTATCCTATGGAGAAAGCTCACCAAGCAAGCGCTGCATAAGTCCCCTGAGCTGCATGAGAAATCTATGCTCAGGGGTGTTGGACAATAATCAATTTCCATCTCTCCAACCCCTGCA
Organism: Rehmannia glutinosa; assembly: GCA_016081115.2. Lineage (NCBI taxonomy): Eukaryota > Viridiplantae > Streptophyta > Magnoliopsida > Lamiales > Orobanchaceae > Rehmannia > Rehmannia glutinosa. The sequence goes on along the minus strand of CM071926.1, from coordinate 48,562,525 downwards.
ATCCTTGACATTGTGAGGACCATTGATCCAACCACCTCACCAGCTCACTCTGGAGGACCATTAAAGGTGTTGGCGATGAAGTTGGAAAGAAGTAGAAGAGGGCAACCCAACTGAGCCATACCCTATTAATGTTGTTGAGACAACTGCCCAATTGGCTAAACACTCAAAGGATACAGCCAAGTCTCCGGTGTCAACTGACCCCATTGCCAGTGAATCAGCTGGTAAGCTAGCTAAAGGGGAAGTTGATCCCAATACAGCCAGGTCGGAGGAGGCTATAGGAGACAAAAAAAAATTATTATTAGGAGGTGATGGTGAGACTCCCGAAGAAGAGCAAGTCGGGACTAACGATGCTTCGACGGTTAAGACTACCTCAACTGATGAAGTTACTAAGATAACTGAGGCACATGATGGATTGAGGAGGACCATGGCTGTTGAGACTGCTGGTCTTGAAAGTGCAATCCCAAAGGTTGAGACCTTGAAGGATTGCAATAACGAAAACCCTAATTTGGCTGAGTCTGCAAAAGTGAGTGCTCAAGGCCTTGCAACAGTTGAGACTGCTACCAAGGTAGATTAAGACCTTATGGAGGTTGAGACTTCCAGGGGAAATGTGAATGTTTCTGAGGCCTTTTCCAATATGCCGCATTCCGAGTCACCTCACTTTATAGAGATTGATGCATTGCATGACTGATGATGAATCTCCTCGGATTTCATTGACTCAAAATGAAGTCGAGTCCAACTCTTAAAAATGGGAATTGTAGGCGTAATGAAGGAGGCTCACACAAAAATAGCCTCTTCAAAATTTATTTTGTTGATGGACAACCTCCTATGGTGCCATCACGAGCCCATGATGTTGCAAAAGTAAATCGAGCCTCGATACCTCAAAAGGATGATAATGATGGTGCCAATGAAGCCGTTAAGATAATCGAGGCCTGATAAAGCTCAACAGTGCTTCCAGAGTCGCGAATGCCAATGAAGCTCAAATAGCCAATACAGAAAGAGCCGATTTTAGTGGAACGAGAGAAGTGCTTTAAAAGGAGGAGTGGACCTTCCTCAATATCTTATGACCTTTTGAAACAGATTTCCCAGATGTTGATGAAGTCCCTTTAGCCGATACCGATAAGGAGGAAGCCGCAAGCTATCACGTTGACATTAGTCCAACAGACTTCCAAGCCCGTGATGACATGAGACTTGTTCCCTTGGTTATGATTTTAATCGCTTCTTCATGAGGATTCATCTCCGATACAACCGACTTTAGAAAAGCCTTTGGGCCATGTGCAATCGAAATGGAGGCTATGGAATGTGGATTTGCTACTCTCAACCAACGAATAGACAACCATGATGCTATGATTTCAGAGATATCAAGTGGGGTTGTGTCATGGATCATAGAATGGAATACTTAGACAAAATATCTTCCTAGGAGCAAGTTGGCTATTTTCCTGTAGGAGAAAGTTGAATAAACCTTAAGATTTTGATGATACCATGTAGAAGTTAAACCAGGAAGTTGGCACCCCTTGTAACTCAGATAACAATAGATAGTCCTGGGAAAAGCCGAGTTAAGCCGATGTCAAATATTACAAAAAAGTCCCGTGGGATCAATGAAGACTCATGTGTGTCGATGAGTAAGGCCATGAAGGAAGTCAAGGTCTCGATCAAGGAGAGACAATCGAGGAACAATCGTTAGAAGTGTCACCAAGTCAACTCAAGAAGCCAAGTCTATCGGCTTGAAGTGATAGTTGAGTCAATCCCATGATTGAGCAAACTCAAGTCACCCGTGGTAAAGCTGCAAGAAATAAGTCAAGACAACCGACTTAGATCCGTTGATTAAAGTCAAGAATATTACTCCATTTAGTAATATGACAAACCGCTGTGTCTAAAAGTGTTTCGCCTGCATTTTGCAAAAGGAATAAGCCAATGGGAAACATCGCACTCGTGTCATACACCTACAATGCTGAAATGCCATTTAATACGAGGAAAGGTCAACATCACCAAGGTTGCGTTGCATCAAGAAAAGACAAACAAATGAACACAAAGTGACATTAGAAACTAGCCTAACTCTTCAACAGCAAAATTTCAAATGTGCACTATAAAGGTCAGAGGAAGCTATTGAGAAAAAGGTGACCTTTGATTACCGAACCACGAACAAACAAGCAATATTCAAGCAATTAACCTGCAAATTCTCAAAGCATATCAAGATATTGCTCAAGTCTAAAACTCAAACAAACTCGATCCAACACACACTGTGGATGAGAGATAAGTTCAAATTGTTGAAGAGGAAAATATTTGAAAACAAAAAACGCCTACTTTCCAATGAAGGATTGTAGAAAGGATCAAGGTCGAACCATTATCAAGTTTGTTGGAGGGTTTCGTGATCAAATCCAAGAACATGAGAAGTGAGGCAACCGCCTGTGAGGAGGAGGCCGAGTCACAAGAGAAGCTGGCTTGTGTGATCAAGGCCGTCTCTGATCGATAACTTTTGTAAACTGATCTCGTTATATAGTGGATTCCTCCAGAGTTGGAGAAGAGAGGATTAGAAGAATTACCCCATTTTCAAAACTCTATAAAATATTTATGTCATTTACTTTCAACAAATTTACATTCTTGCATATTTACTAATATCCGTCGTTTGCATTTACTATCCAATCGATAAAGAAGTAAGTGCTAAAAATCAAGTGTTTAAAGCAAGCGTAAAACAAATCAAAGTGTGTTAAGTCTTCCGCTATTAAAACCAAATCACCAAGTTAAGTATTCGCTTAAGCGTCAAATTTAGTTATACTATCAACAGCTCTATCGAGTTTGTTGAGTGGGTAACTTAGTTGAATAGCCAACTTAGCCGCCCCCAAGGACATAGCTGATTTGAGTCAACTCGTTGAACTATTTTTAAAAGGACTAAAATTGAAAATTTGCAAGTTTATTCAACCCCCTTCTAAACCTTACACCACACCCCTTGGGACCTATAAGTGGTATCAAAGCGTTGGTTCATCGAGCCTTCCGTGACTAGTTATTATCATGGAAGCAAATGTAACTCGCATTCCTATGTTCACAGTAGAGGAATTTGATGACTGGAAAATTCATATGCAGGCTCATCTATCTGCATTACATGATGAAATGTGGCTTGTGATAGAGGATGGGCCACCGCAAATACTCAAAGTGAACACTACTGTAAGAAGAAGAGCAATTGCAAAACTGAGGAGAAGAGGCTATCACGAACCTGCACCACCCATGATTGAAAACCAAGGACTAAATGGACATATGTAGACAGAAAAAGATATAACCTGGACAATATGGCCAAAGATATACTCTACAAGACGTTGGATAAAGCCATGTTCAACAAAGTCAAATCTTGCAAATCAGCAAAAGAGATTTAGAATAAGCTTACCTTAATTTGTGAAGGATCAGAACAAATTAAGGAAAACAAATTAACTGTTGTTGTACAAAAGTTTGAAAACTTTAAAATGCTTGCAGGTGAAACTCTGGATCAACTGGATGCCATATTTACAGAGATAACAAATGAGCTATCAGCTCTTGGAAAGGAGTACACTAAGAAGGAGATGTGCTTGAAGGTTTTAAGAGCCCTTCCATCTGAATGGGAAATGAAGCTCATGGCCCTGAGACATTCTATGGACCTCTCAAAGACATCGAACCATGAGCTATTCTCAGACCTCAAAGCCTATGAGTTTGAGCTGAGAAGAAAAGAACAAGAGGAGACAACTTGTACCTAAAGACAATCGCATTGATGGCAAAGTGATGGGAAAATAGCCGAGTCAAAGGAAGCCATAGACCAGGAGGAGATCCGATGGTTAAGAGATTCAACAAGTTCTTCAATAAGAACTATAAAAGAAACAAGGGTGAGACCTCCAAAAGACATTCAACACCTTCCAAATCGAGGGAAGACAGCACCCAAGAGTCGAGCATCAAAGAGTCGATTATCAAAGAGTCGATAATCAAAGAATGCATGAGCCGATCATCGAGAGCCGAGAACCCGTGGTTGGAATTGCATAACCAGACATTTTGTTGTTGACTGCCTTATCCACCACCAACAAGTATAGAAATGAAGAGGAAAGAAAAGTCTTCGTGGAAAGAAGACAAGAAAAGAAGAACCATGTTAGTTGCTAAGATCCGCCGAGACATCAAGGTGCAAGGAAGAACAAACTCATATAGTAGTGAAGCGGACTGCATCATCAAGTGATTCTCGAGGAAGAGGCTTTGATCTTCCTCATGGCTAAAGAACAAGATAAACCAGATCAAGAAGATGAAGTACATTCTAACTCATCTCATTCTCGGTTCTAGTGATAGTGACGTGATACACACAATTCATCACCCACCGATCTTTATGATTCATTAGGAAAAATGATGAAATTTTTTGAACACATAAAGTCCTCACACACAATCTTAAATGAGGAAAACAACCAGCTTAAAAGCCAAAACTCACAACTGACTAAAGAGCTGAGTACTCTAAGTTGAAGGCTGAAAATGCCAAGATCATAGAAGAGTTAGCTGCTACAGAAAAGAGGGAAAAATATCTCAAAATTGTGATTGCTTCATTTAAAAAAGCATCCAAATCATTGGATGAATTAATTATGAGTAAAAAAGAATGTGGAGACAAGACAAGCATAGGATTTTATTCCTTTGTGCATAGTCAAACTCCAAGAGTGATTTTGGAAAAAGGATCTTCAAGCAATGAAGAATTCCAAAAACCCAAAACACCAAATGCTACACCCACATTCACTGAAAATGAAAGAAGCCAGTTGAGTATGCTGAAAGGATAGCTGAGAAGAGATTCAACCGTGTCCCTCAGCAGACTCCAAATAGAAAATACTCTTTGAAAAGCAAATGTAACTACCGTAAAAAACCCTAAGTTTCATTAGAAAAATACATATGATGGGAATGGTAGAAACTATCCAAACTATGCTGATTGGAATAATGTGAAACATCAGCAAAGACCTATGGAATACAAGCCAAAATGGCAAAGACCTAAACCTCAACAAAGGTCATTCCAAAGGCAAAAGAGCTATTATCAACACACATATGCACCCATGCACTACACTCAGAAATACCATAACTACCCCCAATAAAGCAATTGCTAAAACACACACACACATGCATACAAACAAAAGAGACAGTTGTATAATCATAAAACCCCCAAGCAATTTTCTAATGTGCACTATGATTATGGCATTGATAGATGGCAACCTCTTAGAGTCAGACCATTTGGCTATAGGTTGGTTGGAACATCTTATAACACTAACCCCTCGTGACCCGCATAAGTATGGGTACCTAAAAATTGATTTCTTGATTGCGTGTTCAAGGAACAAAATGAAAGTGCCAAGGAAACTCGTATATGGATAGTGGCATTCCGGACATATGACAGGAACAAGAAACATCCGCCAAAATTCAAGGAGATCGAGGTGCAAAAGTCATATTTGGAGGAAATGAAGTTCTAGGGGAGATCAAAGGCACAGGATCCATCAAGAAAACGGATTGAAATCACAGATGTTGCTTATGTTGAAGGCCTCAACTTCAACCTGGCTAAGTATCACCAACTCGTGACAAAGGCTACAATGTTGATTCAACATGGGGATATGCCGGATCAAAGATGTCAATCCAATGAAATAAGTCTTTGCAAGGATCAAGGAAAAAGAATATGTGTATGGTAGATTGGTCTACTACTACACCAAGCACATGTCCTGGTAGCAAAGAGTAAAGCCGAATCAAGTTGGTTGTGGGAACAAGAAGGTGAGTCATCCGGAATTTCAAGACTATCAATAAGCTTGCAAGAGTCATCTTGTAGAAGGATTGCCGGACTTAGTGTACAAGAAAGAAAGTGTATGTGATGCATCTAGATGGGAAAGCGAATCAAATCATTATTCAAGGATAAGCCAAGTCCCTCATCAACAAGGATATCAATTTGTTGCATATGGATTTATTTGGTCCGATTGAGCCACTAGCATCGGTGGAAAAATACACCTTAGTGGTGGTGGATGATTACTCAAGATGTACATGGACAATCTTCATGTGTAAAAAGAAGGAAACACTGCAGGTAAGTTACCTAGCTAATGAGAAGAGTTCAAAATGAGAAGAGTAAAACCATTATAAAGATTAGATCGGGACAGGGGAACCGAGTTTGTCAATGGGATTATAACTCAAGATTGTGTTGAAAATGGTATTGCTCATGAGTTGTCATTGCTAGAACTCCGCGTGAGAATGGAGTAATGAAAGAAGGAATAGAACTCTCAAGGAAGCTACTAGGACAATGTTAATGGGTAGATTGCTTAAGAGATTTTTGGGCTAAAGCCATAAATACATCATGCTATACTCAATATAGATGCATGATCAATAGGCAATTAACCAAGACTCCTTATGAGATTTGGACAGGGAGAAAGCCAAATGTTGGATATTTCAAGATATTTGCATGTAAGTGCTTTATCCACAACAATGGCAAAGACAACTTGAAGGCTTTTGATGCTAAAGCTGATGAAGGTATCTTCTTGGGACTCAGCTGAAAGTAAAGCCTATAGAGTGCTAAACAAGAGGACTATGGTCACATAAGAGTCTATCCATGTGGTATTCGATGAACCAAATGTAAACGGAGAAGACATTGATGAGTTAGCTGAGAAACAACATGGAGTAGCTGAAAGAAGGAACAGAACTCTCAAGGAAGCTGCAAGGACTATGTTAGCTGAAGATGGATTGCCTAAGAGATTTGGGTTGAAGCCATAAACACATCATGCTATACTCAGAATAGATGCATGATTAACAGACAATTGACCAAGACTCCCTATGAGATTTGGACAAGGAAGAATCCTAATGTTGGATATTTCAAGATATTTGGATGCAAACGCTTCATTCATAATAATGGCAAGGATAATTTGAAGGCTTTTGATGCTAAAGCTGATGAAGGTATCTTCATAGGATACTCATCTAAGAGTAAAGCCTGCAGAGTGCTGAACAAGAGGACTATGGTCACATAAGAGTCTGTCCATGTGGTTTTTGATGAACCTAATGTGAATGGAGAAGACATTGATGAGTTAGCTAATAAACTGAATAAGTCAACCATGCAGAAGAGTCCTTATGTTGAAGCTGAAGTAAGAGCACTCAACCCTGATGAAGATGAGATAGCTGAATCTCAGAGATAGCTGGAAGGTCTACAACTGAATGAAAATGAAAGAGCTGTTCAAGACAACTTAGCTGCAAGACGGCTGAATCCAGAAGACTTACTCCAACCTGATGTGAGATGGCTGAGAGACCATCCACCGGAGTTAATCATTGGAAATGTTAGAGATGACATAAGAACTAGATCCAGAGCACGACATGAAGCTATGTTCACTTGGTTCATTTCCCAAATAGAGCCTAAAGATGTGTCTCAAGCATTAGAAGACACACCTTGGATTCAGGCTATGCAAGAAGAGCTGAATCAGTTTGAAAGGAACAAAGTATGGGAATTTGTCCAAAGGCCAACCCACCAGAATGTCATTGGTACAAAATAGGTTTTCAGAAACAAGATGAATGAGGAATGATCTGTTGTAAGAAACAAAGCAAGATTGGTAGCCCAATGGTATTGCCAGTAAGAAGGCATAGATTTTGATGAAACCTTTACTCATTGTGCAAGATTGGAAGCAATAAGGATGTTTCTTGCTTATGCTGCACATAAGAACTTCATTGTATATCAAATGGATGTGAAGAGTGCATTTCTAAATGGACTTTAGAGGAAAAGGTCTATGTTGAACAACCTCCAGTGTTTTAGCAGAAAATTATGGGAGATAAGGTCTACAAACTCAAGAAATCATTATATGGATTGAAACAAGCACCAAGAGCATGGTATAATACATTGTCTCAATCTGTTACTGACAATGGATTCACCAAAGACAAAGTTGATAGAACACTCTTCAGAATTCAAGATGGAGAGAAATTAGTGCTTGTTCAAATATATGTGGATCACATCATTTTTGGTTCCACAAAAAAGGAGCTATGTGACAAGTTCTCATACCTCATGCAAGACAAATTTGAAATGAGCATGATGGGAGAGTTGACTTTCTTCTAAGGACTTCAAGTCAAACAATTGAAAGATGGAACCTTCATAAGTCAAACCAAGTATACCAGAGATTTGATGAAGAAACTTGGTATGGAAGAGAAGTCTTCAGTGAAGATTCATTTGAATACATCAGTCAAGATGGACATGGATGCAGATGGCAAAGCTGTTGATCAAACCAGATGTAGAGCCCTCATTGGATCTTTGCTCTATTTAACAGCAAGCAGGCCAGACATCACCTTTGTAGTAGGTGTATGTGCTAGATTTCAATCCGCACCAAAAGAGAGCCACATGACTGCAGCTAAGAGAATCCTAAGGAATTTGAAGGATTGCCAGGAAGTCGTCTTATGGTATCCAAAGGAAGGAGGATTCAAGCTGGTAGGATATTCAGATTCAGACTATGCTGGATGTAGAGTTGACAGGAAAAGTACTTATGGTACATGTAAAATGCTTGGAAATAGATTGGTTTCTTGGTTCAGCAAGAAACAAAACTCAATAGTAACATCCACAACAGAAGTAGAGTACATAGCTGCGGGCAGCTGTACCCAAGTCTTATGGATGAGACATCAGCTGAGAGATTATGATGTCGAAGAAAAAGATATTCCAATTATGTGTGATAACATGAGTACTATTGCAATCACTCAAAATCCAGTGCTGCATTCAAGAACAAAGAACATTGATGTCTAATATCATTTCATGATAAGAGATCATGTTGAAAAGAAAGACATCTCAACTGATAAGCAATTAGCAGATATATTTACAAAACCATTATGTGAATCAAGGTTTGAAGAGCTCAAGAATGAGTTAGGGTTAATTAAGTTGAGTTAGGACACTCAGAAGACTCAATCAACAGAGACTGAAGAGGAGAAAATGGAAAATAAGCAAGTTTTACATTTCAGCCAAGTTAAACAGCCCAGTCGGGAAGTCAGTTGTATTGAGTTAGCTGACAGCTGAGTTACATCATGTGAAGAGAGAAGCAGAGTTGAGTCACTTTGGATATAAGCTGAATCATTTATGAGTTAAGTGACAAAAATGCAGCCGTTTTAATTAAGCGGGAATGTTATTAAGAATGACATCGTAATAACGATCACAAGACAAAAAGCTATACACAAGAAACCTTATGATTGGATATAAATGCTGCTGCATTTAATGTGGGGAATTTAATGCGGTTTTGAAGCTCTAATCTCAGCCGTTGATCTTGATCAATAATTTCAAATTCCTAAAGACGTCCTTTCACGTCCCTTATATACGAAAATTCACTTTCTCTCTCCTCACGCAAACCTATTCATCTTCAACAAAGAAATGTTCATACTCTCTGCAACCTTGTTCGAAACCCTAGCTACTCAAGTCAAGTTTCTCAAGTTCTAATCGGTAAAATCGTCTGAAAATGGCAGCAAACCATGATTTCGCTTTGTTATCTGAGAAGATCCACACCGATTCTTCAGTGGACTTCGCTGGTATGATCAAACAGGGCGTGTATGATGCCCTTGTGAAGAAAATAGCTGAGAAGATAGAAAAGTACGGCCTTAAGGTCTTTTTGACGATGCGTTCACTAACACCTACCGGGAAGAGGTCGCCATGTTTTATGTGAATGCAGAGGTGCAAAGACGATGAAATCCGTTCATCGGCCCACAACAAGGTCATCAAAATAACTGCTAAGGACCTTGTTGAGCATCGCTTTTGCCTGGCCGGGGTTTGAAGGACATCGCCGAGAAGGATGTCAACCTAGTTGCACTTGGAAGGAAATTGCCAAGCAAGAGTTAGTCGAAGCGGGCGCCGTGTATATAACCAAGAAGAAGTCTTTGAAGGAGGATTACCACAAACCGATGGACATCGTGTCCAAGTGCGTGGACATGAAGTTTGGAAGCTTTAATCAGCTGTCCAAGACCAAGCCGATCGTGATGGTTGCGATCATGCAAGAGAAAAATGTGAATTGGGTTGAGTTCGTCCTTTCCGAACTGCCAAAATGTGATGAACAGTCCTACAAGGAGGATGGGACCTTTGGTCATTCATCGATATGGCCTAGTCATTGGCCATCAGCTGGAGGTGAAGGGCATTACACTGTGCCACGGCAAGCCCTTCCATGCCAATAAGAAGATGTTTAAGGCAAATCTTTTTGGAGCCCAGAAGAAGGCTCATACATGAAAGGCTGATACGAGTGAGGAGGAATCAGCTGACCCTGCAGAAGACACAACTGAGACCTCCCCAGCTCTCTCTCACAAGAAGACATCCAAGAAGAGAGCTACATCTTCTAAGCCTGCTCCTGCCCCATTAGCCAAATCGAAGAAAGCACCTGCCCCCGCAGCCAAAACAAAAGCCGCCCACGCAGCGTAGTCACCCGCCCCAAAGAATGAGATGGAGGAGGAACCCCAAATTTCTTCTCCTATCGTGAAGAAGAAGTGGATTGCCAAGTCCAGAAAGGCAGCTGCTTCTAAGAAATGAGCACAAGCCTTCACTATTGAATAGCCTACTGGAGTGGAACCAGAAATTTCGTTGGTTGCCACTAAGCGGGGACGGTTGTTCAAGTACTCTAAACTCAAAAAGACAACAGATTCCGTGATCACCGAAAAGCAAGTTGAGATCGCTAATGCTCAAGAAAGAGATCTCCGCAGATTGTGGATGCCCCGGAGAAGACTGCTGATGATGATCAACAGAGACAAGAACACCCAGCTGTAGGGGAAATAGCTGAGAAAACTGAAGCAGATGAGACAACAGAACTAATGGAAGAATATGTTGTCTCAACTCCTCAGACAGACGCTGGTGAGTCTGTGGAGGAGTAGGGTCCATTAGCTCCGATTTAGGAGACCGGAGAAGATGATGATGAAGATGACTTGATTATGTATTCTACAGTCTACCCTGACATTCAAAGGAGATTGAGGGAATGGAGGGCCTGGAAATTGGACTACTCCATGCGTCAGTTTGCTAGCCTAGAATTCATCAAGGAGGAGGAGGACCTTCTAAGGTTCCTTGGGAATGCATCTGTCCAATGTGCACTCAATGAAGACAGCTGCATGGAAACCCTCCGCCTTATCAAGGAAGAAGAGAAGGAGAATACAACAGACCAAGCAAGAGCCTTGGAGAAATCCAAGATTTGTCAGCAGACTGGGACGTATGAGCATATACATGAGTCTACTGACAGTGACGAAAATATAGATCCAGGTGATGAAGTAGAGAAGTCAGAAATGCAGCAGGCTTTACAAGAATCCTGAGCCATGCACGAAATGAGCCTTCCAGAGGGTCCAGGAGAGTCCTTCAAGATTTCTCCTAGGACTTATCCTTTTGGAGTGGCGCAGCTGATTGCGACAGACATTGTTGCAACTACGTCCCCCGTGTACTCAATTGATGGCTCGCAGAAATTGGCGATGAAGTCGGGAATTTGGGCTCCCAAGCCAAGCCAACCCTTGAAGAAGGTGTTAAAACACCGCCCCCGCAGCCTCAACACTCGTGAGGGAACGGCCGCGTCTCAGGAGCAGAGTGACCCCACTGTCTTTCACTTAGCTGGTGCGCCAGCTGAGGGGGAAACTCTCTCCACCACAACAGGGTTGGAGGTTGCTGTGAGAGACCAAACAATGAATTTCGGAGGCAAAGGAGAAAAGATCAACGAACAAAGAATGACATTAACGACGCCGGATAATTGAGTCTGCCTCACCGAGATGGCAATGCGTTTAAGCCAAAGAGAGCCGCCGCAGACAAGGCAAAGGATGGAGAGACCCTGGGAGTTAAGACTCTGGGTCCTAAAAGTGCAATCCAAGGATTTGAGACTCTGATGGATGCCACGGTCCAAGACCCTAAGACAACTGAGTCTATCGAAGGGATTCTCCAGTGCCCCGCAGCAGCTTGAGATGGCTGGGGTATAGAAGGCCCAAGAGAGGTTGAGACTTCCCTGGGTAAGGGACAAGGTGAATAAGAGAACATTCCTCAGATTGAAGGAGCTGATGAAGAAGAAGAGATTGGTGCCCTTCATGACTCCCAAGAAAACATCGATACATCAATATTGGGATCCGAGGATGAAACTGAGTCCACACTACATGAGGATCCAACAACGGACAAAGCTACATATGTTCTCAACACTCGTGAGCCAAGTCGTTGATAAGACGGATCGTATGAGGTTCAATTTCGATGATGAGCCACCTCCAAAGGGTCTCATCATCTTCCAATGATGCTGATGAATCAGTTGAGGACCAGGTTATTCATTTAGAAAAACACACTGAGAACAACAAAGTTGTTAAGACAGTTGAAGCTCGATTCGAGCAACCTATCTCAAATGCTCCACCAAACCGAGTCAACTGCTCGGCTCCCACAACTCTAGCAGTAACGACTACAACTCAATCGCAGGCTTTCACAGCTGCACCAACAGTTGCCGATGATGCTGCCGCAGCTGAGGCAAAAAGAGTTGAATCATCGCAGACACCTCAAAGTCAAGACCCTCAAGGTGAAGCCTCAGGGATACCATTTGTGCGCGATGATATGTTTCAAGACATATTCCAATTCACCGCTAGACTACCCAAGATGGAGGATGAGTCTCATTGCAGACTTAAAGAAATATACGTGCAGAAGAAGAACCAATCATTCCTGGCTGCATAGACGATTGTGCTAGTGGACTTCAATTTTGATCCGAGTGGCCGACAACTGAGTCCATTTCTGCAGCTGAGTTCCGTGAAGCCTTCAAGAAAATCTGCGAAGAGATTGAGAAGATGGAACGTCACCAGGCCTCCCTAGATTTATGTTTGGACAATCGAGATGCCCAGCAGACAACCATGTGATCGGAGCAGGTCCATTACTCCAAGATCTCTGTGCAAAAATGCTTGTTTGGAGTGCGGACAACTCGATGTATCAACAAAGAATGAAGGAACATATAGTCAGGATGGAAGCTTCCCACAAGTCAGATATGGAGCTGCTACAACATTTTCACAAGATTAAGATTGCCCGACTTGAGAATAATATGAATGAAAAATTCAGCATTCTCATGGCTGAAATGAAGATTGTGACAGCCGAGTCGAGGTCTACTCTCTCAGAGTTTAGAAAGACGTATGGTACAACAGACTCTAAGCAAAACTCGACGAACAGCCAACTTGATTTCCTCCTTAGTGGGTTATTCCCTGTGATACCTCTCTCTTTTGGTGATGATGACAAAAAGGGGGAGAGAGGAGACCATTAAGGGATTGAAGGGAGAAGTGAAGAAAGGAGGTGACACAGCTGGGGGGAAGGAAGTTCGAAAGATTTGAAATTGATGTATGCTGAAACCCCACAGCTAGTTGATGTCACGACCTCAATTCTCAGCAACCTGAAACTACCTATTGAGAACGTTGCAGTGGCCATGAAAGATTATAGAAAGGCCATCGAAGTTGCATTTGAGAAGATAGCTGAGAAGCAAGAAGCTTGCGTTCAGGAAATAATGAAGCAATATGGTGGTCCTCCAGCCGGAAAGGACTAAGCTGCGATCAAACCCCCGAGGGAAATTGCCATGCCTGATGATGGATCTAAGCCTAGATCAATGAAGGAGTTCAAAACTCTAGAATCAGAAGGCTACTTTCAAGGAATGACTCTGCCGCAAGCCTGAGACTTGTATTGGGAGAAAATACTGCATTTGTGTCAATAAGTTGATAAGCAACAAACTTCCAGCAGTCAGTCAGCTGAAAAACAGAAGACTCCAATGCAATACACTCCCAGAGGAAGGGGAAGACATGGTGGCGGTGGAAGAGGCTCTCAACCTCGACCAAAACCAAAAGATGTAGCATATGTAGATCCAGAGAAGAAGGGTCTCATATATTGGGCTGTATATGGTCACCTTTCCAATCTAGAGGTTGCTAGAAAGAACGCTGAAGCTCTTAAAAGGCAAGAAGCTGAGAATGAGAGGACTGCTCACAAATGGGAAGAGAGGAAGCGGAGGGATGACCCGCTAGGCGAGCGTATGAGAAGAAGAAGAGAGAGGAAGAAGAGAAGAAAAGGAGGAGGACAGAGGATGACATGAAGAGAGCTGATGAAGAAGAAAGAAGAAGGAAGCAGCGAAGGCGTTGAAGTGTGTTGCAAATCCCTTTGTGTATTTTGTTGTAAATACATTAATGTAAGTCTTCAGTAATAAGCTCTATAAATTTTCGTATATCTTAGCTTAGATGAACATTGTATTGTCATGTTTATATAAAAAGCTCTGATACTGATTGTAAACAGCTTTGTAAAGGACAAGAATGCTATGATCAATAAAATGACGATTTAAAGCATACATTCTTTGTTACTGCACTGCCTATATGTTTGTTGTTTAGTGATTTTAAATGTTTTAAGTTGTGGCATCATCAAAAAGGGGGAAATTGTTAGAAAAATTATTTGTTAGATTTTGATGATACCATGTAAAACTTAAACTAGGATGTTGGCACCCCATTTTCCTTGTAACTTGTATTGTAATAGATAGGACTGCAAAGCTGAGTTGAGTCAGTTATGTCAAAGATTACAAGAAGTCAATCAAGTGGATCGAATGGAGACTTTGTTGTGTGTCAGCTGAGTAAGGCCATGAAGGAAGTCAAAGACTCGACTGAAGGAGAGTCAGCTGAGGAACAACTATGAGAAGTGTCAGCCAAGTCAACTCAAGAAGCCAAGTCTATCGCTTGAAGTGATAGTTGAGTCAATCCCATGATTGAAGGCACTCAAGTCACCTGGGGGTAAAGGCAACAATCGAATCAAGACAATCGACTTAGATCCATTGATTAAAGTCAAGAATATTACTCCATTTAGTAATAGACAAACGCAGTGTCTTAAAGTGTTTGGCCTGTGAATTGTGCAAAAGGAATAAGCCAATGGGAAACACTACACCTTGTGTCAAACACCTACAATGATGGGATTCCATTTAATACGAGGAAATGTCAAAGATCACCAAGTCCGCATCAAGAAAAGACAATCCAAGGAACACAAAGTGACATTTGAAACGGCCCTAACTCTTCAACGAGCAAAATTTCAAGCAATTAACCCGCAAATTCTCAAACCTTATCAAGATATACCTCAAGCCTAAAACTCAAGAAACTCGATCCAACACACCGTGAAGGAGAGATAATTTCACTCGTTGAAGAGGAACACATTTGAAAACAAATCCCGTATACTTTCCATGGAAGGATTGTAGAAAGATTCAAGGTCGAACCATTATCAAGTTTGTTGGAGGGCTTCGTGATCAAATCCAAGAACTTGAGATGAGTCAAGTAGCAATGCAACCGCCATGTGAAGAGGCCGAGTCACAAGAGAAGCCACCGTGTGATCAAGGTTATCTCTGCATCGATAATCGCTTTGTAAATTGATCTCAATACATAAGGATTCCTCTAGAGTTGGAGAAGAGAGGATTAGAATAATTACCCCATCTTCTAACCTCTATAAAATATTTATGTCATTTACTTTCAAAGAAATTTTCATTCCCGCATATTTACTTATATCTGCGTCGTTTACATTTGCTATCCAACGATAAATAAGTAAGTGCTAAAAATCAAGTGTTTAAAACAAACTTAAAATAAATCAAAGGGTGTTATATCTTCCGCTGTTAAAAACCAAATCAGCCAAGTTAAGTATTTGGCTTAAGCAGTCGAGTTATACTATCAATAACTCTATCGAAGTCCGCTGAGTGGGTAACTTAGTTGAATAGCCAACTTAGTTTCCCCAAGGACATAGCCGATTTGAGTCAACTCGTTGAACTATTTTTAAAAGGACTAAAATCGAAAATTTGCAAGGTTTATTCAACTCCCCTTCTAAACCTTACACCACACCCTGGGACCTACATTACCAATTGTTTTTATTTTAGTCCTTTTAAAACATATTTAGAGTTAACTCAAATCAACTAAGTCCTTGAGGGACAACTAGGTTGGCATACACAACATAGTTACCCACTCAACAAACTTCCCGATTGAGCCGTTGATTGTAAAACTTAGTTGTTTTTAGCTAACACTTCGAAATGCAGTTGATTTGGTTTTGTCAATGAAAACTTTTCACCCTTATAATTTTAAGTACATTTTTCAACATTTGTTTTAGCAATGGTTATTATCAGCAGACTTAAGAAAGTTTAATATATCAACAAATATAAAATAAAGCAAGAAATAAAGTATGATGAAAAGTAAATAGACACAAGCAGTTTATAATTGTTCGAGGATGGGGTATTTCCTCTAGTCCACTCTTCTCCACCTCCTGGAGGAATCCACTAAGTAACTTGACTTGGTTACAAAGCAGTTATATAGTCCGAGTCAGCTTTGATCACACAACCTGCGCCGCTCTTGGGACTCAACTTTCACACGAGAGCTGTCAATGTTACTTAACCTCCTTCAAACCTCTGGACTTGATCACTTAGCCCTCCAATAGGTTCAAAGAAACGGTTCAATCTGGAACCTTACTACTTCTTCTTCAACCTTGGAGAGTAGACCCATTTGTTCTTGAAAAGAGTTTTTCCTCTTCAGCTGATGAAGTAGTTTTTCCTTCACTAAGTGTGTTGGATTGATTTCCTTCGAAGTTAGGCTTGAGGATTTCTTTGAAAAGCTTGAGAGATGTTCGCAGGTTATTGCTTGATTGCTTGTATGCTTGTTTTAAAATTGGTAAACTTCTCTCACATGCTTCATCAGCCTTTATAGTGCACATTTTAAAATTTTTCCGTTGAAGAGATAGGCACAATTTTCAAATAGCACTTCTTGGTTGTCGGCTTGTCTTTTCTTGATCTAGAGCATGTGATGGTGACATTTCCTCGTTTTAATGAAGTGTGCAGCTTTTCAAGTCCTCCGACTTTACACGCCGTTGCTTCCCATTGATTCATTCATTTTGCACGCTTCTAAGATGAGCACTATTAGACATGGCAGCATGGACGTATTACTATAATAAGTAATGTCCTTGACTTTTATTCAACGGATTTATCACAGTCAACTTGACTTGACAGATGCTTTACCCTCTCGTCTTCGAGTCGCTCCATCCTTTTAGAAACGACTTAATCAAGTTCTGTCACCGACAAAAATAACTTTCTATTGACTTGAGTGCTACTCCTCTGTCCTTCACTCAGCTGCCTCACAGTTGGGTTTTTGCTTCAGTCTTTAGTCGAGTCTTGTAATCTTCAACTTAGCTCATACAACCCTATCTATTACAAGTTGAATTACATGGAAAATGGGGTGCCAACTTTCTAATCTAAGTTTTATATGTTATCATCAAAATCAATACATATATTTTCACAACAATTTCCCCCTTTTTGATAAAGCAAATAGTTCATAAAATAAAGAATGATTGTATAATATGTCATTTTATTGAACATATCATTCTTTGCACTTTACAACGCTTTTTACAAGGTATCATCCTATACAAAGTAAAAAAGCAATACATATATCAAATTACAACATGTATTAGAGCATCTACGATTTATATCAGAGCAATTTTGTGTAATGAGGTATACACAACATACTTACAAATATGTGTATTTACAACTAAGTAAAATACAACATATAGGGGTTCAGCCGTCTTCAACGCCTCGGCTGCTTCATTCTTCTTTCATCTTCTTCAGCTCTTCTTCTCTTTTTCTCTTCTTCCTTCCTTTTCTTTCTTTCATAGGCTCTTTTCTGCCTTTCTTCCCATTCACGGTTGAGCCTTTCATTCTCTTCTTCTTGCCTCCTTCTGGCTTCTTCATTCCTTCTCTCTACATGAATGTTAGCTAGTGTATCCAACCCATCCCAGTAATTTATCCCTTTCTTCTGTGGATCAATATACCTAATGTCCTTAGGCTTTGGCTGTGATAGAGTACCTCTGCCTCTTCCACAAGTGCCATGCCTTCCCCTTCCTCTTTGTGACTCAGTTCCTCCTCTTGGAGTGTATCACATGCGAGTGCCTTAGTAGTCCGCTAACTACTTGAATCACGCTTTCAACCGATTTACACAAATCCAATCCTTTTTTCTGAATACAGATCCCACGCCTGAGGTAGAGTCATATTTTTGAAAAATCCCTCTGATGCTAGAATTTGAAAATCCTCTAAGGATTTTGGCTCAGATCCTGCATCAAGTAAAGTTATCTCACGAGGGGTTTTACAATTGGGAATCCTTTGGTAGTCAGTTGGGGGCCATCAAACTTTGCTTTTATATTCTCTATACTTGTCTTCACGCTTTTTAGCAACTTTTTTCAAACTCGCTTCAATGGCCTGTCGAGTTTTCTTGAAGCCCAAATCGCCTTTCTCATCGATGAGACAAATTTTGTCAGGGCAACTGATCGAGGATAGAGGCTATTACATTACCTTGATGAGGGTCCGAGCAAGCCTTCAATTTTCAAGGGCGGTTTCTTCATTTCACTACCTTCCCCTCACGCCGCTTGCTTCCCCTTAATTCCACCTTCTTTATTTCCATCCCCTTTTTGGCATCCTTTTTGTTGGTCATGTTCATTTTATCATGACTCGTAGTGTGTTGTTTTGAATTCAGATCGCAATGCCTTCATTTTGGCCGCCATCGTTTCATTTCAGTTTGGAGCATCGTAATCTCCCTACGCATGTCGGCTTTTGTCTTTTGAAGTTCTCCTTGTGTTGTGCCTTCGTAAACTCCATATCACTCTTGTGCGATTGGTCCATCCTAAAGATATGATCCTCTGTCTCGCTTGAATTTGGCGTTCTCTCGAGCTCCATATCACCATCTTGGCGAATAAGGAATTGAAATACGTAACCTACTTACGCTTTAGTGCCTTCTGTCTCCTGTTCTATCCATTCTCTCGATTCTCAAGATGTTCCTCGGATATCTCTTGTGATGTTGACATGTTTTTTGTCTAGTCGTTGGTTGAGTGTTGCGAGATCCTCTTTCCATATTCTCTATTTCCTTACATATGGCCTTGAAGGCTTTAAGGGTTTACCGCATCAACGGATCGCTCTTCCGACCACACATCATCAAAATCGAAACCAATCGGCACCATTATGCTGTCAGCAGGAGTTCCAAGTTCTTCAGCTGGGACTTGGACATGGTACTTAGCACTTTCAACAGCTGACTCTGCTTCCAAGGGGATATGAGCCTCGAAAGGGAAATAATCAGCAAATAGATCCTCGGGAAAAATAGGTATCTCCATTCTTGCTGCTTTTGGAGCTTTACCATTTTCCTTCAAAAGTTCTTCAGTTATTTGTGCCTCGGCTGCCTCAGTGTCATCGGCATCTTATGCAACTGTGTTATCCTGCTGAGCTGACTGACCCTGAGCTATCTTAACAGCTTCATTGGCATCAGCAGATTCTTCCTGTTGAGTATACGGTTCCTAAACTTATTTATCAGCATCATGGGAAGGTGATTGCACCCATGGGAGGTGGGTCATCAACCAATGTAAAATTGATAGGAGCAGTTTTGTCACTAGCTTGCCTCCTTTTGCAAGTGCCTCCTCAACAACTTTGTCCTCTGTTTATTTTTCAATAGGACTAGACTCAGCTTCATTGTTTGTTCCCAAGAACTCCACATCAACATGTTCTTGAGAGTCATGAAGAGCACTTATCTCTTATTCTTCCATTGATTCTTCTTGAGGGGCAGACACATGTTCTTCACCTTGCTTATCCAGGGAAGTCTAAACCTCCTCAGGGCCTTCTCCACCCTCAGCAGTCTTAACCACTGATGGGCCTTCAACCATCCCTTTAAAAGTCTCAACTACAGCGGGGTCTTCTACAGTTATCCCTTTAGCAGACTGAGCTGCTTTGGGGTCTTCAGTGGCATCCGTTGGAGTCTCAACTCCTAGGATTTCACTTTCAGAGCCAAGAGTCTCAACTCCTATGGCTTCACTTCCAACCTTTGCCTTGGCTACATCAGCAGTTTCATCGGCCTGCATGGCAGGTGGGATTTCAGCTGAGATAGTCAAAACCGTCTGAGCCTTATTAACCCTACTATAATGTACAATGATAGTCTCACATTCACCTCCAAACTTATTTTGGGTGTTGTCTCCCACATCCTCCTCCGACACGGTTGTGGTGGTTTGATTTTCCTTCTCAGTTGGCGCACCAACTGAGTCTCGAGCAGTGGGGTCACTCGAAACCTAAGACTCGACTTCTTTTCCTATTGAGTGAGCAATGATAAGGCCGGTGTCTCAACACCTTCATTAGGGATAGGCCTGGCTAAGGTGCCCTATTCTACTCCATCCTTAGCTTCGTCGCCAGTTTTCTTGGTATTTTCATCCTTTGAGTGCACTGGGGAAGTGGTAGCATCATCGTCCTCACAATTTCCATAATATCCGGGCTAGAGAGATCATAATTGAAGAGGACTCTCCTTGGCCCGCTCGCAATTGTTTCTCGTGCAGCTCTTTCGATTCTTGGATAGCTTGCATTAGTTCAACCTTGTCCACCGCAGCAGCAGGTCTATTTCTTCCACATCATTGTCTTGTTGGTTGGATCGTTGGGCATGTTATGGGAATTTTTAAGGAAACATGTATCGGGTTTTAGAGATTCCATAACAACCTTTGCCTTAGCCTTTTTTTTTTTACTTTCTCCTCGTCCCTCTTATGATATAGAATTGTAGAGCAAAAATCTTGGTCGAGTACGGATCTAACCAAAATATTTCCTAGAAAGCTTAGAAGCTCTTCGTCTTATTTTATAAATTCAGGGCTTTGGAATTGATGCCTGGCATAGCTTAGCTTCGGTGTCTCCGATCCTCGGCCTTTCTTGAACATCGAGGATAGGTAGGGGACAACATCACAAGGTCATCATCCTCATCTGTATAGGCTCGAGGAAGCCATATTTTCCTCTTGTCTTTGCAGACTCGTTTGAGGGTAGTGGACAACTAACTCCTCATCCTGATTAGCCGTGTCCACTACTTTTTATTCAACTATCTCTCGGACATCCACACTCTGCTGATCTCCACCAGAAGTCTCATGTTCTTTCTTAGTTGTGGTTTCCTCACCACCTTTCTTTTGCACAGATTGTTGTTTTTCCTGAGCAGTCTCCTTCACCACTTCTGTGCCAGATACGGCTGGCTTTTTTAAGGCCGATCTTCTCATCAATCGCCTTCTCTTGGTCTTTACCAATAGAACCTTAGGTTCCACAACATCTAGTTCTTCAGCTATGAAAGATGATTCTCCTAATTTCAATTTCTGTGTTGCCGCTGGATTCCTCGGCACAACTGAGCGTTTCTTTTTATGATGAAGAAGGTGAAGGGGATTCCTTCTCGCCTCGCTACTCAGCAGTGCATGATTTTCTTCTCGCAGACTTTTTTTCTTCTTCTCGCATTGGGTTTCACTTGAAGATGGAGTCTTTGTAGTTGCGGCAAGCAGTGTCCTCGGGGATAGGGTCACCGACTCGCCTTCACTCATGTCGGCTCTTCTTGCATGGGTTTTCCTCTAAGTAGATGAGAGGTTAGCCTTGAAAATTTTCTTGTTCACGTGGAAGGGTTTCCCATTCCTTAGAGGAATGCCCTTCACCTCCATCAAATGGCCAATCACCAGGCCATATCCCAAATGAGCTTATGAACACAAACATCACTTATGGTCTTGTTCATCACATTCTCGCGCGATTTTGTCAAGATGAATCAACCCAGTTCACCCTTTTTTCTTCCATAACAAAGACCATCACTATCGCCTTAGTCCTTGACAACCGATTGACATTGCTAAACCTCATGTTAACACATTTGGACACCACATTCATGAGGTTGTGGTAATTGTTAGGAAAATTTATGTTATATTTTGATGATACCATATAAAACTTAGATTAGGAAGTTGACACCCCATTTTCCATGTAATCCAACTTGTAATAGATAATTTGAACAAGTCGATTTGGAGTCGCCTATTTTTAAGATTACTAGAGTGGATGAATATTGAAGAGAAGACTCGGTGTGTGTAAGACGAGAAGCCAAGAGAAGAATCGGTCAGTGACGAAAAAAAGTTATCTCGGTCATCGACAACCTAAGTCATTCCAAAATGATTGCAATCGAAAGTCAAAGAGGTATGCAATGACAAGACTTGAAGAAATCGAAAGAGATCCGTTGTAGAACACATGTTAAGGTTTTCTTTGAAAATAGGCCTTTGTCAAGCTACCAACAATAAAGCTATTTTGCTAAAAAGAGTGCAAAAAGCAAGGAACCAATGGGATGTACCCTAAAACCTCGGCAGAGCAGTTGAACTCATGGTACGATCTTCATTAATGCCGCAAGACAAGACAAGCTAACAACCTACGAGTGACATTTGAAATGTATATCTATCTCTTCAATGAACATAATTTCGAATCGCACTATAAAAGGCCGAGGAAGCAAGTGAGAGAAGGTTACCGAAGTTTCTTACAAGCAATCAAGCAATCAAGCAATTCTTGATTTCAAGATATTGATCGCTTTGTAACCAAGATTTTGTTACTTAGTGGGTTCCTCTAAGATTTTGTTAATGGACCAACGAAGATAGAAAAAGATATAATCTTGACAATGTTGCCAATGACATTCTTTATAAAACCCTTAACAAGGTTATGTTCAATAAAGTCAAATCTTGCAAATCAGCCAAAGAAATTTGGGAAAAACTTACTTTGATATGTGAAGGATCTGATCAAATCAAAGAAAACAAATTAACTGTTTCAAACCAAAAATTTGAAAAATTTAAAATGATTGCAGGTGAAAGTCTGGATCAGTTGGATGCTAGATTTACAAAAATCACCAATGAGCTTTCTGCTCTGGGAATGAAGTACACACAGAATGAGATGTGTATGAAGATTCTAAGGTCTCTCCCAGCTGAGTGGGAAATGAAGGTCATGGCCCTGAGATTCCTTGGACCTCTCAAAAACATCTAACCATGATTTATTCTCTGATCTTAAAGCATATGAGTTTGAGTTGAGAAGAAAGGAACATGAAGAGACAGTTGTGCCCAAGACAGCTGCACTTATGGCCATTGAAGGAAAGAATGCTGAGCCAAAGGAGACAATAGACTAAGAGGAGATTACCCTAATGGTAAAAAGGTTTAATAAGTTCTTCAATAAGAGCTACAAAAGGAACAAGGGTGAATCCACATGAAGACACTCAGCACCCTCCAGAGCAAGGAAGGACAAAGCCACCCAAGAGAGTCGAACCTCAAAGAGATGAATATCGAGAGCTAATAATTAGAGAACTCGATAGAGCTGACTTGCAGAGAGCTGAGAACCTGTGTTGGAACTGCAGACAACCAGGATAGTTTGTTGTTGGCTGTCCTTATCCACCAGTCAACAAATACAAAAATGAAGAGGATAGAAAGATCTTCAGAGAAAGGAGACAAGAAAAGAAGAAAGCCATGTTGGCTGTTGAGACTGCTGAAACAACTAAGTGCAAGGAACCAACAGACTCAGATAAGATGAAGCAGACTACTGAAGTGACACAGAGGAAAAGGCTTTGATATGCCTCATGGCCAAAGAACAAGATTCCAAAGATCAAGAAGATGAGGTACACTCTAACTCATCCCATTGTGATTCTAGAGAAAGTGATTGTGACACAAATACTTCATCATACACATATCTTTATGATTCAATTGGCAAAATGATAAAAAATTTTGAGCACATCAAAACCTCACACACACACACACACTACTAAATGAGGAAAATAGCCAGCTCAAATGCCAAAACTCACACCTGACTAAAGAGCTGAGTGCTCTAAGTCACATAGCTAATGAGAATACAAAGCTGAAGGCTGAAATTGCCAATATCCAAGTAGACTTAGCTGCTACAGAAAAGAAGGAAAAGGATCTTGAAAATGTGATTGTTTCATTCACTAAGGCATCCAAATCATTGGATGAACTTATAATGACTCAGAAAGAAATTAGGGACAAGACATGCATAGGATTCAATTCCTTTGTGCATGCCCAAGTTCCCGGAGTGATTATGGAAAAAGGATCCTCAAGCAATGAAGGAATCCAAAATTCTAAAACACTATATGTTGCAGCGACACCCACTCAAAAACACAATCACAACCATACTGGCCTTGGATATAAGGGAAAAGGCAAGAAAAAGTTGAGTATGCCGACAGACATCCGAAATAAAATTCATAAAGGTCCATCACAGACTCCAAACAGAATTACTATGTGAAAGCTATACAGAGCTACCAAAAGCCCAAGAGATTTCAAAGCAAATAAAATCATATGATTGGAATGGTAGACACTATCCAAACCAAGCCGATTGGAATAACCAAGTGAGATATCGCCCAAGACCTATGGGATACAAGCCAACGTGGCAAAGACCTCAATCTCATCATAGGTCATTCCCAAGGCAAAAAGGCCATTATCAACACACACATGCACCCAGGCACAAAACCCAACAAGCATAGAAGTTCCATTATTACCCCAAGAAAACAAATGCTCAAAGAAATACACAGGATGCATAAAAGAGACAGATGTATGATCCCAAGACCCCAAGCAATTTCCTAATGTGCATATGATTATGGAACTGAAAGATGGCAACCTCTTAGAGTCAGATCAACTGGCTATAAGTTGGTTGGAACATCTTTTAGCACTAACCCCTCAAAACCCATGCAATTATGGGTACCAAAAAACTAATTTCCTTGATTGCAGGTTCAGGGAACAGCTGAGTGCCAAGGTACCTGGTATATGGATAGTGGTTGTTCTAGACATATGATAGGAAACAAAAGAAATCTATCGAAGTTCAAGGAAATCAAAGGTGCAAAAGTCATATTTGGAGGAAATGAAGCTCCAGGGGAAATCAAAGGCACATGATCCATAAGGAAACATGGATCGGAAATCACAGATGTTGCATATGTTGAAGGCCTTAACTTTAGTCTGCTGAGCATCGGCCAACTCTGTGACAAAGGCTACAATGTGGGATTCAACATGGGAGTTTGCCATAGCAAGAATGCTGAATCAAATGAAATTTTGCTTCAAGGAACAAGGCAGAAGAACATGTATGTAGTGGACTGGTCAACTGCTACACCAAGCACATGTCTGCTAGCAAAGAGTACATCTGAATCAAGTTGGTTGTGTCATAAGAATCCAAGTAATCTGAACTTCAAGACAATCAACAAGCTTGCAAAGAGTCATCTTGTGGAATGATTGCCTGACTCAGTATACAATAAAGAAAGGATTTGTGATGCATGCCAAGTCCTTCTTCAACCAGGACATTGCATATATTGCTTATGGACTTATTTGGTCCTGTTGAGCTAACCAGTATCAGTGGAAAGGAATACACCTTAGTGGTGGTGGATATTATTGATGATATACATGGGCTATTTTCATGTGTAAAAAGAAGGAAACATTGCAGAGATTGCCTCAGCAGATGAGAAGAGTTCGAAATGAGAAGAGTCAAATCATTATTAAGATAAGGTCTGACAGGGGAACTAAGTTTGTTAGTGGAATTATAACTTAGTATTGTGTTGAAAATGGTATGGCTCATGAGTTACAATGCAAGAACTCCACAACAGATGGAGTAGTTGAAACAAGGAATAGAACTCTCAAGGAAGCTACAAGGACAATGTTCGTTTAAGCCGGATTGCCTAAGAGATTTTGGGTCAAGCCATCAACACCGCTTGCTACACTCGAGAATAGGTGTATGATTAATGGCAATTGTCCAAAACTCCCTCTGAAATTTGGACAGGGAGGAAACCAAATGTTGGATACTTTAAGATCTTTGGATGTAAGTGCTTCATCCACAACAGTGGTAAGGAAAACTTAAAAGCTTTTGATGCTAAAGTTGATGAAGGTAGGGTTTTTGGTTAAGGTTGTAGAAAAAAACTTTTGCCTTTACTTGAGAGAGATGAATGTAATGTGAGGAGAGAGAAAATGAATTTGAGTATATATGGGATGTGAGGGGATAGTTTTTAGAATTCAAAAAGTTCGAACGTGATCAACTTTTAAGATTAAAAGCTTGAAACCGCATTAATTTCCCGGTATTAATTGAAACATCATTTATATCCAATCATAGGTTAAATATATACAAGCTTTATTCTAACACCATAATTACGCTGCCGCAATGCCCAAAAACATTCCCGCTCATAAATAACTCAGCTATCTTCCAAAACTGACTTGACTCTGCTTCTCTCTTCATGATGATCATTCAGCTGTCAGCTAACTCGATACAACCGATTTCCCGTATTGATCGTTTCATTAGGCCGAAAATGAAACTTTTGTCGATTATCAAATCTCTATTCTTGACTCGCTTATTGAGTCTTCTGAGTCTCCTAACTCACTCAATCAAACCTAGGTCATTCTTAAGCTCTTTAAATCTTAATTCACATTATGGCTTGGTGAATATGTCAGCTAACTGCTTGTCAGTTGAGATGTATTCCAAAGTGATGTTTTTATTTTCAACATGATCTCTTATAAAATGATATATAACATCGATGTGCTTTATTCTTGAATGCAATACTAGATTTTATGTAATTGCAATAGCACTTGTGTTATCACACATGATTGGAATCTCTTTTTTCTTCTATATCATAGTCTCTCGGTTGTTGCCTCGTCCATAGAACTTGGGCACAGCTGTCTGCAGCTATGTACTCTACCTCAGCTGTGGATATAGCTATTGAGTTTTGTTTTTTGCTGAACCAAGAAACTAATATATTTCCAAGCATTTGACAAGTACCTGATGTACTCTTCATGTCCACTCTACATCCAGCATAATCTGAGTCTGAGTAACCAACTAGCTTGAATCTTCCATCCTTTGGGTACCATAAGCCAACTTCTTGGCATCCCTTCAAATACCTTAGGATTCTCTTGGCTGTAGTCATATGACTCTCTTTTGGTGTAGATTGAAATTTAGCACATACACCTACAACAAAGGTGATGCCTGGCCTACTTGTTGTTAAATAGAGTAGTGATCCAATGAGAGCTCTATATCTGGTTTGATCTACAGCTTTGTCATCTGCATTCATATCCATCTTAACTAATGTGTTCATGGGGATCTTCACTGATGACTTTGCTTCCATACCAAATTTCATCATCAAATCTCTTGTATATTTGGTTTGACTTATGAATGTTCCATCCTTCAATAGCTTGACTTGAAGACCTAGGAAGAAAGTCAACTCTCCCATCATGCTTATTTCAAAATTTCCTTGCATGAGGTTTGAAAAATTGTCACACAAATCTTTATTTGTGGAACATGAGTAAATGTTTCATCAAAATCTATGCCTTCCTCTTGGCAATACCTTTTGGCTACCAATCTTGCTTTGTTCTTACAACAGATCCTTCCTCATTCATCTTGTTTCTAAATACCCACTTAGTACCAATAACATTTTGGTGGGTAAACCTTTTAACCAATCTTAAACTTTGTTCCTTTCAAACTGATTCAGCTCTTCCTGCATAACCTGAATCCAATGTGTGTCATCCAATTCTTGAGACACACCGTTAGGCTCTATCTGGGAAATGAAACAAGTAAACATGGCTTCATGTTGGCTATGGATCTGGTTCTTATTCCATCTCTAACATTTTCAATAATTAGCTCCGTGGATGGTCTCTCACCATTTCACTTTCGGGTCGGAGTAAGTCTCATTGGATTTAGCCATCTCGCAGACTAAGTTGTCTTGAACAACTTCTTCATCATCGCTCATTGTAGAACTTCAAGTCGCTCTCTCGAGATTCAACTATCACATCTTTATCAAGGTTGAGTGCTCGTACATCCGCTTCAACATAAGGACTCTTTCCAACAATTGGTTGATTACTTTTGTCACCGACTCATCTATGTATTCTCCATTGACATTAGGTTCATCAAAAACACATGGATATACTCTTCGTCACCATAGTCCTTTTGTTTAGCACTCTAAAAGCTTTACTCTCGGTGAGTATCCCAAAAGATACCTTCATCGCCTTTTTGCATAAAAAGCTTTTAAGTTGACCTTGCCATTGTTGTGGATGAAGCACTTACATCTAAATATTTAAAAATATCCATCATTTCGCTTCCTCCCTGTCTAAATTTCATAGGGATTTTTGGACAACTGTCTGTTAATCATACACCTATTTTTGAGTGTAGCAAGTTGTACTAATGGCTTTAGCCCAAAATCTCTTAGGCAAACCAGCTTCAACTAATATAGCCCTCGCAGCTTCCTTGAGAGTTCTGTTCCTTCTTTCAGCTACTCCATTATGTTGTGGAGTTCTTGCAACTGACAACTCATGAGCAATACCAATTTCAAAGCAATACTGAATTATAATACCATTGACAAACTTAGTTCCTCTGTCAGACCTTATCTTTATAATGGATTGACTCTTCTCATTTTGAACTCTTCTCATCAAGTGAGGTAGTTTTCGCAGAGTTTCCTTCTTTTTGCACATAAAGATTGCCCATGTGTATCTTGAATAATCATCCACAACCACTAAGGTTATTTCTTTCCACTGATGCTAACTGGTTCAACAGGACCAAATAAATCCATGTGCAGCAAGTGCAATATGCTAGTTTAAGAAGGACTTGGCTTGTCCTTTAAAGATGACTTAATTTGCTTTCCCATCTAGCATGCATCAAAAATGCTTTCTTTCTTGTACACTAAGTCAGACAATCCTTCCACAAGATGACTCCTTGTAAGCTTGTTGATTGTCTTGAAATTCAGATGAGACAGCTTCTTGGGCCACAACCAACTTAATTCGGCTGTACTTTTTGCTAGCAGACATGTGCTTGGTGTAGCAGTTGACCAAACCACTAAATACATGTTCTTCTGCCTTGATCCTTGTAGCACAATCTCATTTGATTCATCATCCTTGATATGGCATACACCCATGTTGAATACAACATTATAGCCTTTGTCATAGAGTTGACTAATGCTCAGCAAATTGAAGTTGAGGCCATCAACATATGCTACATCTGTGATCTCTAGTCCATTCTTCCTGATGGATCATGTGCCTTTGATTTCCCCTGGAGCTTCATTTTCTCCAAATATGACTTTAGCACCTTTGACTTTCTTCAACTTTGACAGATTGTTCTTGTTCCCTGTCATATGTCTGGAACAACCACTATACCTGTACCAAGTTCCTTGGCAATCAACTGTTCATTGAACCTGCAATTAAGGAAATTAGTTTTTAGGTACCCATACTTGCCTGGGTCCTGAGGGGTTAGTGCTACAAGGTGATCCAACCAATATATAGCCAGATGATCTGACTCTAAGAAGTTGCCACATATCAGTTCCATAATCATAATGCACATTACCAAATTGCTTGGGGGCTTTAGGATCATACATCTGTCTCTTTTATCCGTATGCATGTGTGTCTGTTTGAGCATTTGGTTTCCTGAGGTAATAGTGTAACTTTTGTGTATATTGCGCTTTGTGTTTGGGTGCATATGTATCCTTATTATAGCTCTTTTGCCATGGGAATGATCTGTGCTGAAGTTGAGGTCGTTGCCACTTAGGCTTATATCCCATAGGTCTTGGCTAATATCTCATTTGGTTATTCCAATAAGCCTAGCTTGGGTAGTTTCGACCATTCCCATCATGTGATTTTCTATGCTAAAATCTCTGGGGCTTTTGGTAGCTCTGCTTGGATTTTAAAGAGTATTTCCTGTTTGAAGTCTGCTAATGGACTCTTTGAATTTAGTTCCAGTTGTCCTGTCATCATACTCAACTGGCTTCTTGCCTTTTCCCTTGTATCCAAGGCCATCATGGTCGTGATTTTGTTTTTGGGTGGGTGTAGGTACAACATATGGTGCTTTGGATTTTTGTTTCACCAGCCATGAGTGCAGTTGTCTTGGGTACATCTATCTATTCTTGTTCTTTCCTTCTTAGCTCAAACTCATATGCTTTAAGATCAGAGAACAATTCAAGGTTTTATGCCCTAGTGAGACCCATGGAATGTCTCACGGCCATAACCATCATTTCTCACTTAGTTGGGAGAGACCTTAGAATTTTCATACACATCTCCTCATGTGTATATTCTTTCCCTAGTGCTGAGAGCTCATTGGTGATCTCTGTGAATCTGACATCCAGCTAATACAGACTTTCAC
The DNA here is from genome assembly GCA_016081115.2 of Rehmannia glutinosa. Taxonomy (NCBI): domain Eukaryota; kingdom Viridiplantae; phylum Streptophyta; class Magnoliopsida; order Lamiales; family Orobanchaceae; genus Rehmannia; species Rehmannia glutinosa. Next base: position 48,532,694 of record CM071926.1, on the reverse strand, counting down.
CTGTAATCATTTTAAAATTTTCAAACTTTTGAACAACAACAGTTAACTTATTTTCTTTGATTTGATCAGACCCTTCACAAATCCAGGAGAGTTTTTCCCAAATTTCTTTGGCCATTTTACAATATTTAACTTTATTAAACATTGGAATACGAGATAGATTTTCTTCCATGAAAATAACTTTTCTTTTGAAATAAAAGCTTTAAAAACTCAAGTGTTGATTCTTGAAAAAGAATGAGATCTAGTTCAGTATCCAGTGCGGAAGGATCAATGAACCAACCACTCTGATACCACTTATAGGTCCCAAGGGGTGATGTGAAAGGTTTAGAAGGGGAGGTTGAATAAACCTTACCAACTTTTCGATTTTATTCCTTATAAAAAATATTCAGAGTAAGCTCAAATCAGCTAAGTCCTTGAAGACAACTAGGTTGGCTTACACAACAAAGTTACCCACTTAATAGAGTCGATTGAGCTGTTGATTGTATAACTTAGATGTTTTCAGCTAACACTTAGAAATACAGTTGATTTGGTTTTGTCAGCGGAAGACTTTTCACCCTAATAATTTTAAGTATGTTGTCCAACACTTGTTTTAGCAATGGTTATTATCAACATACTTAAGCAAGTTTGATTTATCAACAGATATATAATAAAGCAAGAAATAACATATGCTGAAAAGTAAATAGACACAAACAGTTTTATAGTTGTTCGAGGCTGGGGTATTTCTTCTAGTCCACTCTTCTCCAACTACTGGAAGAATCCACTAACTTGACTTGGTTACAAAGCATTTATACAGTCTGAGTCAGGTATGATCACACAGCCTGCTACTCCTGGGACTCAGCTTCTTCACAAGTTAGTTGTCCTGTTTCTTCACCTCCTTCGACTGGACTTGATCACTTAGCCCCTCAACGGGTTCGAGAATCGGGTTCGATCTAGAACCTTACAACTTCTCCTTCACGTTGGAGAGTAAACCCCTTTGTTCTTGAAAACAGTTTTTTCTCTTCAGCTGATGAAGTAGTCTTTCCTTCACTAAGTGTGTCGGATTGATTTCCTTCGAAGTTAGGCTTGAGGATTTCTTTGAAAAGCTTGAGAGAAGTTCGAAGGTTATTGCTTGATTTCTTGTATGCTTGTTTTAAACTCGGTAACCTTCTCTCACTTGTTTCCTCAGTTTTTTATAGTGTACATTTGAAAATTTGCCCGTTGAAGAGATATACACAATTTTCAAATAACATTTCTTGGTCGTTGGCTTGTCTTTTCTTGATCTGCAGCATGTGACGGTAACATTTCCTCGTTTTAACTGCAGCTTTTCAGGTCCTAACACACGCTCAGTGCTACCCATTGGTTCATTTTGTTTGCACGCTTCTAAGATGAGCACTTTTAGACATGCCAGCATGGACGTATTACTATAATAAGTAATGTCCTTGACTCTTGTGCAACGGATTTATCATAGTCGACTTGACTTGACAGCTACTTTACCCATTTGTCTTGAGTCAACTGCAACCTTTTAGGACCGACCTAACTGTTTGTCAGCTGACAGAATCAGCTTTCTTTCACTTGACTGCTACTCCTCTATTCTTGACTCAACTGCCTCACAGTTGGGTCTTCGCTTCAGTCTTCAATCAAGTCATGTAATATTCAACTTTGCTGACTTCAACTCGGCTCATACAGTCGTATCTATTACAAGTTGAATTACATAGAAAATGGGGTGCCAACTTCCTTATCTAAGTTTTGTATAGTACCATCAAAATCTACACATAAATTTTCCCAACAGAGAACTTGAGAATAGAGAAGTTGTCCGTTGCAATGAAGAGCTTACACGCAAGTATGAATAAGATAATGCTAGGCAGGGCAGAGAGTACCAAGAAAGAATAAGAGAAGATGAGAAGTTGAATAGAAACTATGAAAGGAGAAAGAAGAAGGAAGCTGAGGAGAAGAATAGAAAAGATTGAGAAGATCGCAGGCGGCGAGAAAAAGATAAAAAAAGAAGGAAAAAGCAATAAAGAAGATTAAGACAGCTGCATAAATTTTGTTGTACTTTTACACGTTTGTAAATACACAAAAAACACTATAAGTATATGTAAAAGTTCATAATGATATTCAATAAAATGATACATTCTTACACTCATTCAATTTTAGCATTTTTTATGTTTTGTTTTTATCTTACGTTTTGGAATCATGAAAAATGGGGAAATTGTTGGGAAATTATTTGTATAGATTTTCATGATGCATGTAAAACTTAGATTAAAAAGTTGGCACCCAATTTTCTGTTGTAATTGAACTGTGAAATAGATAAGATATATAAGTGAAGATCGCGAAGCAGCCAAGTTGGCACTCGATTTTCTGCATGTAAAACTTAGATTAGAAAGTTGGCACCCGAGTATAGAAACAACCAAGTTGAAGATCGCAGAAGTTTACTGAAGGAAACAATGAAGAATCATTTGAGTTGCAGCTTGGTGTTAAAGAAGAGATTCAATCAAGTACAAAAAGTTGTGTTTGTCAGCAGAGTAACAACTGAGTCACTCCCAGAAGTATGGAGAAGACTTAATAAAGAGGTAAAGCAGCAAAAGGACTAGAAGAAAGCTGATGAAGTCCGTTGGAATGAAAATTCAAGTAATTACCCAAAGCTGAAAGAGGACAGACTACAACCTTAAAGTTGTTTTGCTACAAGAGTGCAAGAGGTTGTGAAGCAATGAGAAGTTCGCAGAACACCTGCAGTATTTCAGGCAACCTACAGGGCATTAAATTAAGGTTGGGCCAACATTATTTGTTGCACAACAAAACTAGGCAACGATCAAGAAGTGAAGTTTTAAAAATGTATATCTCTTCAACAGACATTTTTTCAAACTGCTACTATAAAAGGCAGAGGAACATTTGTGAGAGAGAACCAAGGCAATGAGACACATTCGAGCAAAAAGTATCTATCCAACACACATAGTGAAGAAAGAAAAGCTTCAACCAGTTGAAAAGGAAATTTGTTTTTAAAGAACAAAGGGGTCTACACATCCAAGAAGTGAAGGAAATGTCGTGAGGTTCAAGTTAGAACTAGTTTTGAATCCATTGTACGGCTTCGCTATCAATTACAAGGGTTTGAAGGAGCTGAAATTGTGAGACAACTGTCTTGCAAAGAAGTTGAGTCCTAGGAGTAGAGCCACCTATGTGTTCAAGGCCTACTTGGACTATTGTATCCATCTTGTAATAGCTATTGTATTAGTGGATTACCTCGAGGAGTTGAAGAAGAGTGGAGTAGAGGAATTACCCCATCCTCGAACCACTATAAATTACCTTGTGTCTTTTATTTTTCAGCACTTTATTTACTGCAAATTTTATTCTGCTGATAGATATATTTTCTTGACTCGACTGATAATACCTTAATCAAAACAAGTGTTGTAAAATCATTTAACAAAAAGGCTGCAAGACTTCCGCTATTAAAAACCAAGTAAGCTGGATATTTAAAAAGCTCACTTCGATCAGCTGAGTTACTCTATCAACAAATTACTCGAAATGAAGCGTTGGATGGTTAACTCTTCTGTTGAGGTTGAACTAAGCTGTCTTAAAAGGACTAAGCTGCTCCTTATGTAAAAACTATGATTTAATGATCAAAAATCAAAAAATGGTTAAGTCTATTCATCCCCCTCTCTGGACTTAACACAAACACCCCTTCCACCTACAATTCCTCTTATGTTCTCATATTTTGAAATCGTTGCATAATAAATTCATTGGTAATTGATATGTGTAAAATATGTGTGCATTTAAGGGCTTATTTTGATTTATAATTGATGCATTTGCATGTATATTTAGTGTGTTTAACTTGGTTTCCTTTGTTAGGTATGATACTACGTACTCTTGTGAATTTTCTAGAAAATGGAGCTAAATTTGACAAAATGTGATAGCATGTTTCAAAGAATATGTCAAAATACAAGGTACAAGCAAATATGTGGAGGAAAGAAGCATGTACGGTTAACAAAAGGAATTTCCTTAAAAAACGTCCAAACGCGCTAACAATTTCCAACACTCGCAGGGTTTAGTATTTTGCCCATAACATTCTCTACAAAATTAATATTGAGCTGATTCAAGTGGCTATGGAAAGCTAAGAGAAAGAGACACAACTTAAATGAAGACCACAGGAGCACAATCCAATCGCATGATCCGCCCGTGTGGAGTCACACGGCCATGCGATGTGTCTGCGGCTGAATTGGTCTACTAATCTATCGTCGACCCGATCGGCTCTCAAAGCACCTATATAAGGGGACCAAGGCTGAACTAATTTTGATCATCTTACATCCGAAAAAGATATAAAAAACACAGATTACACAGATCAAAGGCCTTCTGAGAGACGAGGGCTAGGTTACGAAGAACATCACAAGGACTTTCTCATATACGTAAGCACAAGAGTTTCGAAGGCTTGGAAGGAGGATCCATCTGTTAGATAAATGTTTTTATCATGATTTTGATGATTATGTTCGAGTTTGTTCAAATATGTTTTTAAACCAAAACTATGTCCCTAAATGTTGTCCAAATACTTCCGATCAACTTAAAATGTTTTTACTATTTTTCGGAGTATTTCTTGAAGTTTATTTTCAATAAAACATTGGACAACACATTTGTTTCAGTTCGACCGGTCGCCCTATAGGGCAACCCGCACTGAGTTGAGTCGAGTCGAGAAACAGAAAATGGGACGTAAGAAAAATAAAAGGCGGCGGCCGTCGACCAGGCGGCGGCGACCGGTGTGGTCGGCCGGTCGACCGGCGGGCTAATTGCACTGCAAGTCGATTTTTGTTCCGCACTTCTCTTTCGTAAAATCATCAAGGGCAACCGGTCACAGCTAAGGCGACCGTCGCACCCTTTCGACCGGTCCCCTATGTAAAAATTCGCAGAATTCAATTTCAATCTTATCTCTGCGCGACCGGTCGAACCCCATGTTTATCAGCAAACTATCCGTTGCGTTTTCGGACAACTTTTCCCTATTTTGTGGGATTGATTTCTAACAGCTATATTGATCATTTTAAATGGTTTCTTTTGCAGCAAATCACTCCCCAAGGAGGAGCCAATGTCTGGAAATGAAAGCCAAGTCCTCTCCTATAAATAGAGGCTTCATTCAAGCAACAAGAGAACACATAATATACAAGCAAAGAGCAATTGAGCAAACACTTTCATATATCTTGTTGTATTAGCCTAAAGCACTTTCACTTGCACTTATTTGAGGTCTAGGCTTTCAATTCTTGATTACACTTGTACTCATATTGTATCAATCATTATTGAGTTGTAATCTTGATTTTGGTTATCATTCAACACAGACATCCTTGTGAGTATTCTTGTGGTAAGAATACACTTGGGTGATCTAGGTGATAGGTGTTTGAAGGTTGTGGTAATCTTCAAAGGTGTTGTAAGAGGGTTGTGGTAATCCTCAAGGTGGTGAAAGAGGGTTGTGGTAATCCTCAAGGTGTTGTATTAATTTTTGGTAAATTAATAAAACCTTTCTTTTTCTTTTTAAAATCCATCCCGGAGATACGGGGGTGGTAGAGGATTAGGCCCTAGGTGGGTTGAACCTCTTTAAATCAACGAGTGTTGTTTACTTTCCGCATTTACATTCTTGCTATCTACTCGTTGTTTCGAAAAAGAGGGTAATTTGCGAAAAATCGGAATAATCTATTCACCCCCCCTCTAGATTATTGTAGCCACTTGGACTAACAAGTGGTATCAAAGCCAAACTCTTTGGCTAGCTCGTTCCGAGTAAAGAGGAAAGATCCATGGCTACAAATGATGCTCATCTCACCACCAGCGCCTCCACAAATAAGCCACCACTATTCGACGCCAACAACTACGCATTTTGGAAAGACCGTATGGAGTGCTTCCTACAAGGGTGCGGGTTCGACATTTGGAATGTGGTCATTGAAGGAGTTGATCAACCAACAAAGAAATTGGAAGATGGCACTTTGACTCCTAAACCTTTCAAGGAGTTTGATGAAAATGACAAAAAGGCTTTCTCTCTAAACGGTAAGGCTTTAAATATTTTGCATTGTTCTCTTACCGCCACCGAGTACAATCGCATAAGAGGCATAAGGTCGGCACATGAGGTTTGGGAAAAATTGGAGACAATCTATGAAGGGACTACGAAAGTCAAGCAAGCAAGAAAGACCATGCTTGTTAAAGACTTCGAAAACTTTAACATGTATGATGGCGAAAGCATCTCCAAGATGGTGGAAAGGCTTGACAATATTGTCAATCCTCTTGTGGCCCTCGGCAAGGCCATCTCCGAAGAAGACAAGGTGACCAAGGTATTGAATGCACTTCCCGGGTCATGGTCCGAAAAAGTAACGGCAATCACGGAGGCACAAAATCTTGAGACACTCAAGTTTGATGAACTTATTGGAAATCTACTCATATATGAAGTCTATCTCAAGGAGAGAAAAAATTCCAAACCATCCACAAATCAATCGGGTATGCAAATTACTTCTAAAGGTCTTTCTTCTTCTTCTAATAATGCATACTATGATAATGATGATGATAATGAGGAGACGGCCGCACTTGTTCGAAAATTTGCAAAATTTGTAAATAAAAATAAAGCAAGAAAAGCAAGAGATAATGCTTGCTTTAAATGCGGAAAACCGGGCACTTCATTGCCGATTGCTCAAGCTCGATGAAGAGGAGCAAGCGAAAGGAAGCCTTTCACAAAAAAGAAGGCTCTAAATGCGGAAGTCAAAACATGGGATGAACTACTCGAAACAACCGATGAGGAAAGAGAAACCGAACACGGTCTCATGGCTATAGACGATGAAAACAATGAGGTACACTCAAACTCTTCTACTTCCTCCATAGTTGATGACTTGCAATGTGATTTTGATGAATTGCAAATTGAGTTTCAAAATTTAATCGTTAAATACAAAAACTTGAAAAAGGAGCATAAGGAGATTAAAGTTGAAAAAGAAAAATTATTTACCTCTTATGAATCTCTAGACAAAGCTCATGCTCTTACTCTTACTAGAATTCATTCTCTTGAAACCGAAAAGGAATTGCTCACAAAAGAGATTGAATGTTTGAAAAATGATATGCATCGTTTCAACATAAGTACGGATAAAGTTACAAAAATTTAGATGCACAAAGAGGTGAGCATTCCAAATCGGGACTTGGTTATAAGCCATTTCAAAGTGTTTTTAAGAAAAATAACCAAAGTCCGACTTTTGTACGTGCTAATAATTATAATACTCCTACTTGTTTTTATTGTGGCAAAGTTGGACATTATGCTAATAATTGCAAATTGAGAAATAGCTCAAGACATGTTTGGAGACCCAAAAGTCTCAAGACTAACCCCATGGACCCCAAAATTATAGGGTACCTAAAAGAAATTCTTTTGTAGGTAATAGGGGCTATAACCACAATGGAAGATTCAAAATGGCTCGTGGACAGCGGATGTTCACGCCATATGACCGGGAGGAGAGAACTTTTACCAACATCAAACTCCAAGAAGAGGGTATGGTCATGTTCGGCAATGGCAAAGGAAAAATTCTTGGAAATGGAGAAATTGGTAACTCTTCTTTCTCTCTTAGTAATGTTCTATTAGTTGAAGGGCTTAAGTTTAATTTGATAAGTGTTAGCCAACTTTGTGATTCAAAATATGATGTTTCCTTTAATAAAGAAAAATACCTTATACTTAAAAATGGTGAAATTATTTGTGAAGCAAATAGAAAAGGCAATCTTTACAAAATTTGTACAAGTGATTTGGTTAGTCAAAATGTTTCTTGTTTAGTCGCCAATAATGATTTAACTAGTTTATGGCATAGGCGACTTGGACATGTTGGATACAAGAATTTAAAAAATATTTACAAAAACCAACATGTGAAAGGACTACCCAAATTGAATTTTGAAAATCTTGGCTTATGTGACACTTGTCAAAAGAACAAATTACTTAAAAGTAGTTTTAAGCCCAAAAATGAAATTTCCACAACCAAACCTGTACAAATGCTTCATCTTGATTTGTACGGGGACATTGGTACGACTAGTCTAAGTGGAAAACATTACACTTTTGTTATAGTCGATGATTTTTCGAGATATACTTGGGCTCTTTTTCTTACCAATAAAAACGATGCCGTTAATGAGTTTGTTAAGTTGTGTAGACTTATTGAGAATGAAAAAGAAGATACTATCAAGTCTATTCGAAGCGATCGAGGTGGAGAATTTGACGGTGAATTTAGAGTATTTTGTGAAACAAAAGGATATGCTCATAATTTCTCGGCTCCAAGGACACCTCAACAAAATGGAGTAGCCGAACGGAAAAATTGGACATTACAAGAAATGAGTCGGTCCATGCTCAATGAATTTTCACTTCCAAAGTATTTTTGGGCGAAGCCGTAAGTACCGCTTGCTATGTCATTAATCGAGTTTATATTCGTCCTAAAATGAATAAAACTCCATATGAGCTTTGGAAAGGTAGAACTCCAAATATTAGTTATTTCAAGATATTTGGTTGTAAATGCTTTATTTTGAATACCAAGGATCAATTGGACAAACTTGATCCTAAGGCCGATGAAGGGATATTTATGGGATATTCAACAAAAAGCAAAGCATATCGGGTTTACAATAAGACAAGTGGAGTTGTTGAAGAATCCATCCATGTTAAATTCAATGAAGCTTCGGGAGTTGAAAGAATTCCTAATGATGAAAGTGATGAGGAGGATATTATTGAACAAATTGTTCAAATTGATGATCAACCGTCTACATCAAACGATCAATCGTCCACTTCAAATGGTCCTCAAGAAGATAGAGGTGATATCTCGGATCTTCCCGTTGCATTGAAATTTAAGGGAGATCACCCAAAAGATTTTATTATTGGTGATCCCCTTGACAACGTGATGACTCGGAGAAAATTTGCCGAGAAAGCTCTTATTTCTCAAAAAGAACCTAAAAATGCTAAAGAAGCTATTGAGGATGAGGATTGGTTTCTAGAGATGCAAGAGGAGTTGAATCAATTTGAAAGAAATGATGTATGGGAATTGGTACCTTGTCCTCCTTCTCAAACCATTATTGGCACAAAATGGGTTTTCCGGAACAAACTTGATGATCAAGGCAACATTGTTGAAATAAGGCAAGGTTAGTAGCTCAAGGGTATTGTCAAGAAGAAGGTATTGACTATGATGAAACTTTTGCACCGTAGCACGTTTAGAAGCTATTCGTATTTTGCTTGCCCATTCTTGCTTTAAAAATTTCAAACTTTACCAAATGGATGTTAAATCCGCCTTCTTAAATGGTATTATTCAAGAAGAAGTCTATGTAAAACAACCTCCGGGTTTGAAAATTTTTCTAAGCCTAATGATGTTTATAAACTTAAAAAGGCCTTGTATGGTTTAAAACAAGTACCCGTGCATGGTATGATAGACTTAGTTCTTTTCTTTTACAAAATGGTTTTATAAGAGGTAAAGTTGATACAACTCTATTTGTTTTTGAAAAAGGGCAAGATTGTTTACTTGTGCAAATATATGTTGATGATATTATCTTTGGTGCTACTAATGATTCTTTATGCAAGAAATTTTCTAAGTTAATGCAAGGAGAATTCGAGATGAGTATGATGGGGAGCTTAACTTCTTTCTTGGACTTCAAATTAAGCAATGTCAAGAAGGTATTTATATTTTTAATCAAAGTATACAAAAGAACTTTTGAAAAAGTTCGGCATTGAAGAAGGAAGAACCGTCTCTACTCCTATGGCAACAAATGTCAAAATTGACAAAGATGAGAAAGACAAGTCCGTGGATGAATCAAAGTATGGAGGTATGATTGGTAGTTTACTTTATTTAACCACTATTAGACAGGACATTCTTCATGCCGTATGCCTATGTGCTCGTTTTCAAAGCAATCCCAAGGAATCTCACATGAGTGCCGTTAAAAGGATTTTTCGATATTTGAAAGGCACCATTCAATATGGTTTATTTTATCCAAAGAATGAAAATTTTTCTCTTAAAGGTTATAGTGATTGGACTATGCGGGAAATATTGATGATCGGAAAAGTACTTAGGATCATGTCAATTTTTAGCGATTGCCTAGTTTCTTGGTTTTCAAAGAAGCAAAATGTGTTTCTCTTTCAACGGCCGGCCGAATATATTTCCGCCGCATTTTGTTGTACTCAACTTCTTTGGATGAAACAAACCTTAGCGGATTACAAATGCTCTTTTGAAAATGTACCTATCTTTTGTGATAATATATCCGCTATAAATATTGCTCAAAACCCGGTTCATCATAACCGTACTAAACATATTGAGATTCGACATCATTTTCTAAGGGATTGTGTTTCAAAACGTAAAATTGAGATATCCTTTGTACCATCTCAAGATCAATTAGCGGATATCTTCACAAAACCGCTGTCTTCCGAAACTTTTTCATCAATACGAGCTCGGTTAGGCATAATGCATATTGAATGAAGCTTACGTTTGCATTTTGCACGTTTTAAAACTTAGGGGTGAAAAATCGGATTTTTGGTTGTAAATTCGGATTTTGAAAAAACCGACAAAAAACATGGGGTGAAGGAGTTGAGGGCAACCGGTCGCCCTCAACCTCGACCGGTCGCCTAAGCTATATCTTGGCTTTTTTTAAACGTCTTGACTTCAAAGATTCTTCATTTTAACAAATATTTGGCCATTTTTCGTCCCCTTTGCCAAATTCACTCAAATTTCATTCTAAAATGGTTTTCATGCATATTTTACACAACATGGACATCATATAGCATGATCATCATCATTATGGCTCACTTTTTCTGATCAAATGGTAAGAATTTCGCTTCTTTTACTCAATTGGGTGGAACCCTTGAGTTTTCAAGTTTCTTGAATATTTTTGATGTAATTTTCGTATGATCATAATGAGCTTGGTTGTTGTGTTGTTATGTATGATGAGTGACTTGAATTGGTGTTGAAATGTTTTGGCTTGAACCATTTACAAAGGTTATATACAACCTCTTCTATTTTTAACGCACACAAGGTGTTCGATGATATGTCACAATGAAAATTTCAACTTATACATGATTCTCTTGCTTTCAAAAGTTTTCTATACTTATTGAGATCATGTTTTGACAAACAAAACAAGCGAATGAACTCTTCATATTACATTTCTCCCATTTTCCTTGGATTATTATGCTCTAAATTGCTAAACGGTTAATAAACCGTTCCTTTGGCGCACTTTGATATTATTGTATGGTGTTTTCACCGTTCTAACATTCTTTTTGATGATTCCAAAGGGGGAGAAACAGGATATTAGCTCGTTAGCTCAAGAAAAGCTAATAAAAGCTCGCAATAAGTATTGTGGACTCTAATACCTAGTCCATGGCTTGATTTTTGATTCCTTAGCTCATGATGCATTCTATATAAGCTTGTTATAGCTTGTGCTTCTTACTTATAATAATCGTTTGTTGATATGCTCATAAATAGGGGGAGCTTTGTATGAAATATTTCTAACGGATAGTTTACTCGTAAAACTGTAAATTTTAACTCGTTTTAAAATCATCCTCAAGAAAATTGTTTTGGTTTGTAATCATCAAAAATGGGGAGTTTGTTAGATAAATGTTTTTATCATGATTTTGATGATTATGTTCGATTTTGTTCAAATATGTTTTTAAACCAAAACTATGTCCCTAAATGTTGTCCAAATACTTCCGATCAACTTAAAATGTTTTTACTATTTTTCGGAGTATTTCTTGAAGTTTATTTTCAATAAAACATTGGACAACACATTTGTTTCAGGCTCGACCGGTCGCCCTATAGGGCAACCCGTACCTGAGTTGAGTCGAGAAACGAGAAAATGGGACGTAAGAAAAATAGGGCGGGCGGCGGTCGACGGCGGGCGACCGGTGTGGTCGCCGGTCGACCGGCGGGCGACATTGTACTGCAAGTTGGATTTTTGTTCCAGACTTCTCTGTTTCGTAAAATCATCGAGGGCAAGGTCATGCTAGCGGGCGACCGGTCGCCCCCTTCGACCGGTCCCCCTATGTAAAAATTCGCAGAATTCAATTTCAATCTTATCTCTGTGACGGGTCGAACCCCATGTTTATCAAGCAAACTATCCGTGCGTTTTTCGGACAACTTTTCCCTATTTTGTGGGATTGATTTCTAACAGCTATATTGATCATTTTAAATGGTTTCTTTTGCAGCAAATCACTCCCCAAGGAGGAGCAATGTCTGGAAATGAAAGCCAAGTCCTCTCCTATAAATAGAGGCTTCATTCAAGCAACAAGAGAACACATAATATACAAGCAAAGAGCAATTGAGCAAACACTTTCATATATCTTGTTGTATTAGCCTAAAGCACTTTCACTAGCACTTATTTGAGGTCTAGGCTTTCAATTCTTGATTACACTTGTACTCATATTGTATCAATCATTATTGAGTTGTAATCTTGATTTTGGTTATCATTCAACACAAGACATCCTTGTGAGTATTCTTGTGGTAATAATACACTTGGGTGATCTAGGTGATAGGTGTTTGAAGGTTGTGGTAATCTTCAAAGGTGTTGTAAGAGGGTTGTGGTAATCCTCAAGGTGGTGAAAGAGTGTTGTGGTAATCCTCAAGGTGTTGTATTAATTTTTGGTAAATTAATAAAACCTTTCTTTTTCTTTTTAAAATCCATCCCGGAGATATTGGGGTGGTAGAGGATTAGGCCCTAGGTGGGTTGAACCTCTTTAAATCAACGAGTGTTGTTTACTTTCCGCATTTACATTCTTGCTATCTACTCGTTGTTTCGAAAAATAGGGTAATTTGCGAAAAATCAGAATAATCTATTCACCCCCCCTCTAGATTATTGTAGCCACTTGGACTAACACCATCCATACAAGAAGTGGTTTTCTTTCTTAGTTTAGATCTCTTGTCTATACTTAAACGATGTCACAATGTTGATTTCAAGTTTGTCTACGAATTTGTTATCAATGTTTGGCTAATCATTTTGATCTTAGGGCATAATCAAAACTGTGGATTCATGTTAAACCTTGATTGATTGTTTTATTAATTTATGCATGTGTTCTATTATATGAAATCGAGTACTTATTTTTAATTGCCAATTACCTGATCAATAATTTGCATGTCATACTTGCCAGTCCATAATACGGGAGGTGAGTTTAACGAGACAAAAATGGAATTCAGACATAAACAGGGTAATGCATCGGGAGACTACATATGTTTGTGGGGAGTATTTGAATTCAAAGATCTGTTGGAAGCTAATAATAGTTGTGATGCCTCGGGATACCTCAATTATTATTAATCTATTGTTTATGCGTCACCCGAGAGAGGGAATAAACTAGTTTAAGAATTGAACCCATAGAAACACATGAATTGGTTTTGAAACATTGATTTCATTTAATATTGAAGAAGCATGTGGAGATTATGTGCCTAGGGTGGCTTTTGTATTTGTTGAAAATACTTGTGGAGTTTAATTTATTTGTTTTAATTTTATATTTTGATTAGATTTAAAAAGTTGTGATTTTTGGTCATTTCAATAAAAATGGAATACAATTTTATTATAACCTAAGTGTTTCATATTCAATCCTTGAGGAATACATATTGTTTGCCATTATCCTAGAAACCACATCGTACACCTACAGTATAGAGACCCAAATATTTTTGGCGAACAATTTTTTGGCGCCGTTGTTGGGGATTGAAAGATTCTACTTAGATATAGTAATAAGTAGTTTAATCTTAATTGAAGCAATTTTTTTGTAATTTGTTTTCGATTTTTTTCAACTTTTTTAATTTTTTTAATTTTTTTCAATTTTTGTAATTTTTTTAATTTTGTTTTTTTTTTCTTTTGTGAATTGTAAATATATTTTTTTTGTAAATAATTTTTTTTTATTTTCGGTTTTTTTCCTTCTTTTGTAAATATATATATATATATTTTTTGCTTTGTGTCTAACATTGTTTTTGTTGAATGTGAGACTGAAATCTTTGGAGACACAAGTAGCCCAAATCGCTACTGCAGTGGGAGGCCAACATCAAAAGGGAAAATTCCCAAGCGATACTGAGATTAATCCAAGAAACCAAGTGCAACGCCATTCGTCTAATGGATGGTACTAAATATGAGGGCTCAGGGATTTCAACCAACACGGTCCAACAACAGTAATATTACAAATCTGAAGTCTGGCTAAAGACGTAAAACTTAGCGCTTTGTGGAAGGCAACCCAAGAGGCGTCGCGATAAAGTCCGGGTAGTAAAGAAAAAGGGAACATGACAGACTCACACAGGCGTGTGGACGCACATGACCCGACCATGCGATCTGCTCCTCCAGTTTCAAATTTGATGGACAAGCTCTCGACTTCACCGGAACGATCCAGGTAAGTACTCTTTACGCATTCCTCTTGCTTTTGATAATTTCCTCATTGTTCGGGATGAAGCATATTTTAAGTTTGGAGGATTGTCAAGAATGCATAAATTAGTATTGTTGCATTATTGCGTTGCATTTAAGATTGCATGTAGAGCATATAAAAATTTGCATAAAAATTATTAAAAATATATTTTTGATTTTTTGGTTTTTATGTTAGCATGTTTATCGCTTTACCACGTTTAATTATTTTTATGTGATATGTGATCAAGATTTCGAAAGAGTAGAAAACTCTTTTGCATGATTTTACTATGTGCATTTAATTTTATGAGACAAAATATTTTTGTGGATAATGTGATGAATTGTTGAGGAGATATCTTTTACTTGTTTGGCATTGATTCAGAAAATTGAGTACTTGAGCATGTTGCAAGAAATAAGGTTTTAGAGCTTTTGAGTCTTTAATTGCTTTCATAGACGGTTCTACGTATCCTACTATGGAAGCATGTGCCCCAATAGGTTTTTTTAATTATTTATTATTTATATAACATTATTCCAAAAATTATAGTTTATAAAATTCATTAATACCATTATAACATTAATGACATTACAACACTGTAACATTATAAACTGAAACAAAATGTTATAAAACATTATTAGTGTTATTTAAATTTTTAAAAATCATACTAATTAGGTTAACAAAAATAGTGTGCCCATTAGTTAAAAATTATTGGATTCGTCCCTGACTGCTTTTATATTATGCAGTCTTATTTTTTCTTGAGTATGTCATTCATGATTGTTAGAATTCTAGAACTTGCTTTGGTATCTTCATTGAAGCCATGTGTTTATGCAATTTTTAAAAATAATTTAAGGCCAGTTTTGTTTACCCTACTTAGCCAAAAAAAGCCTATCTATGAACTCATGATTATCTAGTTAGCCACTTTGAGCCTTAACTTTTCATTGACAACCACATTTAGATCTTTAAAAAATTGAAAGATGATTTTTTTTTATCCCTAAAAATTACTTGAACTTATAGAAGATGAATAGTTTGGGGGAGATGTGGAAATTATGAAAAAGAGAGAAAGTTGGCAAAAGAAAGAGGGATGAACAGTGAATAGGTAAAGAAAGGGATTATGAAGCTCGACAAAGAAAGAAAATCTCTGAAAAAGAAAGAGAGAAAAATCGAGCAAAAGAAAAAAAGAAAAAAAAATTCTGGAAATTTTGAGAAATTGAGAGCTTGAGGCTAAAGAAAAAAAAGGCAAAAAGGCCTAAGAATGAAAAAGGAGAAAGAGTGTGGAGTTGAGTTGAAAAAGAAAATATCTTGAGAAAATTATTTTTAAATGAAATTGGGTTGGTGAGTTGTAAGTCTGTGTGCTTAAAATTCTATTTCCTCAAGTCAAGTCACTTAATCCAAATTTTGCCGACCCTTACCAAAGAGCCTACATTACAATGAAAGTCATTTTTTATTCTTAAATTGTGCACACAAAAATGGTAGAGATGTTAGACGATTTGCAACTCTATGGTAGTTCTACAATGACTGAATTGAGTAGAGCGTAAACACTTGCCATACACTTTGGGAGATGAGTGATACACTAATAACTTGTGAGTCGCGATGTTGAGTACCCGAAAGAGTATTAATTTCGCCGAACTTGTAATTGATGACTTGTTGGTAATGAATTGCATTGTTTAATTAGATATGGAGTCAAATGAGATTGAATGTTTATAGTGTTCTTGTGTGTTGTTTGTACCCCTTGATTTTGTTTTCCTTAATTTGCTCGAGGACAAACAATGGTTTAAGTTTGGGGATTTTGATACATGTAAAATATGCGTGCATTTAAGGGCATAATTGATGCATTTGCATGTATATTTAGTGTGTTTTACTTGGTTTCCTTTGTTGGGCGTGATATTGCGTACTCTTGTGAATTTTGCAGAAAATTAAGCTAAATTTGACAAAAGGTAATAGTAAGTTTCAAAGAATATGTCAAAAGCCAATGTACGAGCAAAAATGTGAAGGAAAGAAGCATGTACGGTCGAACAAAAGGGAATTTCCTTCAAAAACGTCCAAACGTGCTAATAGTTTCCAGCACTGGCATGGTTTAGTATTTTGGCTACAACTTAAATGAAGAAGACACCAGGAGCAAAATCCGATCGCATGATCCGCCCGTGTGGATTCACACGGCCGTGCGATGTGTCTCCGGCTAAATTTGTCACCTAATCCTATCAAAACTCTACCAGTGATCTCCCAAAGCACATATATAAAGGGGACCAAGGCCCGAACAAATTTTGATCACCTTACATCTGAAAACACATCAAATTACATTGGATTACACAAATCAAAGGTCTTCCGAGAGAGGAGGGCTAGGTTACGAAGAACACCACAAGGCCTTTCACATCTATGGAAGCACAAGGGTTTCGAAGTATTGGAAGGAGGATCCATCTAGACAAGAAAGAGTTTTCTTTCTTAGTTTAGATCTCTTGTCTGTACTTCAACAATGTCACAATGTTGATTTCAAGTTTGTCTATGAATTTGTTATCAATGTTTGGCTAATCGTTCGGATCCTTGGGCATAATCAAAACTGTGGATTCATGTTAAACATTGATTGATAGTTTTCTTAATTGATTCATGTGTTCTATTATATAAATTCAAGTGCTTATTTTTAATTGCCGGTTATTTGATCAATAAATTGCATGTCATACTTGTTAGTCCATAATCCGGGAGGTGAGTTCTAACGTGAAGAAAATCGAATTTAGACATAAACATAATAGTACATTGGGAGACTACATCTGTTTGTGGGGAGTATATAAATTCAAAGATCTGTTGGGAGTTAATAGTAGTTTTGATGCATCGGGAGACCTCAATTATTATTTAGGAATTGAACCCATAGAAACACAAGAATTGGTTTTAATACATTGATTGGATTTAATATTGAAGAAGCATGTTGAGATTATGTGCCTAGGGTTGCTTTCGTATTTGTTGAAAATACTTGTGGTGTTCAAATTTAAATGTTTTACTTTTATTTTTCGATTAGATATAAAAACATGGGATTTTCGGTCACTTCAGTAAAATTGGAATACGATATTATTATACTCTAAGTATTTTGCATTCAATCGCTGAGGAATACGACCTTGTTTGCCATTATCCTATAAACTACACTGTACATTTGCAGACAATCATTCAATAACTCATTGCCAATGTTGAATTCTTTAGTGGAAATTTGACAATGAACCCTAAACAATCCTAAAAGAAATAAATATAGGTACAAGAGAATAATGTCAAAATTAATGTTCAATATTAGCAAAAGATAATGTACAAAATTTTGAGAAACAGGAAAAAATTATCAAGATTCAAATATTTTTCAATATTCACAAATAGGAAGAAATAACAAAAAATAAGGAATTGAAGTTTTGTTCCATTTTTACCTATTTTCTGTAATTTTTAATATTACAAGAGTGAAATCACACAAATATCCTAATGTTTTTCAAAATTTCAGGGCGGCCCAGTGCCCCTGTTGGCACTAGTGTGGCTTCGTCTATGACCATAACACAACACACCCCGTACATTGCACGGACAAAAGACTAGTTTTTTTCCTAAAACACAACTTATATTTAAGAGGAAATATTGATTAATAGTTATAAATCACCAATTTCGAAGATGCTACCAAATGATTCATTTTATCTAGATACACTAGTTACGAAAATTATGTTAATCAATTTAGTTTCCACGAATTATTTATAAAATATTAATCGTCAATATTCATGTCTAATATTGATTCAAAACAACAATATATTCATCTCTGTTTTTAGATTTTCATATCAAAACTGTGGATTCATGTTAAACCTTGATTGATTGTTTTCTTAATTTATTCATGGGTTCTATTATATGAAATCGAGTATTTATTTTTAATTGCCAATTACCTGATCAATAATTTGCATGTTATACTTGTTAGTCCATAATACGGGAGGTGAGTTCTAACGAGACAAAAATTGAATTCAGACATAAACAAGGTAATGCATCGGGAGAGTACATATGTTTGTGGGGAGTATTTGAATTCAAAGATTTGTTGGAAGTTAATAATAGTTGTGATGCATCGGGATACCTCAATTATTATTAATCTATTGTTTATGGGCCACCCGTGAGAGGGAATAAACTAGTTTAGGAATTGAACCCATAGAAACACATGAATTGGTTTTGAAACATTGATTTCATTTAATATTGAAGAAGCATGTGGAGATTATGTGCCTAGGATTGCTTTCGGATTTGTTGAAAATACTTGTGGAGTTTAAATTTATCTGTTTTACTTCTATTTTCTAGTTAGATTAAAAAAGTTGTGATTTTTGGTCGTTTCAATAATATTGGAATACAATTTTATTATAACCTAAGTGTTTCGTATTCAATCCCTAATGAATACATATTGCTTGCCATTATCCTTGAAACTACATTGTACACTTACAGTATAGAGATCCAAATATTTTTGGCGAACATGTTTCTGGCGCCGTTGTTGGGGATTGAAAGATTCTACTTAGATATAGTAATAAGTAGTTCAATCTTAATTGAAGCAAAATTTTTGTAATTTGTTTTCGATTTTTTTCCATTTTTTTTATTTTTTTCAATTTTTGTAATTTTTTATTTTTGATTTTTTTTTCTTTTATGAATTGTAAATATATTTTTTTTTGTAAATTTTTTTTTTCGATTTTTTCCTTCTTTTGTAAATATATGTATATTTTTTGGTTTGTGTCTAACATTGTTTTTGTTGAATGAGACTGAAATCTTTGGAGACACAAGTAGCCCAAATCGCTACTGCAGTGGGAGGCCAACATCAAAAGGAAAAATTCCCAAGCGATACTGAGATTAATTCAAGAAACCAAGTGCAACGCCATTCGTCTAATGGATGGTACAAAATATGAGGGCTCAGGGATTTCAACCAACACGGTCCAACAACAGTAACATTACAAATCCGAAGTTTGGCTAAAGACGTAAAACTTAGCGCTTTATGGAAGGCAACCCAAGAGGCGTCGCGATAAACTCCAGGTAGTAAAAAAGAAGGAACATGATAGACTCACACAGGATGTGGACGCACATGACCCGACCGTGCGATCTGCTCCTCCAGTTTTAAATTTGATGGACAAGCTCTCGACTTCACCGGAACGATCCAGGTAAGTACTCTTTACGCATTCCTCTTGCTTTTGATAATTTCCTCATATGTTCGGGATGAAGCATATTTTAAGTTTCGGGGGATTATCAAGAATGCATAAGTTAGTATTGTTGCATTATTTTGTTGCATTTAGGATTGCATGTAGAGCATATAAAAATTTGCATAAAAATTATTAAAAATATATTTTCGACTTTTTTGTTTTTTCAGCATGTTTATTCCTTTAGCACGTTTAATTATTTTTGAGTGATATGTGATCAAGATTTCGAAAGAGTAGAAAACTCTTTTGTATGATTTTACAATGTGCATTTGATTTTATGAGACACAATATTTTTGTGGATCATGTGATGAATTGTTGAGGAGATATCTTTTACTTGTTTGGCATTGATTGAGAAAATTGAGTACTTGAGCATGTTGCAAAAAATAAGGTTGTGAGCTTTTGAGTCTTTAATTGCTTTCATAGACTGATCTACGTATCCTACTATGGGAGCACGTGCCCCCGTAGGTTTTTTTTAATTATTTATTATTTATATAAAATTATTCCAAAAATTATAGTTTATAAAATTCATTAATACCATTATAACATTAATGACATTACAACACTGTAACATTATAAACTGAAAAAAATGTTATATAACATTATTAGTGTTATTTAAATTTTTAAAAATCATATACTAATTAGGTTAACAAAAATAAAGTGTGCCAATTAATTATTTTTTACTGTAATATTGTATTTATGTTGTGCCCCCAAAGTTAAAAATTATTGGATTCGTCCCTGACTGCTTTTATATTATGCAGTCTTATTTTTTCTTGAGTGTGTCATTCATGCTTGTTAGAATTCTAGAACTTGCTTTGGTATCTTCATGGAAGCCAAGTGTGTATGCAATTTTTGAAAATGATTTAAGGCCATTTTTGTTTAGTCTACTTAGCCAAAAAAGCCTACCTATGAACTCATGATTATCTAGTTAGCCACTTTGAGCCTTAACTTTTCATTGACAACCACATTTATATCTTTAAAAAATTGAAAGATGATTTTTTTTATCCCTAAAAATTACTTGAGCTTATAGAAGATGAATAGTTTGGGGGAGATGTGGTGGAAATTATGAAAAAGAGAGAATGTTGGCAAAATAAAGAGGGATGAACAGTGAATACGTAAAGAAAGGGATTATGAAGCTCGACAAAGAAAGAAAATCTCTGAAAAAGAAAGAGAGAAAAATCGAGCAAAAAAAACAAAAGAAAAAAAAATTCTGGAAATTTTGGAAATTGAGAGCTTGAGGCTAAAGAAAAAAAGGCAAAAAGGCCTAAGAATGAAAAAGGAGAAAAAGTGTGGAGTTGAGTTGAAAAAGAAAATATCTTGAGAAAATTATTTTTAAACGAAATTGGGTTTGTGAGTTGTAAGTCTGTGTGCTTAAAATTTTATTTGCTCAAGTCAAGTCATTTAATCCAAATTTTCCCTACCCTTACCAAAGAGCCTACATTACAATGAAAGTCATTTTTATTCTTAAATTGTGCACACAAAAATGGTAGAGATGTTAGACGATTTGCAACTCTATGGTAGTTCTACAATCACTGAATTAAGTTGAGCGTAAACACTTGCCATACACTTTGAGAGATGAGTGATACATTACTAACTTGAGAGTCGCGATGTTGAGTACCCCAAAGAGTATTAATTATGCCGAACTTGTAATTGATGACTTGTTGGTAATGAATTGCATGGTTTAATTAGACATGGAGTCAAATGAGATTGAATGTTTATAGTGTTCTTGTGTGTTCTTTGTACCACTTGATTTTATTTTTCTTAGTTTGCTCGATGACAAACAATGGTTTAAGTTTTGGGGATTTTGATACATGTAAAATATACGTGCATTTAAGGGCATAATTGATGCATTTGCATGTATATTTAGTGTGTTTTACTTGGTTTCCTTTGTTGGGCGTGATATTGCGTACTCTTGTGAATTTTGCAGAAAATTAAGCTAAATTTGACAAAAGGTAATAGCATGTTTCAAAGAATATGTCAAAAGCCAAGGTACGAGCAAAGATGTGAAGGAAAGAAGCATGTACGATCGAACAAAAGGGGATTTCCTTCAAAAATGTCCAGACGTGCTAACAGTTTCCAGCATTGGTATGGTTTAGTATTTTGGCTAAAACTTAAATGAAAACCCCAGGAGCAAAATTCGATCGCATGATCCGCCTGTGTGGATTCACACGGTTGTGCGATGTGTCTCCGGCTAAATTGGTCACCTAATCCTATCAGAACTCTACCAGTGAACTCCCAAAGCACATATATAAGCGGGACCAAGGCCCGAACGAATTTTGATCACCTTACATCTGAAAACACATCAAATTACATCGGGCTAGGTTACGAAGTACACCACAAGGCCTTTCACATCTACAGAAGCACAAGAGTTTCGAAGGATTGGTAGGAGGATCCATCTAGACAAGAAAGAGTTTTCTTTCTTAGTTTAGATCTCTTGTTTGTACTTCAACAATGTGACAATGTTGATTTCAAGT
This sequence comes from Rehmannia glutinosa, assembly GCA_016081115.2. Lineage (NCBI taxonomy): Eukaryota > Viridiplantae > Streptophyta > Magnoliopsida > Lamiales > Orobanchaceae > Rehmannia > Rehmannia glutinosa. Next base: position 48,510,762 of record CM071926.1, on the reverse strand, counting down.
TTGTCTATGAATTTATTATCAATGTTTGGCTAATCTTTCGTATCCTTGGGCATAATCAAAACTATGGATTCATGTTAAACATTGATTGATAGTTTTCTTAATTGATTCATGTGTTCTATTATATAAATTCAAGTGCTTATTTTTAATTGTTGGTTATTTGATCAATAAATTGCATGTCATACTTGTTAATCCATAATCCGGGAGGTGAGTTCTAACGTGAAGAAAATCGAATTTAGACATAAACATGATAGTACATTGGAAGATTACATTTGTTTGTGGGGAGTATTTCAATTCCAAGACTTATTTTTAATTGTTGGTTATTTGATCAATAAATTGCATGTCATACTTGTTAATCCATAATCCGGGAGGTGAGTTCTAATGTGAAGAAAATCGAATTTAGACATAAACATGATAGTACATTGGAAGACTACATCTGTTTGTGGGGAGTATTTAGACATAAACATGATAGTACATTGGAAGATTACAATGGGCTAGGTTACGAAGAACACCACAAGGCCTTTCACATCTACAGAAGCACAAGAGTTTTGAAGGATTGGAAGGAGGATCCATCTAGACAAGAAAGAGTTTTCTTTCTTAGTTTAGATCTCTTGTCTGTACTTCAACAATGTGACAATGTTGATTTCAAGCTTGTCTATGAATTTATTATCATTGTTTGGCTAATCTTTCGGATCCTTGGGCATAATCAAAACTATGGATTCATGTTAAACATTGATTGATAGTTTTATTAATTGATTCATGTGTTCTATTATATAAATTCAAGTGCTTATTTTTAATTGTTGGTTATTTGATCAATAAATTGCATGTCATACTTGTTAATCCATAATCCGGGAGGTGAGTTCTAACGTGAAGAAAATCGAATTTAGACATAAACATGATAGTACATTGGAAGACTACATCTGTTTGTGGGGAGTATTTCAATTCAAAGATCTATTGGGAATTAAGAGTAGTTTTGATGCATCGGGAGACCTCAATTATTACTAATCTATTGTTTATGAGCCACCAAGGAGGGGGAATAAACTATTTAGGAATTGAACCCATAGAAACACAAGAATTGGTTTTGATACATTGATTGGATTTAATATTGATGAAGCATGTGGAGATTATGTGCCTAGGGTTGCTTTCGTATTTGTTGAAAATACTTGTGGAGTTCAAATTTAAATGTTTTACTTTTATTTTTCGATTAGATATAAAAACTTGTGATTTTCGGTCATTTCAGTAAAATTGGAATACAATGTTATTATAACCTAAGTGTTTCGTATTCAATCGCTGAGGAATACAACCTTGTTTGCCATTATCCTATAAACTACACTGTACACTTGCAGTATAGATATCCAAATATTTTTGGCGAACAGTAATATACATATTTCTTAGCGTATATTACCAAATAATCATTTAATAACTCATTGCCAATGTTGAATTCTTTAGTGTAAATTTGATAATGAACCCTAAATAATCCTAAAAGAAATAGATATAGGTACAAGAGAATAATGTCAAAATTCATGTTCAATATTATGGTGGAGCAAAAGATAATGTACAAAATTTTGAGAAAGGGGAAAAAATTATCAAGAGTCAAATATTTTTCAATATTCACAAATGGGAAGAAACAACAAAAAAAAAATGAATTGAAAGTTAATCAATTTATTTTCCACGAATTATTTATAAAATATTTCCTAAAACACAACTTATATTTATGAAATATTGATTAGTAGTTATAATATTGATTCAAATGAAAACAACAATATATTCATCAATTTCACGAATTATTTTAGCTTTTTATTTCTCTAATATGTATATTTTCTTTTTAGTTTTTATTTTATCAATATCAATATTTTATTACTAATGTGTTTTGCGAATCCGGGATGAACAAACGCAACAAAAATTAAAAATTTACGTAAAGGTAAACATGCATATAACTACTTATATCTAATTTCGGTATTCAGTGCAAATATTCGGATGCCGTTTCGAATTACCCTTTAATAGAATTAAAGTTATGAAATCATATCTTTTGCTAAAACTCCTTTTATCACATAACGGGATAGAAGGATTTGAATTCCTACCAACAGGGTGAATCCTTGCAATCTTCCTTCAACGCCTCGATCGCACGAATGGGTTCACCTTATCAATCGAAGCGTCTTCTCTCCAAAGATAGTCCACACGAACGAACGATACCTTCAAGTAGAATCTCGCAAGCAATTCTACTTGATCTTGTAATCTTGTTGTATGGAGTTTATATGGATTGATGTAGAAGAAACATAAGACTTGTGATTCACACGAGATGAAAGTATTTCACAAGCTTGACCACAAAAAAATGAAGAGCGTCCTTTTTAAAGAGATTATGTGTCCAAAATGTTCCCAAACTCTTGTATTTATAGTTAGTAATTAAGGGTTTAATTGGAATCCTATTCCAACTAGGAAATAGTTTTTCTTGCCAATAAGGTAATACAAGTTATAGTAGGAGTCTAACTCTTCCATAAGTTAATTTCCTAATCTGGTTAGGAAGCTTCTACATTATCTAAGTGCTTGATGTGCCCTCCAGGGCTTATTAAATAGGGCTAAACCATTTAATTTTAATTAATTCTCAATTAATTAACTAGGCCCATTTAATTAATTGATTAAATAATTCCATCAAGCCCAATTAAATAATCCAATTATTTGATTGACTAAATTAAACAAACTATTACATTAATTTAGATTTCTTATAATTAATTAACCGCATTAATCAATTAATTCACTCCAACTTGGGTTTCTTAACATTTATTAGTTTCAATATAATAATCTTATTATTATTAAATATTTAATCCATCCAGTGAATTAAATTAATATCCAATTTAATTAATCTCTATTAATTAAATGGATCCAACTCTTTGAATCAATCCAAGATTAGAAAAGTTCCATCTAGTCTTTTGTGTGTGACCCTTTAGGTTTAGAACTAAGCTAGCAGTGGGCTTGCAACCTTTGCAACTTATAAATATCATATATATTTCGATTTAATAATCCTATTAATTAAGCATCACTAATGGTGAAAAAGTTTCCTCATAGTCAACTCATTACCTTTGAGTATAACTTTTTGCCACCAAACATGCCTTGTAGGGCACTACCTTTCCATCTACTCCAAGTTTTCGCTTGTAAACCATTTGCAGCCAATGGTACAATACCCTATGGTGGGTCCACCAATGTCCAAACCTTGTTGGAGTAAATAAAGTCCATCTCGGTTTGCATGGCCACTTGTCATTTTCCTGAATCGATGTCCGACATTGCTTCTGCATAACTCTTTAGATATCGTCCAATGAGCGCTCCTCGTTGTTGTTCTCTAACAAAAGACCCAATCGTTCAATTGGTCTCGAGATTCTACCATATCTCCTAAGAGGCTGTGTAATTGAAGTATTACTTATAGGTTGTTGTGTCACGACTATATCTTGTGGGGAAACTTGTGGTTCTTAAATTTCTCCAACTTCTACAACATCGCTGTTTCTATCTAATAGAAACTCTTTCTCCAGGAAAGTGGCATTAATTGAAACAAACACCTTTTGTTCTAAGGAGTCATAAAAGTAGTATCTAGCAGATTCCTTTGGATACCCATAAACTTACATAAAGTAGATCTTCCATCCAAGTTGTCACCCACTAACTGCTTCACATAAGCAGAACATCTCCATACCCTTAGGTATTTATAGGAAGGAGTTTTTCAAAACCACGTTTCATATGGAGTGGAAGACACCGACTTACTTGGCACTCTATTTACTAGATACGTCGCCGTTTCTAGAGCATAATGAAAGAGGAATTCCAGTGAAACTCATCATGGATCGAACCATGTCAAACAATGTTCAATTAATTCGCTCAGAAACCCCATTAAGTTGTGGAGTCGCTGGCTGAGTCCACTGCGAGAGAATCCTATTCTCTTTTAGATAATCAAGAAACCCCATGCCTAAGTACTTGCCCTCTCGATCCGATCTAAGGGTATTTATCCTTCGTATGGTTGGTTTCTCCAATTTAGGTCTAAATTATTTGAACATTTCAAATGCATCAAACTTGTGCTTCATAAGGAACACAATAAAGGTAATGAAATAGTGGTAGTTTCTTCGAGCACCAATAGTTAGTGGCCAACATACATCCGAATTGACCAGGTCTAAAACGGCAGTGGCACGCATTGTTTGTCCAACAAAAGGCGATTTGGTCAATTTCTCCTTAAGAAATATTCACAAGTTGACATTTCATAAGCGTCTGAAAGCTCCAGTTTATTTTCCAACTTGTCAATTCTTTTCTTTGAGATATGACCTAATCTCGCATGGCACAAGTATGTGGAATTATGATCATGTATTTTATGATTGTTACTTTGTTGAATATGTAAGAACGTATTTGGATGCATAGTATATATATCATTAATTAATGCTCCAACAAAAAATAAAGAAGAACCTCAAAAAATAGAACAATTTTCATTAGAAATAGTAAAACTAAATCCTTCTCTATAAAATGCAGGGACAAATATGATATTCTTTATTAGTTCAGGAACATAAAAACATGGATTTAAAACTATCCTACTATCTCCTATAGCTAAGCAAACAGTTCCTTCGGCCCTTGCAGCAAACTTTCCTCCATTTCCTAGCCGGAGGATCCTTTCTCCTTTATTCAACTGCCTTCGTTTTGTCATCACCTGCAAATCATTGAAAAGATGAGAACCACATTCGATATCAAATTTCCAAGAAGCATCATTAATCAAAAGATTAACTTCAACAAAGAACATACCAGAACCCTTCAGGATCTTATCAAGATTCTGCTTGCAGTTCCTCTTCCAATGTCCCATTTTTCCACATTCGTGACATTTGTATTGGCCTTGGAATTTTTTTCACCCTCTAATTCGGTTCAAACTATTAGGCTTGTTCGAAGAACTCTTCTTCTTCCCTTTCTTTGACTTCTTAGCCTTGGATTGGGATGAAGATCCAACTAGTAAGACATGCTTCTCCTTTTTCATGATGGGCTCCGCAATGTTCAACATATTAAGCAGCTTTGGAAGGCTAGTCTTCATCTTATGCATGTTAAAGTTCACCACAAAGATGTCAAACGATGGCGGCAAAGACTGAAGGATGAGATCCATATAGAGTTTGTTGTCCATACCACTCCAAGGGGCTCAGACCTTTCGATAAAGACTATCATGTTTAGTCCATAATCATGAACCAAAGATCCTTCCATCATACGACATCTAAAAAGATCCTTTGAGATCTGAGATATCGCTTTCCTAGTATGCTCGCCATACAACTCCTTAAAATGGAGAAGTATTTCAGCAGCATGCTTAAGGACATCATTTTGTCTTTGCAACTCGTTTAACATCGATGCTAGCATGTAACACCGAGCTTGCACATCATCATTCAACAACTTGCGATGTTCTGTAAGCTCCTCCTCAGTGGAATTCACTGGAGAATTTTCTGGTGGAGCTCTATCGAGGACGTATTCTTGACACTTTTATTAGAGAACTATCTGTAAGGTTCCTTATCCAATCGACAAAATTGGGACCACTAAGCCTATTGGTATGAAGTATAGTAGCTATTTGATTTTTAACCATTTGTATATTTACAAAATTTGACGTAGAAAATATAAGCATGCATTTAACAATTTATTCATTTATAATAAGTTCTTAAATTATTAACGACTCCTAATATTTTATTCAAAATCTCATCACCCTCATGGTAGCAATTCAAGAAATCCAATTTCCTAGTGAGTTTGAAGTCCAATTAATTTTATTATATACCCCAATAATATGAGCACATATAATAAAGTTAAAAGGTAGCCAACATTTTAGCAATTACATCTCCATGCAACATTGGTGTCAAATGAAACCAATCAAACATCATGTTGAAAAACAACTAAGGATAGTCCCACGACTCGTGGCCAACTCCCTTAACTGTTAATCGCCATGTGCATCTCTATACGAGTAATTGTCACAACTATTGCATTTACTTAGCACATCCCAGGACTCATGGCCAATGGGCTAAGTTGGGCAGCGTTTCACATGTCAATTACTTTTGATTGAAGACTTGGACTATTGAGTTCCAACTCAATTATGTCCATTCACATTTGATATAGAAGTTAAAAATTATTTTACCCCAAACTCTTTTGACAAAAAATCAATTTAAAAATTCTTTAACTCAATCAATTTGAACGAGGGTTAATTTTTAATTACCAAGACCTCATCAATTTTATCTTGTCTACTTAATGGCATACATTTCCAAGATTGCAAGCATAATTATACGAAAAGCATTAAATAAACCTACGCATGCATCTACCGTACATACATAACATGGATGATCATAGGCCTTTCCTATGCGATCCACTTGAGCCAAAGTGGATCTAAAGGTCAATCTAGGGTAATAATTAAGGGTGACAAATAGATCATATCTATTACATGAATATATCACCCATACATTCGTGGGCCTTCTTTTCCATGTAATTCTCCGCCTTTGCTCCTTCTTCTCATCCAACAAAAGAAAATATCACCAACTAATTCTATGCTCTTTACATTTAAATATAATAATAATCATTGGAATTAATCCCAAGGGGAGGTACATAGGAGGGAGATAGAACTTTACATCCAGAACAAAACAGAGGGAGAATAAGAGACACGCAGTCCTCACCCAAAATTAAATTCCATAATTAAACCATACATAGTGAAATAAACGGTCCAGGCTTCATGATCATCCCTAACATGCTTAATCTATTCATCACATGAAATAAAAACAACCATGCGCTCATTGCCCGATTTTGTGTCTTATTTGTGACACTTACAAATAATATACATATATATCCAATTATATATAATAACAATATATATAATCATATACATATATATATATATATACATATATATATAGGTATAGGATCATATGTGGCAAGGGTCTTACCATGTGGCAGTGTGGACAAATCTAAGCCATTAATCTATTTAATCCTAAGGCTAAGTTTTTTTTCGAATTTTTTTATTTTTTTTATATTGAATATTGCCCATTTAAGGGCACAATTGTCATTTTATTAGCAAAATCACACGACAGTTTTGGTAACTCCCCATAACCCCCCTTTTTTTGGGAATTTCATTCAGTCTCTTCCTGCTTTTTGCATTCCTATTTTCACACAAAATCAAAACTCTTTTTTTTCTTCTCTTTCTTCTTCATTCTACGAGTTCTTTTTTTTTCTTCTCTTTCTTCTTCATTCTTCTCGTCGCCCATTTTTTCTTCATTTTATCGCTCGACTACCGAGACCCATTTGTGTTGTGTCAGTTTCGAAGATTGTCAGGGGTTCTTCGACATAAAAAACCAAAACCCCCTTGGTATTATTGGTAAAGGTTAGAGGCTTGTTCGATTTTTTCATTTTTTTGGTTGTAGATTTTGGTAGAAAGGGTTTATCCCTTAATTTTTTTCCTTTTTATGTTGAAACATGCTCATGTCTTTTCTGGGTTTTTTGTGTTACTTGCAGTAAGTAGAGCACGCCAATTTTGTTTTTTGAACTACCTAGGACTTTGATCTTAGATTTTTACAGACTCGTCTTTCTTTCTTTGCTTATGGAATTATATTTGCGCGAAAAAGTGCAGATTTGGTAGAGATATGTTTGGTATAAAATCAGGTAAAAATGATGTATATTTAGTTAATGGATTGTGTAATATTTATGTTATTGATATGGGATGGCATAAGTTTAGATGTACAGTGGATGTACGAGTGTAACCTGCGTATTTGTGGTTTGTTTTTGTAGATTTTGTTGATTCTCTTATTTTAGTAGGAAAATGAGTCTTGTTCTTTTTTGGGGGGAATCATTCATTGTTTATTTGGGTACATTTACGTAAGAACGATATATCTTTTACTTTTGGTATATAGCTAAATCCTTTTGTGATGTTTTTGTCAATGCCGCATTAGAAAAAAAAGACAGGATATATGTATATGATGTTTATGAAATCCATAATGAAAAGAGTGTCGAAATAATATTATTTGGTATACAATTAAATATCATACATCGCTAAATTAGGTTTATTTTGTGTATTTTTGGGTGAATCAACCCCTGTTATTTTTGTATATATTTTTCTTAGACATGATATTATTTTCGTATACAATTAGAGTTCATACAGTACCCAATTAGTCTAGTTGGTGTATTTTTTTTTGATATATTGTGCTTGAGTTCCGCATTTTTTAATATAGTTCATGTTTCTTAATACCAGGTTTATAATTTTCAATGGCAAGAGGAAACAGGAAAAAGACCTGCATCTCTAGGGCCGAGCGAGGGTACGCGTAATGTTAACAAGAGGTCCAAGATTGCCAAATATGCATTGAAATCTCTGATGCCCAAACTGAGGAAATTGTAGCTTATATGTTTTTGGCCCATTTTGTTTTATTGTACCAGTGGAAATGAATTGATGAAAACTTAGCTATAAGTTGGTATAAATTTAGTAAATAGTTGGTATAAAATTAGTTTAGTTGTTTTTATTTTAATTGTGGATATGAATTGATGAAAACTTAGCTATAGATTGGTATACAGTTAGGCAATTGTTGGTATACAATTACTTTTTATGCGACGCACAAATGCATTTTTGCATCCTTTTCCTTTTTTGGTTGACTTGTTTGATGATAACATTGTCTTTTTTCGGCAATTTTGTTTACGTGTTTTTGATTGGATCTGTTTCTCGATTTTTGCAAGCACGTGGGTGTTATCAGCGTAGCGTAATGTTGAAAAATCTACATATTTGTACACCAAACTATCAAATGTATACACAAAATAATTTTCAAAATATACAATATTGTCAATATTAGTATACAATATTCTCAATTAAACATCTAACAATGCACTATTGAATACTTATATTATCACCAAATATTGGACAAGTGTACACAAAAATATGATTTCAGTGTACCGTAATGGAATTATTTTTATACCATATTTTTATTATTATAAAGCACCAAAGTATGCACATGTATACACCAAAAGATGCTTTCAATTTACAATATTTGTCAATATTTGTATACCAATTTAAGTACCAATATTTAGTCTCAAATAAACATCCAAACACGTCATATTTCATGTTATATTAGCACCAAAATATACATATCTATACATGAAATAATGCGTCCAGAGCATAATATTATAAATATTTGTATACCAAAATACGCGTATATCCCATGTCGAACACCTTATTTGTTGTTCAAAAATGGCGGATAGGATTGTTTCTATGAATTTGATGCAAATTTCTTTTTTTCCTTTTGTTTTTCGTCAATGATGTGAGAGAAGAATCCTTAATCCATAATTTTTACTCCTGATTCAGTGTTTTTGTTATGGAGAATGATAATCAATATATCCCTTGGTTATAGGTATGTAATTATTGTATTATTTTACTCCATTTTGATAGTTACTGATTTGCCCTTTTTACATATAAAATAAATATAAAATGGTGTATTTTTAGGCCTAATCTGAACCATTGATTGATTAGGATGGATGGATGGGATCTGTCCACACTGCCACATGGTAAGAGGTTGCCACATGAGATCCCATATATATGCAGAATGTTTGTAAACTTTGCAAAAGATTTTTTTTTAAATAAAACTGGACCAAAATGGTGAGTTGGCTTTTCAAGCCCAATTAACCCATACAAATGGGTTAATCATGCACTGGTAGAGCCCCGTGCGTGCGGCAGTTTGGATCATTCCAAATGATCCAATCTTGCAATGTCCACATATCCATTCCCTAAAAACGAATTTAACAATTTATCCCAAAAATAGAATTATATAAAAACGATTTTCATCACACACAAAATCATTCAGAACAAACAATAACGGTATAATCACGTATAAGTAATTCGAAATCGCACAACCTAGGCTCTAATACCACTTTGGTTTCGCAAATCCGTGATGCCAAATGCAACGGAAATTAAAATTTTTCGTAAAAGTAAACATGCATATAACAACTTATATCTAATCCCGATATTCAGTGTTAATTTTCGGATGCCGTTTCGAATTATCCTTTAATAGAATTAAAGTTACAAAATCATATCTTTTGCGAAAACTCCTTTTCTCATGTAGAACGGATTAGAAGGACTCTGAATTCTTACCAGTAGGGTGAATCCTCACAATCTTCTTTAAACGCCTCGATAGCACGAACCAGTTTTCTCAGGAATACAAAGGTCTTCCCTCCAAAGATAGTCTACACGAACGGATGAAACCTTCAAGTAGAATCTCACAAGCAATCCTACTTGATCTTCTAATCTTGTTACATTGAGTATTTATGGATTGATGTAGAAGAAAAATAAGATTTGAGATTCACGCGAGATGAAAGTACCTCACAATCTTGACCAGCAAAAAATCGACCTAAAAGGAAAGAGAAGAGGCTTCCTTTTTTAAAGAGATTGTGTGTCCAAAATTGTTCTCAAGCTCTTGTATTTATAGTTAGTAATTTAGAGTTTAATTGGAATCTTATTCCAACTTGGAAACCTTTTTTCTTGCCAAAAAATTATCATAAGTTATGGTACGAGTCTAACTGTTCCATAAGTTAATTTCCTAATCCAATTAGGAAACTTCTACATCATTCAATTATTTTATGTGTCCTCTACGCGGGCTTATTAAGTTGGTCTAGACCATTTAATTTTATTTAAATATCCATTAATTAATTCTTTAATTAATTAACTAGGCTCTCCACCAAGTAATTCCATCAACCCAAATTAAGTAATCCAATTATTTAATTGACTAAATTAATTCAACTATTAAATTGATTTAGATTTTTTATAATTAATTAACCGCATTAATGAATTATTTCACTCCAACTTGGGTTTCCTAACATTTATTATGTTCAATTAAATAATCTTATTATTTAATCCATCAATTAAATTAAAACCCTATTTAATTAATCTCTATTAATTAAACGGATTCAACTCTTTAAATCAATTCAAGATTAGAAAAGTTTCATCTAGTCTTTCGTGTGTGATCCTTTTGGTTCAGAACTAAGCTAGCAGTGGGCTTGCAATATTTGGAACTTATAAATATCATATATATTTCAGTTAAATAATTCAATTAATTAGTGCGCTTGAAATTAACTCCTTAATTGCAAGAACCTCACAAATCAAGGGAAGCACCTAACAAGTGCATCTTGATTACCTAGTCTTAGGTAAATAGCGAGCGAACCTATTCATTATACGAAAGTCATGCAAATACAGTCCCTCTGCCATCTAATCTCCCGATTTAGCCGAAGGTATGATAAAAGTTGAAATCCGTTATAGACTTAATAACTATGATCCCATTTCAAGTCACTCAAATCCTTTGATTAATCACTATTCATAATTTCCCTGACAAAGGTTTTATTTGGATCAAGGACTATGAAAACATAGGAGATTCACCTAGTCCATAGGTGACAAATTTTTATTGACGACTCATTAGTCTCCATAAATAAAGACTAGGTGCCCAACGTACCTCTTACGATTGTCAAGTAACCGGGAGATGCGTCAACGTGCATAGTATTATGCACAAGACTTCTATAGTCCCTCAAGTCTAAGGACTAATTAAATCGGTATCGTAAATTAGGAAATTCTTTATTTTACATATAATTCCACTAACAATTTCCATTGGGTCGTTCAATGTACTGTTCTCCAACAAGTTGTGTTATGCATAAGAATACTATAGTCCCTCAGTCTAAGGACTAACTAAAACACTATCATATAGGAAATTCTTTCTTTTACATATAACTCCACTAAGAATTCCCATTGAGTCGTTCAGTGAACTTGTTCTCCAACAAGCACCCACATACATGCACTAGCATCCCTATGTGAATATATATGGAATGAGATATTTATCCTTTCGAGCATGCATCGTATGCGTGAGTGTCATGGGCTTATCGATGTGCCATCTCAATGAACTCTTGACTCGGAACGTAATTTAGGACCACAACCATAGAGACGTCATTCTATGATTACCATCAAATCCTTAACCACGTCCTATAGCCAAATGTGTCTAGTGACTTTATCCGATTGAAAAAATAATTAATGATAAAGATAAATGCCTTTATTAATAAATATTATGAGTAAGATTCTCTTTACAACAGTATAAAATGCTCGCCACTAATTGGCTCGCAGGCAACTACTCTAACCTCTAAGATATCACTTTTCCATAATGTTTCATAGATGTTTCACATGAACGATAATGTACTATTAGAATTTAGAAAGACTCGAGCGTTCTGAAATTAAATGTGGCCAAATTCCAAACTAGTATAAGTTTCTTTGTTTCAACAAGCAACAAAATATAACAGATGTATGTTTTCAAAAACCTTACAAGTTAAATTTTTTTTAGAACATTAAAATAATATTTATTAACTTCCAACAACTTCCCGCTGTTGGATTGGAAAGGTTATGTATATGAATATTTGCATACGCTACAATTGATAAAAATCTAAGAGTATTTCGAATAGGCACAACTATAGAATATACTACTGGCTTGGAGTTTTAGTAGACCATATAAATAGCAATCTATAGTATAGCTATATAAAAAGAATTAGTGTATAAAAATATAATAATATTATTATTTTCTTGAATTTAATTTAAAAATATTAGTTATTTCATTTATCGCCACAAGAAAATATATTGTAAGCAAGACCCTTATGCCCATGTCCCAATCAATCTCCCGGAGGAGTATGTTCATCTAAAAGATCATTGATACTGTGTCGAATCCCAAAATTAGTTTTATACATATGACAAGCATTAAGAAAAATGTTAGGAAGTTTATTTGTTAGATTTTGATGATACCATGTAAAATTTAAACTAGGAAGTTGGCACCCCATTGTCCTTGTAATTTGTATTGAAATAGATAGGACTGAGAAAGCTGAGTCAAGTCAAATATATCAAAGATTACAAGAAGTTAACTGCAGACTGTGTGAAGACTCTACTGTGTGTCAGCTGAGTAAGGTTATGAAGGAAGACAAGTACTCGACTGAAGGAGTGTCAGCTGAGGAAATAGCTGTGAGAAGTGTCAGTCAAGTCAACCCAAGAAGCCAAGTCTACAAGTTGAAGTGACTGTTGAGTGAATCCAATGATTGGAGCAGACTCAAGTCACATGGGGTAAAGGCAGCAGTCATGTCAAGACAACTGACTTAGATCTATTGATTAAAGTCAATAATATTACTTCATTTAGTAATATGTCAAAGTTGCCAGGTCTAAAGTGTTAGTCCAGAATTGTGCAAAAGGAATGAGCCAATGGGAAACACTACACCTTGTGCCAGGCACCTGCAAACGCTAAAATGCCATTAATACGAGGAAAGGTCAACATCACCAAGACTGCAGACTAAGACAAGACAAGCCAACGAACACAAAGTGACATTTGAAATTAGCCTATCTATTCAACGGGAAAAATTTCAAATGGACACTATAAAAAGCTGAGGAAGTTATTGAGAAGAGGTTACCTAAACCATGAACGAACAAGCTATACTAAAGCAAGTAATCTGCAAATTCTCAAAGCTTATCAAGATATTCCTCAAACCTGAAACTCGAAGAAAGTCGATCCAACACACAATGTGAAGGAGAGACAACTTCAAACCGTTGAAGAGGAAAACGTTTGAAAACAAAAAGGGTCTACTTTCCAAGCCAAAATTGTAGAAAATTTCAATGTCGAACCATTATCAAGTTTTTTGGAGGGCTTCGTGATAAAATCCAAGAACTTGAGAAGTGAGTTGAAGTAGCAAGGCAGCTTTCCTATGAAGAAGTTGAGTCGCAAGAGAGAAGCCATTTTGTGTGATCAAGGTTGTCTCGCATCGATAAATCGCTTTGTAAACTGATTTGTTATATAGTGGATTCCTCCAGGAGTTGGAGAAGACTGGATTAGAAGAATTACCCCATCTTCGAACCTCTATAAAATATTTGTGTCATTTACTTTCAGCAAACTTATTTTCCTGCATACTTACTTTATATCTGTTGTTAGTATCTTATTTTCTATCCAACTGATAAATAACCAAGTGCTAAAAATCAATTGTTAAGATTTTGATGATACCATGTAAAACTTAAACTACAAAGTTGTCACCCCATTTCCTTGTAATTTGTATTGAAATATATAGGACTAAGAAAGCTGAGTCAAGTCAGCTATTTCAAAGATTACAAGAAGTCAACTGCAGAATGTGTGAAGACTATGTTGTGTGTCAACTGAGTAAGGCCATGAAGGAAGACAAGGACTCGATCAAGGAGAGTCGAGGAATGAAACTGATTGTGAGAAGTGTCGTGCAAGCCAACCCAAGAAGCCAAGTCTACAAGTTGAAGTGTGAGTTGAGGGGAATCCAATGATTGGAACAGACTCAAGTCACACGGGGTAAAGGCAACAATCAAGTAAAGACAATCGACTTAGATCGTTGATTAAAGTCAAGAATATTACTTCATTTAGTAATATGTCAAAGTCGCTGTGTCTAAAGTGTTAGTCCCAGAATTGTGCAAAAGGAATGAGCAAATGGGAAACACTACACCTTGTGTCAGGCACCTGCAAACGCTAAAATGCCATTAATACAGGGAAAGGTCAACATCACCAAGGCCGCAGACCAATAAAATACAAGCCAACGAACACAAAGTGACATTTGAAATTAGTCTATCTCTTCAACGGGCAAAATTTCAAATGGACACTATAAAAGGCTGAGAAAGTTATTGAGAAGAGGTTACCTGAACCACGAAAGAACAAGCTATACTTAAGAAAGTAATTTGCAAATTCTCAAAGCTTATCAAGATATTCCTCAAGCTTGAAACTCGAAGAAACTCGATCCAACACACACCGTGAAGGAGAGACAAATTCAAACTGTTGAAGAGGAAATATTTGAAAACAAAAGGGGTCTACTTTCCAAGCCAGGATTGTAGAAAGGTTCAAGGTCAAAACATTTTCAAGTTTGTTGGAGGGCTTCTTGATCAAATCCAAGAACTTGAGAAGTGAGCTGAAGTAGCAAGGCAGTTGCCCTGTGAAGAAGTTGAGTCGCAAGAGAAGCCACCTGTGTGATCAAGCGTCGTCTCGGTGATCGATAATCGCTTTGTAAACTGATCTGTTACATAGTGGATTCCTCCAGGAGTTGGAAAAGAGAGGATTAGAAGAATTAACCCATTTTCGAACCTCTATAAAATATTTGTGTCATTTACTTTTAGCAAACTTACTTTCCTGCATATTTACTTTATAGCTATTGTTAGTATCATATTTGCTATCTAACTGATAAATAACCAAGTGTTAAAAATAAACTTAAAACAAATCAAAGGGTGCTAAGTCTTCCGCTGTTAAAAACCAAACCAACCAAGTTAATCATTTGGCTTAAGCAGCCAAGTTATACTATCAACAGCTCTATCGAGTCTGTTGAGTGGGTAACTCAGCTGAAAAGCCAACTTAGTTGTCCCTCAAGGACACAGCTGTTTGTGTCAACTCTGTTGAATATTTTTTTAAAGAACTAAATTTGAAAATTTGGTAAGGTTTATTCAACCCCCTCCCCCTTCTAAACCGTACACCACACCCCTGGGACCTACAAAAAAAAATGCAATAGCTAAATAATAATGAGAAATTACTATCAGTCAACCATAAAGTTTGTGTTTGTGGACGGAATGCCTCTTTAAACATATATAAACCCCGAGAGAAACATGACAAAGGTCAATGGCAACCATTTGGGTTTGAATAACTCTTTTTGTTTTTGCATAAAACATCCCAAATTGGAATGGTTGATTAAGGGAACATCCCCAACCTCTTTTATTAATGGTTCAAAGATTTGCAAAATTACAATGTCATCGTGTAGCTTGTTGTCTTCTACCTTTTCTAAAGATGGCAATCCTAATTAATCATTTCTATTAAGTACGAGGGATAGTAATGGGGGTGAATTGTGTACAATGAGGAGTATCCAAGCCAAGGGAAGCTAGGCTATAAACAACTTTATTCCCTTTTCTGAAAACATGAGATATACAAAAACGATTGGTGAGTAAACTATTAGACCAATGACCAAGAGATTTTTGTTAAATGATATTGCAAAGCACCAGGGAGTCAGATTTGATCCAGAATTGATTACTATGCCATGTCTGATGGAGTGTGAAGGCAGTTGCAAGAGCTTGACATTATTTCTCAAAAAAAAAAAAAAGAGCTTGACATTATGTTTGAAGAGGAGAGGCAAGACCATGTTTGGGCATTGTTAAAGCCCAAAGTATATCTCCCATATGGTTTCTAAGGATACCTTCGAAACCAGCAACTTGAGAAGGAACCTTAAATGAACCATCAATATTGAGTTTTAGCAATGGGGGTTTAGGTGGTTTCCATACAATAGGAACAAGATATGGTGGGCTAGAGCAGAAAATGATAATACTCTATTAGCCGCAATCTCCAAATAACCTTTCCAGGTTGATACCTGAAATAAATGAAACTTGGCAAGCAGGGCAATATGGAATTCAACATTGTGAATGATCCTGATGTAAGAAAACATTAGATTATCATGTTTATAACGGTTTCGCTCTTTCCAAATACCAAAATACAAAACAAGGAATGGGCCAAGTAATGTGTGGTCTGTGTGCAAAAAGTGTGGTGTTTTTCCAAGAAGAAAGCAATAAATTCATGTCCTCACTGTGTGGTCTCTGAAATCTAAACCATGTTGCAAAGTAATCCCATACTCTTTGAACATTCTCATTTTCAAGAACATGTGTAATTTGGTCTCTTCATGTGGGGTAGAAACATGGGGGGAATTATGTAATCCTACGCAACACTGACATTTAGAAGCAAGGGAAATGTTCTCTTCTAAAGTAAATCATCAATAGGTAATCTAGCTTGGAAAAGTCTCCACAAAAATATTGATGTAGTGGGGGTGAGACAGGGATTCCACATGGAAGAGAACATGGTAGTATGATTGTTATTAGGCAAAAGGTATTTTTAAGCGGAAGCAACAGAGAACTTGCCATTAGAAGCAGTGCATAGAAATAGGGATTTGACAAATTTGGCAGTCCACTAGGGACCCACAATAATGTTAAACCTCTCAAGATCCCAGTTACCATTAGTCCAGCATAAATCAATAACAATGTTTTCAATATTAGTTTTATCACCAGAAATAACATCAAACAGAAGTTGAGAACCATACTAAATGTCAAACCAAAAACTTATAGACTCAGTAGCAACAGACCAAATGATGTTAGGGGTCATTAAAGACCTTATCTGGCATAATCTCTTCCAAACCAAGCTATCAAAGGGGGAGGGAGGAGTAATACAAAAAGCAAACCACCCACATATTTAACATGCATAAACTGAGCCCATAATGATTTTTCTCCCTAAGCCTCCACCACAATTTCATATAAAAAGCAGACATACATACATCTTTGTTTTTAATGCCCAGACCTCCCTCATTAGGGGGAGTGAAAATTTTCTTCCAAGCCACCCAATGAATTTTCCTCTCATTAGCAGTATGGCCCCAAAAAAACTTGGCCATAATTTGTTGTAACTGCTTAATGATGGCTTTAGGGGGTTTAATAACTTGAATAAGATGGATGAACATGGAACTCAAATCGCTTTTAATAAGCACGAGTCTACCCCCAAAATTTAAGAATTTCCATTCCCAACCTTGAATTTTTTGTTGCATTTTGGCAATCAGAAAATGGAAAAGAATGCTCCTGTTATGGCCTTTATATAAGGGATCACCTAAGTAAGTAACAGGGAGAGACTGATCAGTGAATTGGGCTGAGGAAGCAATCCTGGCAATTCTTTGAGAGGACAGCTGATTATCCACAATGAAAGAGCTCTTAGATTTATTAATAGATTCTCTAGAGACAATGCAATAAAAATCTAAGAAGTCCACAACGAGAGACATAACATGAGTATCATCATTAGAAAAAATAATGATATCATATGCATATGCCATATGAGAAATAGGGAACCGCCCCTAAGTGTTGTAGTACATAAAAGGATGAAGAGAGAAGAGGTGATTCAAACCCCTAGATAAGAAATCAACAACAAGAATGAAGAGAGAGGGAAAGGGGGTCACCATGTCTCAAACCCCTACTGGATTTGATAAAACCACATGTCTTACCATTCACAAGGACAGTGAACCAACAATTAGACACAACATTAAGCACAAAATTGATCCATCTACATGAAAACCCTAACATAAGCCTTAGTCATATCTAGCTTGAAAACAACATTTATGGGTTCAATTTTAATGTTAATAGAATGCATAAGCTCCTGAGCTAAAAGGATATTATCACTAATAAGCTTATTTTAATGAAACCACTCTGATTGGGAAAGATAGACCAGGGAAGCAAAGCAGCAAGTCTATTATTCATGATTTTGGTAATTATCTTATTATAAACATTACAAAGGCTAATTAGTCTATAGTCAGACCAAGTATAATGATAAGTTTTTTTGGGGGTGAAGACAATGGTGGTAGAGGTGAAACTTTTGGAAAGAGTGTGGCCTTCAAAGAACTCTTGTACAGCCTGAATAACATCAGAATGAACAATGTTCCAGCAACATTGATAGAAATTGGAGGAGAACCTATCAGGTCCAGCTGTACTATCAGGGCAGATAGAGAACACCACATTTTGACCTCCTCCTCAGAAGAGAAGCACAACATGCAGTGAAATCACTATCCTCAGGGTGGTGAGGAATAAAGAAAGGACAGAAAAACTCAGCCACAGAAGTATCATTAGACAATAGGAAGTGAAAAAGTTAATACAGGATCTCTGCAGGTTAGAATCAGAAGTCAAATTACAAGAGTCTTTCTAGACCTAATTCTCTTCTTTCTCACCAAATTATGAAAATATTGAGTGTTTCTTTCTCCTTCTACAACCTATTTACAAGAGGATTTCTTCTGCCAGTAATCCTCTTCAATTTTAGTGGCTAAAACAATATTAGCAATGGCTTGATTAAGACAAGATCTAGAGGAGGGGTTGGGGTCAGAATCATAATTGCTTTCAGCAGTCACCACATTACCCTCAACATTTTTCAAATTAGAAAAAATATCCCCAAAAATATTGTTATTCCACCGCTTAAGCTTTTGTTTCACCCTAATGAGCTTATGATGCATGTTTAACATCCCAGAACAACTATTAGGAGCCCCCCAGATCTGAGCAATAGTAGGGAGGAAATAATGATGCATATACCACATTTTCATATACCTAAAGAGAAAAGGAACTCTATTAGATGTGACATAAGCTTTAAACAAGATGGGGACATGATTTGAATGCACATAGAAAGATGAGACAAAAGATTTAGGGAAAATGACAACTCAAGAACCATACAGAATATTTCTATCAAGCCTCTCAATAAGGTCATTTCTCACCAAGTATGCATATGACTACCCTCAAAACCAGCATCCACTAAACCACAATCACTGGTCATTTGAACTAACTCAATCATGTCATCAGTTCTATTAGTAGCACATACAACCCTCTCATCATGGGAAAGGAAACAATTAAAATCACCCCCACTAACCATGGAAGAGGGGGAGAAGAGGCAGCAAAAGATCTAAGATCATTCCAAAGATCCCTCCTTTCAAGCCTAGTGCTCTTAGCATATATGATGGAGGTGTAGAAAGTTGAAGGATACAATAGAGAGGAGAATTGCAAGGAAATGCTTTGTTCAGAGTCCTGTAATGGGAATACTAGTAACATAATTTTTCCAAAAAACCCAAATTTTGTTTGTAGAATTTTCCACACAAAAGTGAAAACCCAACTTTCTACAATAATGTGGAAAGTCATCACTAGTCATAGGCCCAAGGATGGAAAGGATAAGAATATTGTGATCCCTACAAAGAAGGTTCACATGTCTGATGGTTATTATCAATACCCCTCAATTCCTAAGGATCTGACTCATCATTTTTTTTTCGATTCTGTTTCTTTGAGGTCTAAAATGCTTATTAGGTCCCTTTTTTGGTGAAACAGAGGTAGCTCTTTTATGAAGAGCCAGACATTTTTGAGACAGAATTTCCTCTTGATCTTCATAAAAGGGAGAGGAAGAAACCTCAATCCCTTTAGAAGTAGATGCAAGATTCAGATCTGATAAAGGGAAGAATCAAGGATATCTGTGTTAAGACTTAGAGCTTGAAGAGGGGGGAAAGTGTTTTGACTAGAAGAGGGGGACTTGTTTAGCATTTAAATATGGTTTGAATAACTTAATATTATCAGAAAATAAAAACAAACATTTAAATGTAATTAAAGTGTGTGTAAAACAACATAGTGTATTTATGGTAGGGAAAAATAGTTTGCACTCACCACAATGGTTAAAGGTGTTGGGAAGGTGAAAACTATAGATATTATACAAATCCACCCAACAACGACTATTGTCACTGGGTCTAGAGTGAATGTAACAACAAAATTAACTATAAACAACCTTATACTAAGGCCCAAGAGTCTTGTTGGTAGCATTTGAAAAGATATTTGTAAAAATTAAAAATATTGAATTAAATTTTATTATTACAAATCTATAGTTATGTATCTATATTACTTGCCGAGGATGGCCCAATGAATAGTAGATATACATGGAAATGTAAACCATCTCAATTATGCATCCAATGGTGTTAATGGCTATTATAATATAATGTAATATCAAATGTCCATAATATATGCCACATCATAGAGGAGAAAGTTGTTACATAGTGTATAGATTGACAATAGACATTGCCTTACGAATCCTTATGAAACTTAGGCTACTAAAAAATGAAATCGTATATTATCATAATTCGACTAATTACTTGTTAATAATTATTGAGTTATTTTTATAATGTCCCACTTAATTCTAAAGAAAGAAAAGAAAATATAAAGCAATATTTTTCTTATTATTGAAGTTATTTGGAACATTTTCTTAGTAAGGGCGATTTTACGAATACAAATAGCACTTCGAATATTGGGAGATTTAAGCTTTTATTTTAACAACAGGTCTCTTATGAGATGGTGTGAGACCGTTAGACGGTGATACTTTTGTGTAACAAATGATATTTTTTGTGTAAAAAGTGATACTCAAAGTAAATACACTAATTTAAGTGTATTTAAATAAGTATCAATTTTTACACTAAAAGTATAACCGTCTCACGGACTTTCACCGACTCACATAAGTTTTTGCGTTATTTTAATACCTACCTAAACTAATGCGTTCTTTCAAATATTGTAGAGTAGATTGGAAGATTTTGGTTGCCACAACTACTTGTCTATTCACCTATCTATATATATAATACCAGAAGCCGGGACCTAAAATTTTCCCGCTAATTTTGGTTTCATATATTAACAATTATTTTATTACAAATGTTATGACATTCCAACTTATTATTAAATTGTATTCAAAGATCTTGCTTTCCATTTATCAATATAGACATATTGACTGATTTTTTGTTTAGGAACATATTATAAATGATATCGTATTCCAACCTATTATTAAATGGATTCAATGATTGCGGTTTTGCTTGCCATTTATCAATAAACATGCATAGGATGACTTTTTGTTCAATGATTTGAATTAGGAGAATATTTTATTCAAAGGTTTTTTGGAAACTTATATTATAGGTGTTAACTTAAGTTTATTTCATCATAAATCCTCTTATATTTTATTACTTAAATTACTTTAGAGCGACACTTCGATATTGTTGATCCTAAAGTCAAATCATAACTACCAAATATGGTTTCATCTTCACGTTTCCCCTATTATCGTCTTCATTAAATGTCCCGCCAACATCGATAGTATTAAACTCAGATTCTGCACTAAATAAGAGTTATTTAATGTTCTATATAGTGGAACTGTATGGATGTTTTTGGTGAGTATAATAAATCAATTTGTTTCATTTTTTTTTATTAATGGTAGTTTTGTTGTATTTATTATTTAATTTATATTTAGAATCATGTGTTATATTTATTTAAGATTATTCTCTTTTGAAAATCAATATTTAAATTTAGATGGAACCATGGAGGGGATTATTGTCTCTTTGATCACTTTTACAGTTTTTTTTCCTATTATTTCTGTAATGAAATTATTGGAAGTTTTTTCTTATTATATTGTACCATTAGAAATTCATTATAAAGAATTATTGGATTTGATTTTACAACTCAACGGTTTGGCTTGTTGATTTTCTAGACAATTTTGACTGTAAATGGAACTTGGTAGCGTGCAAATGATGCAAGTATCACACATATATACTTTATAATTGTATATTTTTATAAAATTTTAGTTAACTAAATTTTGTTGCCATGTCATTATCTCTTCAAATTGTAATTACATTAATTATTTTCTATCACTCTAATCCAAATTCGAACATCTTTTAATGGTTTAAAGCATTAAAATGTGATCCACATAATTACTTTTATTATTTTGTATATTTGAATAATTTGATTTGAAAGAATTGTAGCACTTAGATATTCCAAAAGTTTCACAAAGTATAGATGTGATTGCAGATGTGGTCACATTTACAGTCACATTTACAGTCACATGTAGCGGAGTAAAATAAAAAGAAACAAGACACAAAATGTAAAAATTTTTCTACAAGCAAACTAGCTTGTTGATGTACCAATATGGCGAAACTTTCGACTAGTAAAACTGTTTGATTTCGTATACAACAAATACTAAAATCAACTAGTAGAAAATTAACGAAACTCCTATCTAGAGTAGGTCTGATCTTTGCAATACAACTCATTCAACAATAGATATGTATGGACTTCATTTCTCACAATACTAAAATGGATGAAAATAATCTAACAAACACATCGGCAACTGAATGTTACTGTTGGATGTAGTCACATCCGATATCGCATCCAGTACATTGAAGTTCCTTGTGTTTAAATGACTCTAAACTCTCTCAATTTTCTTGTGACTCTTGTATATATCTGGTGTATTGAATGAGCACGTCCATCTCTCTTTTATAGGCATCCATGACCTTCCAAAGAATCCTAATAAGCATGGAAAGAAGATATAGACAAATATATGACAAGTATATATTTTTGTTAGGAAACAAGAAAAATATCAAAGAGTCCTAATATATCTATACTATTTCATTATGGAATCTTTCCTAATCTATTTACAACCTAATGTTACCATAAGTCTACAAAGGCAAAACAAATCAAAACATAATATTTTATTTGGGAAGCTTCTTAGGCGTACAAATAAATTCTCCTTAACAATCTCTCCCTTTTTAACTTTCTGGACAAAACACATATCAAACACAAAAAAAACTCCCCCTGAATCGCATGCTGAACAAAATGCAATCATATTTAATAGCACATTTCAAAACAGCAACAAACATCCATAAATCATTCAGAAATCAAATATCAAATATCCAGAAAACTCCCCCTAAATCGAAAGTATCACAAATTGGAAGTATCACATTCAACCTTTTTCTCCACCTTTTTGTCCGGAAAACATAGGTAACAATATCATGAATGCTCCCCCTCACTTGGACGTAAAAAGTTCAATTCACATTCAAAGAATAAAAGATCAGAAGTATCTAAAAATTTTGGAAGACAAACATCGAAAAGATGATCAAGAATAAAGAAAAAATCAAGATTTTCCATACATAATTATTTCCAAAAATGTGGAAATCGAATTCTACAAATCAATGGCACTCTTAACCAAAGATATAGATAATTATTTGCAAATTCTATTCAAATTTTCCAAGTCCTTCAAACCGTGTATAACCCACCAATCATTATCCATCAAGAAATTTTTTATTTAAGGAAAGAATCAATTTATCAAATCATATATGAGAACGAAATCTCAGAATATAGCCAAAATCACCAGGATATGTAATACCTAAATTATGCCTAAAAAGAAGAGAAAATAAAAATAGCAAACAAACAAGTGTTAAGGAATATAGTGGATGCAGTTTCAAATATCGTCACATCCTAACTCACATCTCTACTGACAGATTAAATGAATTACAATCTGAAATCACAGCTTTTCAAAATTTTCGAGTTTTCTACAATTTATTTTGAGTCTTGTGAGGGCGTTAACCAGAAGGTAGCTTTCACTTAATTTCCAAAGCTAGCTCTTTTTCACATGATCTTACTTTTAGACAGCGATAAGCTTGAATAAATTAGTCACAAGGAATAGCTGCACACAGTGGGTAGGTAGCTTTTTCCTTAAAAGACCTCCAAACATGATTAATACTTTATTTATAACTCAACAACTAGGAAAAATATCATTTTTTTGTGTAAATTGGAGAGATAAACTCACACCGATTTTCCAAGTAAAAATCATTTGTGGCTAATTCGAAACGTCCAAGCACTTGTTACAGACATGCATGATTAATCTAATATGAATGGATGACTAAAAATAATAAAAAGAAGTATTAGAGAGAAGAGACATTTGGTGTATGTATATTACAACATATGTGATGTGAAATATTGTAACCGAGAGATTTTCTCAAGTTGAAAAACCTCTCAAAATCCAAATCTCAAGCTGATTTTCAGTAGCAATATACTCAATGCAAATTATATTTTTCTCAACTAAATCTCGAATAAAATGAGGTCTAATATTTATGTGTTTAGTAAGAGAATGTTGCGCATGATTTTTCGAGATATCATGCACACTTAAGTTATTACAATAAATGGTTAAAATATCACAATGAAAATCATTTTCTTTTCTATTGAATCGACCAAAATCTTCATACAAAGCATTATTCCGAAAATTATCTTTCAAAGCATCAAACACATTATTAGGCTCCAAAAATATGATAGAACAAGAAGTTCTTTCCATTGAATAAGTAGAAGACAAGCATACTAGTTTTACCATATCTCGATTGTTTACCCTTTCTTTCTTCTAGTTCTTATGCCTTTAGATACATTACCTATGACTTGAGAGATTAGATGATTCTTTTGAATTCTGCTTGGGGGATCTCATCTTTCATTGGTAATTAAATCATGTCCTTCCATGTTTGCTTTAATATGAGAGTCAAAATAGTTCCATTCTCTACATATCCAAATGTGCTCGCATATGTTATGACATCTGGGACAACATCTTTTACGACATTTGTATCAATAGTCGATTCTTGCTACGAAGATGTCATTGCAGATGTTGTATCATTCCGTATAACATCTGGTACAGACCGCGACAGTTGAGCACATGATATTTCCATCAAGTCATCAAAGGGGTCTTCTGCCATGGTTGCTGCAAGACTAGAGAGATGATAAAATGCAATATTTACAGATTTTATTATCATATTTGTCCGAATTTATAAACTCTATATGCATGGTCATTAGAAGAGTAGCCTAAGAAAGGCTTTTTGTAACTCTTCTGACCAAATTTGACAAGGTTATCACAATTATTCAGGACATAGCAAATACAACCAAAGACATGAAAAATTGAGGTTCGCCTTCTTTTCCAAAAAAGTATTTTATAAGGGGTCATCAAACTTTGAGGCCTCAAATATACACGATTGGCAATATGACAAGTTGTATTTAGAGCTTCTGCCCAAAAACATTTTGAATTTCTTTTAGAACTCAACATGACACCGTTGCAATGTATGATTTTTCCTCTTTGCCACTCCATTATGTTGTGGAGTTTAAGGTACGAAAAAATCATGAGAAATCCCCTTTCTATCACAAAAAGACGAGAAAGAAGAGTTCACAAATTCTTTACCATGGTCCGACCTAATTCTACGATTGTTAGCCTATACAGATTAAAAACTCTTCTATGTCAACTTCTAAATACTTCAAGTATTTCAGATTTCTCGCGTAAAAAATAGATCCAAGTAAAACAAGAAAAATCATCAACAATCACAAAATAGTATTTTCTTCCACCAATATGTTCAACTTCAATTGGACCCATAATATCAATATGAAGTAATTTAAAACACCGTGTTGTATTGAAATATGATATTATTTGGTGTGGCACACTTCTTTGTTTACCCTTTTGACAACGTCCACACACATTAAAATTTTTCATGCAAAATTTGGGTAAACCATGCAAATTTTACAAGATCCATTATTTTATTAAAACTCAGATGACCTAATTTTTGGTGCCATAGGTAAGATTCATTTGTGTGTGCAGTATGACACAATTTTCATTACCATACTAATAGCAGTTACCAGATGATCTTAAATCAACAAAAATACACGTGTTAGATTCATTAAAAACCTCACAATTTTTTTTGTTGAATTTAACATAGAGGTTATCATCACACAGTTGGCTAATACTAATGAGATTGACATTTAGACCTTCCACATGTAATACATTCAGTAGCCTAGGAAGGCCATCAACAACTCAAAGTCCAATTTTCCAACAATTTTTCCTTTACATCCACCTCCAAAGGTTACATTATCACTACCATGCATCTCATAATCAGTTAAATACTCCAAAGTACATGTCATGTGTCGTGAACATTCGCTATCATTAGGATGACAACATGACATTTAACATCAGATTTCTTAACACAGATAGATTTGGAAAAATTTGAAATGTGAGTACGAGTACGTCGTAACATTTCAGATGACATATGACCACCACAATTTCTGATGGTTAAATCTAATTTCATTTTGTTACAAAATGCCTTAATGTGTTTAGGAGCATGACAATAGTGACAAATAATGTAGCGTTTACGTGGTTTAAACTTATGTGAAAAAGTCTTTTTATTGTTGGAGGAATCTGAGGATTCTCCATTTTGTTTAGCCTTAACAAACATATGAGTTTTATAACCAAGACCAGCTTTATTATTAATACTTAGAGAGAGAATATCATCTAATTTTGCTTTTCCAGAATTTAACTTTTTCAAGGTTTGAAGAGATTCATTAAGTTCAGATTTTAGCTTATCAAATTCATTGCCCCTCTTGGTAAGTAATGCTTCCAATCGAGCAGTTGTATCTCTTAGCTCATCATTCTCCTTAGAAAGATGATCTTTAAGTTTCTTGAGGTGTTCAACATATTGTACCCATTTGAGCTAGTCTTTGTATAATTGTTTGTAGGTTTCTTCCAAGCCTTCACCATCTGAATCATCATCATCTTGTTCAAAAAAATTAGATATAGAAGTAGAATTGAAGTAGCAAAGGTCAACCATATTTAAAGTAGACTATTCTTTAGATGTGACCTCAGATGTTATCCAAGTAGGTGTGATCACATCACGGGCCACACCCCGAGCAACACCTAAAGGATTTTTATGGACATTTTCATGGACATCATTCTCATCATCAGATTCATTGTAACTTAAGGTGACACAAAAACTCATCCCTCTTTTCAAAAAAGTATTTGCATATTTTTTGACATAATGATCATATCCAAAACAAGCCTTACATCTAAAAGAATCAAGAGTTTTGTTATCAAGCTTATTCTGATTTTCAACCAAGGGACGAAAAATAGGGACACTAGGAATATCCATGCTAACAAACACACATGATCAACACTTAGTGTCGTCAAGTGTCAGCCCTAGATGCCAATTGAAAGAATTGCAGCACATAGATATTCCAAAAGTTTCGCAAAGTATAGATGTGATTGCAGATGTGGTCACATTCGCAATCACATCCAGCGGAATAAAATAAAAAGGAACAAGACAGAAGATCTAAAAACTTATCTACAAGTAAACTAGCTTGTAGATGTACCAATATGGCGAAATTTTCCACTAGTAAAACTGTTTGATTCCGTAAACAATGAATACTAAAATTAACTAGTAAAAATCTTCGAAGAAATCCTATCTAGAGTTGATCTTATCTTTGCGATACAATTCATCGAACAATATATATGTATGGACTTCGTTTATCACAATTCTAAACGCTATGGATGAAAACAATCTAACAAACACAGCGGCAGACTAAATGTTATCGCTATGGATCGCATCCAGTACAGTGAAGTTCCTTGTGCTTTAATGACTCTAAATTCTCTCAATTCTCTTGTGACTCTTGTATATATCTGGTGTATTGATGATCATGTCCATCTCTCTTTTATAGGCGTCCAAGCCCTTATAAAGAGTCATAATAAACATGTAAAGAACATATATACAAATATATGACAAGTATATTTTTATGTCAGGAAACAATATAAATATCAAAGAGTCCTAATATATCTATACTATATCAATATGAAATCTCACGTAATCTATTTATAACCTAATCTTATCATAAGTCTAGAAAGTCAAAATAAATAAAAACATAATCTTCTGTTTGGGAAGCTTCTTAGGCATACAAATAAATACGCCCTAAAATGATTCATGTTATTTAATATTAAATATTAACAATTAAAAATTTATATTGACAAATTTCCACTTCCCTATCGAAATGTTTATTAAACCAAAATTTAAACTATTTGTAATATCTTTTAAATTATAAATAGCGCCTTAAGTATGAAGGTTGTTTTTATTATACAACATTCGAATCATTCCCTCAATAAGTGCAGTTTAACAAATAACAACTGATACTAATGAGGCTTTTGGAAATTTCAAAGATAATTTTTTTTGGCATTTTATAAGTTATCAAAACCTAAGAATCCATAACATACAATTAATAGAGCTGAAAGTCCCATAACTATTACAAAATCAACTAGTTTGATTATTCAAACGCTCACAGATAATTTCTTCAAAAGAAAGCTGCTATGTAGAGGTAACCCTCAGCTGGAAGTTTGTGTCAGTCTAATCAATCTCAAAGTGTTCGATCTCAGAAATTTTTTCATGAAAATTTGGGGTGAGCTAAATGAGCTCAGTAGGTTGGGTTAAGGGAATGCAATATTTGTCTAATTGAAAGATGAAGTGTTTCTTTTATTTGAGCAAGGTACTTGGGGTACTTAAAAGATATTTATGTGTGCATGATAATAGGGAACTTAAGATTTATTTGCCGCAATGATCAAAACATAATGCAATTCAAAATTGATATATTAAGTTTTGATGCTATCAATGATCCAATGCACATTGTACAACAGTTAGTCAAGTAGTAAATATTTTACCTTTCAAACTGCCAATAGAATCCCAATTTTTAAAATAAATAGCGGATATCTCATTTTAAAAATAAAGTATAAACAGTTACTCAATTAGTTCGTCAGCCCAAAACAAGAAACTTAGAATAAGTGTTTATTGGACATTGACCCTGTCCATTATCTTTATTGCTCCAAATAATATTTGGCGAATCCTGTCACCTTATTCGTCCCAAACGCTCGACGTCTCTTTACCATGGGCTTTTTCCCAGAGATCGTCATATTCTTGAATATAGCATCCTACAACCTAATTATGTCGATGTCTACGACCCGACCAGAAAATAGAAATAGGAATATGAGTAGTAAAACAAGGAAAAAGACAACTTTGTTCGATCTATTATCTAACCTACCCACGCCCACAATGATTCAAGCAGTCAATATTTAGGGAGAAAATGGCAATAATAGAAAACATATCAGGTGAATTGAGTCAATGTCACCACGTAGGGAGAACATCTCAAAACATTTAAGCTCTTCTAACAGGCGCAAACATTTCGTCCTTAGTCGAGCTAGACACATGTTAATCAACCCATCTATATTGCACTTGACCTTCTGAAACCACATGTTTCAAATGGTCTTGCATTAAGACATAATATTAACAAGCTCTTTGACCTCATTCTTAGTCATTCGACTAATCTTTTCCTTCGCAAAAACTATCCACTTAGGGCATCAAGTGAAGTCATATATTCCATCGACTCATCAACATCTACAAAAGTAATTGTGAAGGACACCCACTCAATCTCATATAGATGATGGGGAATATTTAATATTCACTACTTTTACTCGTAGAATTTGAGAATCCTTTTGCGTGTGAGAGACTAGGTCCCACTGACTTAGTGTCGTTCCCACTATTCGAGTGATTAGTAGATGAGTATAAAATAAAACATCCTCGCTAGAAAATGAGCACCTTCTAAGGGTCTTGCAACTTGCATAGTTTTAAGAACTCTTTAGACTTCATATATGCTCAAGAAATCCCTTTGAGGGGAAACCTAAATCGTGCGACTTGATTCTCCACGTGAAAACACATATTCTCGAACTTACATGGGCAGACCCACTATTTTGGGCTTGTTATCAAACTAAAGCTCATATAAGGTTGAAGAATCATTTGGAGACACATATTTTATGATGTAGTCAATAACAAGATACACAAATCAATTTATGCTATCATAAATCTAACCATTTTGAAGTGATTGTCCCTTCTTTGCAAGCTCATATAGCTGCAAAGTGTTTAGAACCATCATTCAACTTGCCACTTTATTTCCTTCAACTATGTGACCAAACTAATTAGACATGCTATTCCCGCTCCCTATTAGCATAACTCCATCTGCTAAGAATCGCTCAAAGCAATTTGGCGCTTCTAACTGATGAGAACAAGGATGTTCTAACTTATAGTGTAGATAGAAACAAAGAAAAATATAATGCATTAATTTGTGCCTCGAACTCATAAGTCAGCACTCAATTTAGTGGACTTAGCTTTAAAGGAAAAGTAATCATCTTTCATTCTTCCAGCAAGCTTATCCTACTGGAAAATATTTATGTAGAGGGAGATCGGCCTTAGCAAGTTGGACAATAAAGCCTCCTCGAGCTAATACAATCATCTTCCTAACCTCACATGCCACGATATCAATAGAAGACCTAAAAAAAATACTATATGAAGCCAATAATGACAAAGAAAAGATAGACAAGTCTTCTCACTCAACAAATATCTTACAAGTGCATTTATCCGAGTAAGACTACATCGACACATTAAGTTTCTCACACCAGCTGTTGAGCTTGAGATGACTCTTTTTAGCCTCCTCTTGTGAACTCTATATATGCACAACCCGATAGTAGTCATACACATTTGCTCAATCTTAAACCACATGATAAGTCAACCAATATATACAATCTACCCATGGAAGATTTGGAAATATTAACGAAAAAATAAGAGAGCAATTAAATAGTCAAACTTCATCTCAATACAATTACGAGCAAAGTTACCAATCTCATAATCAATTTGTTGATACTTAATTGCCTTATACTAATATCATTAATTCAACTCAAATAGAGAATTTGGATAACTAGAGTATTTTGTTGGGAGTAAGCTCATATTCCAAAAATAGAGCTTAAACTATTTTATTAAATCTTTAAATTTTGCAACTTAAACAAATTAAAGCGCAAACTTAATTTTTGATCCATAAGTATATAGTCATTATCTCAAGTACGACTATTTTGGGAAATTAAGTTCTTACATTTGTCGCTTAAATAAAGAAAGCGTAAATACTTTCATTAATACACAAAAATATTGTCCGTGTTTATCTCGCAACAATATTGGATACCTTGTCTATTTTCATGCTAAATTGACTAAACTAAAGTTTGTGAGTTTCGTCTAAACACATTTCAATAAATTGCGCAAACAATTACGTACTGATCTAATTTTGGATCCAAGTAATATTGTTATTTTCTTCAATTCAAGGAGATTAAAAATCTGCCACCAATGCCTAGTAATCATTTCCCACCGAATTGGAAATCATAATAAAAATTACTGATCCATGAACAAAATTATCAATGTCCATATATAAATCATGTCTGCAACCATGCGATATGAATAATTACAAATAACCCCATGGACCACATTGACATATGGTGCATCATGTGGAGATAAATTAGACCTACGGTGGTAAAACAAAAAATATCCTCGTAAAATTGATGTTACATAGCCTCCAAAAATCGGCTCAATAAATACATGCCTCGAAAAATTAAAAAAAGTACATAGAATATTTTTGCTTGCACCTCAATACGCAAATAATATAATTTTTTTCACGCACCTTATGTGAAAAAATATTTTCCATGCACCAATGTGCCAAAAAACTTTTCGCATGCATCACATGCACAAAATATTATTAATTTGTTGGAAGCATCTTGCGCCAAAAAATTTTTTCTTTCATGCACCTTATTCGAAAGAAAAAAATATAATTGCTACATATGTGCAAAAAATAATTTTTCATGCATCATATTATACAATAATAATTTTGCAAACATTCTCATGGGCAAAAATAATTTTTGCAAGCGCTAAAATTTGGAAAATATTTTTACGTGCATTAATACTATAACAAAAATAAATGCACAAAAAATAATTTTGCAAGCGTCACAACATGCAAAAAATAATTTGCTATCCATCTTCTTCATAAATAGAAAACATGTTGGAATAATAATAAGAAATTATCTTAACTTAAGAGTTGACATGTAAAAGATAAATAAAAAGGTCTAGAGTTCAAATCTATGAAAGACCAACAGTTTTTAGGCAGCTACTCACGCCACATCATCGTACATGTGGTAGCCCACGTACCATGTCAAACGTCACTTGGCGGCTGCTACTCAGCGCCCTGTCATCAACCATGTGGAATCCAAGTTGGCGCCATGTCATCAACTGTGTGGCATCCATCGTGCCACACCTCAACTACTTGTTGCATGTGTGGCAGCTATGTTTGTGCCACATCAGCAATAATGTCAGCCGACTCCATTCCTATTATACACCATCATATAAACATGGCCAACCAGCAATCGCCATGTGGCATTCTATATCTCCATTTTTTTATTAAAAAAGCGCACGTTGAATGCCCTCAGCAGGCATATGCAGCGAACAAAAAGATTACAAGGCACTTCTTTCAACACATAATTATGTTTTCTCTCGAAAACCTTTGAATCGCCATAACCTTTTTGTTTCAAATCCATTTTTCATGCATAATATATCAAATTAATCGTTTGTTCAAAATCTACAATTTGACACAAATATTGAATGCACAAAAACAAAAGTACAGATTCAAATTTTATGAGATAAAAATTAAACCACACATATCATCAAACTCAAGCACGTCAAAGGCGAGCACGAGGCCTAATGGCTCTTATAACACTGTTAGCAAATATGGGTTGAAACTTAAACCACATATTTGCACATATAAAGTGGATCGAGCCCGTCTACAAGCCTCATTTTGATCCATGATTAAGCCATCTAATAGCCTTCTCTTTAGACTGAACCGTAAACAACAAACGAACCCCATAGATTGGTTGAACCACGAACAAGATCACGAACCGCCTTTCTCGTTGGTGTAAATAACTACTAGAGTCATTTACTTTTATGTGCACACCGTACCCTTGGAGAAATTTGGTGATACTACAAGAAAAAAACCGTAGTGAGAAATTTTAGGTGAGAGATTATTTATTCTATATGGGAAACGATATTTTCAATTGGACTGATATTGTTGGGAGAGATATCAATATATATCTCAATCCCATATTCCAGTTAGAGTCTTAAATAGTGAGGTTTCTAGAT
The DNA here is from genome assembly GCA_016081115.2 of Rehmannia glutinosa. Lineage (NCBI taxonomy): Eukaryota > Viridiplantae > Streptophyta > Magnoliopsida > Lamiales > Orobanchaceae > Rehmannia > Rehmannia glutinosa. The sequence continues at coordinate 48,477,594 of CM071926.1, read as the reverse complement.
AAACCTCATCTAAATAAGACTCTCTATTATCTCAAATATGGATGCAACCTAATTGCACTCAATAGAAACCAATGCTTCCCATTGTGTTTTATCATGATTGAATAACTTAGAAGTATTGTTGGTACATATTCTACAAATAAATGGTTGAACATAACTTCATGGGAAAGAAATAGAAAGGTTTATGGGTCCCATGGAGAGCTTATTTCCTTATAATTCTCTTTAGCAAATTTAGTACTTTTTCTCGCGTCAATAAGAAGCTAGTAAATTTGTTAGTATTTTATTAAGGAATTTACAAAGCCACAAGCTACCTATTCTAATGCAATAATGGTTCGCCAGATTTTTCAAGGGAGTCTACATACATGCATGCATTAATGTTCATTCATGTGGGGGATTGTTAAACATTAGTTTTCAAGAAATGGGTTTTAACCCAACTTTGACCAATTATTTAAGTGGATTTTATTTACGTAAAATGGAAGTAAATTAGACTATCATAATCTACGTAGTGAGTAGATGGGATTAACCTTTAATTTTTCCTCAAACCCGATTTCGGGTGAATGAGAAATTAATGCATAAACTAAGTCATTTAAATGCACTTTTATATGGAAATATCACTACTATAGAATATCAAAAACCGGTGTCTAGTAATATACATATTACTGTTAATCCCCCTGATGTTAAAAGTTGGGACTTTTGAAAATGGTTAAAAACCGGTGTCATATCAGAAATAGACATCGATCGCAAAGCGCTGTCTAAAAGAACAAATAAAAGGGTAAATTTTACACATCGGTTTATAATCACTGTCAATTAAATAATAAACATTGGATTTCCACACCAGTTATAAACCGATGTTATTTAGTTTGAAAGACACCGGTTCAGAATCCACTACAAATATCGTTCAACAAACCAACATGTAATCCACTACAAATTCAACATGAAATCCAATTCTACCAACCAAGTGTAGTATATTCAACTAAAGTCACCAAGATCCAAAATCCAACAACACGAACTAGTAGCTAGGTTTGCTTTCTATAAAACGACTACAAATTCAACATGAAATCAAATTTCACCAACCAACAAAAAGTATACATTCAACTAAATATAACAATATCCAACACCGGTCAACCTTGCTCCTATCAGTCAAGCTTTCAATATATATTTTGTCCAGAAGAGAATCCATTCTTTTAAGTACCTGAACAAAATAATATCATGCTCAATCAAACGATCATAAATTGTATAACAAAGTAAAAGTAATCCTTATGTACATTTATTATTTAACGACTTTTGATTACTCGAATCTAATTAATTTCTTCTAAATAAAATATGAATCATGCAATTTATAATTAAATCACACATAAGTTGATAAGAGTTTCAAAGGTTTTTATGATAAGAGGTTCCTGATTGAAGCATGAAAGAAGAAAGTAAACTATCTTAATATGTATCTCATACTCCTCAATGTCACCGCACATCACACCCACACATGCAATCAAATATGTTTAGTCCTCAATATTTATTCTAGAAAATAAATTGTCGGTCCCATGGGGTGTCAGTTAAGTCTAGAAGGGGGAGGGATTAAATAGACTTAACCAATTTTTGATTTTAAATCAAATCAGCGTTTTCACAAGTAAACAGCTAAGTCTCTTGAGAGATAGTTGGGTTGGACCTCAACAAGAGAGTTAACTACTCAACACACTCGAGTGAGTTGTTGATAGAGTAATAGTACTTGGTTTTTAATAGCGAAAATCTTACACCCTTCTAGATATGGTTTTCAACACTTTTTTATCTAAGTTATTATCATTTGGATATGCAAATGTATATGACAAGGTATTAAATATGGAGAAAATAAACTGTTGAAAGTAAATGACACGGATAATTTTATAGTGATTCGAGGATGGGGCAATTCATCTACTCCACTCTTCTTCAACTTCTGTAGGAATATACTAATACACCTTGGTTGTTACAAAAGTACAAATACAGTTCGACTAAGCTCTGATCACACAACTAGCTTCACTCCTATGACTCAGCTCTTTTTATGGCAGCTGCCTTACTACTTCATCTTTCCAAACCCTTCAGACTTGATCACTTAGCCTACGATGGATTCGAACCAAGTTCTAACTTGAACCTCACTTCACTTCATTCATTTTATAGATGTGCAGACCCTTTGTTCTTTTTCAAATAGGTTTCCACTTCAAATGTTTAGGCCCGAAGGTTTGAATATTTAGCTTAGAGAGAATATTGCAGTTGGTTGCTTGAATGCTCAGATATCTCTTGTATGTGTCGTATATTTCTCTCATAAAATTCCTCAGTCTTTTATAGTGAGAGTTTGAAAATATGTCCGTTGAAGAGATAGATAATGTCCAAACTTCACTTCTTGTTTATTGGCTAGTTTTGTTGTGCAGCTTTTGATGTTGACCCAACCTTAAAATGAATGCTATGTAAGTGCCTGAATCGTACCAGGTTTCTTCAAACATCCCATTGGCTCCTGCTATTTGCACTTTTTCGGCAAGACAGCTTTTAAGGTTGCAACCCTTCATTTGAGCCTTCTCCTTGATTCTTGGATGACTGAGCTGCAAGTTTACTATAAGACACAACTTTCAAACTCGACTTAAGAACTTTTTCAATACTCAACTGCGACACAACTGAATATTCTATGCACTTCTTAAGTCAGTCTTCTGCACCTTCAACTTAGCTGCTTCATAACTCATATATTCTTCCTAACTATTACAAGGTTGAAATACATACAGAAAATGGGGTGCCAACTTTCTAATCTAAGTTTTATATGCATCATCAAAATCAATACAAATAAATTTCATAACAATTTCCCCCTTTTTGATGATGCCAAAACTTAAATTACATCATAAAGTGCTAAAATAGAATGATTGAAATGAATGTATCATTTTATTAAATGACAACACTTACATTATTTTCGTATATTTACAAAAAATTTAAAGATAGAACAAATTGTTTTTAAGACTGCTATCTTCTAGCGTCTCTGCTGCCATCTCGTTCTTTCCACTTATTCTTCTCGCCTGCGGCGATCTTCTTTAGCTCTCTTTATTCTCTACTATTCTTCTTTCCTTTTCATTCTCTCATAGTCATTTTTAACTTCTCATCCTCCAATCTCTAGATCCTCTGAGCTTCTTCTTTGCATTTTGTTGCAAGCTCTTCTGCTATGCAAGCAACTTCTTTATTCTTACCTTCATTAAAGCCCATCCAATATTCAAAGTCCTTTTTCAGAGGGTTATGGATGTGATTCCACTTGGTCTTCCTGGTGGAGAGCTTTTGTCTCTCCCACCAGACCTGAAATATCTTCCTCTTCCTCTTCCTCTGGCAGGGACTTCTCCCCTTGGAGTTTGACTAGATTGTACCCACGAAGTCTGCTGACTCTTCGATGATTTATCTTGAGTCGGCTGCTTCTTGGTTCATTCAATATCTCTTAACCCTTTTTCCCATTACAAATCCCATGCTACAGGGAAGTCCATTCATTCATAGTAACCTTCTGATTAAAGAGTGACAAATTCTTCATTGGCTCTATCTTCCAATGGACAAGTAGGGGGAGTAGCTTCTTCTCTTTCTTCAGCTGGGAGTTTGCGTGTAAGCGGACCTATAAATTGAACTTTGAGATTCTGGATCCTGCCCTCTTGAATGTTGTCCAAATTTTCAATTTCAACTTTGTTCTTCTGGAAAGCTAACCCAGATTCTCTCCAGGTGACAAGTCTTGAGGTAGTTGAGAGTGGAGTGAGGTGGTGCCTTTTGATTTAAGAATTATCTTCATTGGGGGTTGTTTCTCAGACTTATCTTCCCACTTTTTGTCATCATAACCTCTGAGAGGAACTTTGCGAAAATGAGTTGATTTTAGGAGAGAGTCGAGCTTCTTATGGGTAATGCAGTCTGCTGCTTTCTGATCGGAGCTGAGTAATATAGTTGATTCTTTATAGCAAATATTTTAGCCTTCAATGATGCTTCCAAATGCTCCATCTTCTTTTCCATTGTCACTTTGAGCAGCTCCATGTGAGCTAGATCGCTTCTTTCCATCATGTCGATGTTGTCCCATTGTCTCCAGCGATGGCGACTTGGCGGCTCCTTAGACAAGCAACTCTAAAAATAGATGTACGAAGTAGCCAACTTGCTCCATGCAGAGAGCCTTAGTCTGCTGAGCCCATATTCTGATTCTCAGCACTACTCCTAGGATGTTCCCAAAGATGGTGGCATCATGATTGCCAATCATGTCACTAAACTCAGCAAATCCTTTCTCCATGGCTTCCATTTCCTTGCACATGGCTCGGAATGCACGTCAAAAGTTTGTTGCTTCTGGAATTGAAACTTTAGGAAGTAGTGACTCAAAAACATGGCCAAATAAAATGATACTTGTCTCCGATGGAACATGCAAATCAGCTGGGTCTATTTAAACTGTACAAAGAGCAACTTCCTCCGCAGTTTAAGCTTCATATGTGATCTCTTCAACAAACAAAATGTGTAGCATCTCGAACATGCCACTTGGTTCCGCGGAAGTTCCCACTACTTTTCCGTGAAGACTTCTTTCGTCACCCAAGCTAGCAACTTTTTTTGCCTCACTTGTGGAAACTTCATTGGCATGGTCAGCTGTCGGACCATGCTGAGCTGACTGGGCCTCAACTGTCTTAACACCATCACTGGCACCAGTTGTGTAATCCTTATAAGGTACCATGACCTCAGCTGCCTTAGGAGCACTACATGAAGGAGATTGAACTAGTGGGGATCACCCATCAACTAGCACAAATCTCATCCTTGATAATTTCATTCTTTCCTCCAAGTCCCTGGCCTCCGAATCAGATTCAACTGGTTCTTTAAGATCTTCATCAATATTGGAGTACTCAACTTTGATGTCAATTAATGCATCTATAACCATTGGCTCAGCAGACTCGGATTCTTGGAACATAGGAACATCTTTAGAGATTGTCACATTCCCCTTGGAAGTCTCAACCATCATAGGGTCTTCATTTACCTTGGCAGTAGTCTCAACCACTGTAAGGCTTTTGACATTCTCTACTACAGACGGGGCTGCAGTTGGGTGTTGGACATTGGCATCCTTCGAAGTCTCAAACCTCTTAGACTACACTTTCAGGACCAGCAGTCTCCACTGCAATGGTCTTCTCTATTCCTTCATGTGCCTCAGTTATATGAATTAGAACCTCTGTAACTTCATTAGCCTTTAGTGCTGTTGAGTCCTCAGTTGTAACAATTGGTTCCTTGTCTACTTGGTGCAAAGTAGAGTCACCACCTCCAATAATTGTCTCAACGACAGCCTTCTCAATTACAGGCATAGCTATGTCACCGACAATTTCCTCTTTGTTCTCAACTGTTGGGGGCACAACAATAATAGTTGTGTCTGCTGCAGCTGTTCCAGCAGGGTCTGCTGCAGTAAACTTCTTACAAGCCGCCTCTTGGAGCGCCTCTCCAAGGGGACTTCTTCCTCCCCCTTGTTAGGACCTTAAACCATGACATGAATGGCTAATTCAGCTGCAGGCTTATCAGCAGATTTGTTTGGAGTCTCTGCCACTTGGCTTTGTATCCGATAGGACTTGGCTTATATTTCATTTCATGGTTCCAATCAGCCTAAATTGGGTAATTTCTACCATTCCCTTCATATGTTTTCTTTTGATGAAACCTCTGAGGTTTTTGGAAGTTCTTCTTAGAATTCACAGAATATTTCCTGTTTAGAGTCTGCTATTGAACTTTTCTAAATTTTGTTTCATTGACTCTCTCAACAAACTCTGGCTTCTTTCTTTTTCCTTTATAGCCAAGGCCAGCATGTGAGTGTTTATGATTGTGTGTAGGTGCAACATATGGTGCTTTTGGATTCCCCATTTCTTGAGGATCATTTTTCCAACACCACTCTTGGAGTTTGTGCATTGACAAAGAAATTGAACCCTACGCCTGGTTTGTGTCCAATTTCTTTTTGTATCATCGTCAATTCTTCCAATATTTTGGATGACTTGCAAAGTGATGCAATCACATTTTTCAATTCTTTTTCCTTACTTTCCTTTTCAGCTAGGTCTTCTTTAACCTTAGCTATCTCAACCTTGAAATCCTTATTCTCATCAACTATGTGACTAAGAGTACACAGCTCTTCAGTCAGCTGTGAGTTTTGGCTCTTGAGTTGGTTGTTTTCCTCATTTAAGATTGTGTGAGGATTTTATGTGCTCAAAATCTTTCATAATTTTGTCCAATGAATCATAATGATCTATGGGTGATGAAATGTGTGTATCATGATCACTATCATCAGAATTTGAGCTAGATGAGTTAGAGTTTACCTCATTTTCCCATTCCTTAGCAATGTGACATATCAATGCCATTTATTCAGTGTCTTAGGAGTAGTCATCTTTGTTGTTGTCTGTTTCAGCTGTCTCCTTAAACTTGGATGTATTTGTTTCTACTACCATCATGACTATCTTTCTTTCTTGTATTCTTTCCCTGAGGACCTTCTTATCCTTTTATTTATGTACTTGTTAACTGGTGGATAAGGATAGTCAACTGCAAAGTGACTTGGTCGTGTGCAATTCCAGCACAAATCTTCAGCTTTCTTGTTCTCAGATCTCTCGGGGGTTCTTTCTTACTTTTCTTTCCAATGAATAGAGTGCCTTATTGAGGATTCACCCATACTCCACTTGTATTTCTTATTAAAGAACTTGTTGAATCTCTCCACCATTAGGCAATCTCCTCTTTATCTATGATGTCCGAGGATTCAACACTATTCGATTCTCCAGCCACCAGAGCATGATGTTTCTTGCTTATGCAGCACACAAGAACTTCATAGTCTATCAAATGGATGGCAAATGTGCATTTTTGAATGGACTTTTAGAAGAAAAAGTCTATGTGGAACAACCTCCATGTTTTGAACAAAAACCTATTGGAGACAAAGTCTACATGCTCAAAAAAAGCATTGTATGGTTTGAAGCAGGCACAAAGAGCATGGTATGATATATTGTTTCGATTTCTTATAGACAATGGGTTCACAAAAGGCAAAGTTGACACAATACTCTTCATATTTATGTGGATGATGTAATCTTTCGATCCACAAACAAAGAGCTGTTTAACAAATTCTCAAAACTTATGCAAGGAAAGTTTGAGATGAGCATGATGGGAGACCTAACTTTCTTCCTAGTTCTCCATGTTAAGCAAATGAAGGATGGAATATTCATAAATCAAACCAAATATACCAGATATTTAACGAAGAAATTTGGTACGAAAGAGAAGACATCTGTGAAGATTTCCATGAATACTTCTGTGATGATGGATGTGGATGCAGAAGGAAAATCAGTTGACCAGACAAGATATATAACACTTATTCGATCATTGCACCACTTGACAACAAGCAGACAAGACATCACCTTTGATGTAGGTGTATGTGCCATATTTCAGTCTACTCCCAAAGAAAGTCATACGACTATAGCTAAGAGAATTATGAGATACTTGAAAGGTAGCCAAGAGGTTGGCTTATGGTATCCAAAAGAAAGTGGATTTAAGCTGATTGGATATTCCGACTCAGATTATGTTGGATGTAGAGTTGACAGGAAAAGTATATCTGGTACTTGTCAAATGCTTGGATATGGATTGGTTTCTTGGTTCGGGGATAAACAAAGCGTATAGATACTTCCAAACTAAAGCGAGTACATTGTTGCGGTAATTTGTTGTGCCCAAGTTTTATGGATGAGGCAACAACTGGGGGATTATGACACAGAAGAAAAACAAATTACAATTATGTGTGATAACAAATATGCCATTACAATCACTTAGAACCCAATATTACAGTCAAGAAAAAAGCACATTGATGTCATATATCATTTCATAAGAGATTATGTTGAAAAGATAGACATCACATTGGAATACATATCAACTAAGGAACAGTTAGTTGATATATTCATAAATCCCTTATGTGAATCAAGATTTGAAGAACTTAAGAATGAACTTGGATTGATTGAGCTAAGTTAAAATGTTCTGCAGACTCATACAACAAAGTATAAGATGGGAGAAATGCATAACAGGAGAGTTTCACTCATTCAGCCAAGTGGAATAGCTTTTATAGTTGTTCAGTAGATTTGAGTTATCTGTACAACAAAGTATCATTTAGTGAATAGAAGGAAAATAGAAGCAGAGTCAAGTCATAAATGAAGAAAAGTGAATCATTTATGAGTAAGTGAAAAAACGAGGTTGTTTCTGAATAATAGTGGGAATGTTTGGTACATGACGTCAGCATCATTAAATGCACCTTAATAAAAGCTGACATATTAACTCATGATTGGATATAAATAAAGCAGCATTAATTGCGACGTGGGTATTAACTCATAAATGAAGAAATAATCCTGGCCAGTTGATCAAGATCAAAACATTCTGATTCTAAAATTGCCCTTTCATGTGTCATTTATATTCAAACTCTTTCTCTCTCTTCTCACTTTACACTCTTAGACTTTAAAAATTCCAAAACTCCCGAACTCTCTCTGCAAGAAAACCCTCGTTCTATTCTTTGTAAAACTACTGAAAATTTTGAAATGGTCCCCAAACAAGATGCACTTAACTTCACTAAGCTTCTTTGAAAAAAGTCCACATTGGTGCGCTCGTGGACTTTGAAGGCCTTCTCAAAGAGTCGAGAGGACAATGTATTGGCTTAGAAGATCGCTCGTCATTTGGAGAAATCTGGGCTGAAGAGATTTCTCACGCTGGATATGACTTAAACCTTCCAAGAGGAGGTTGATATTATCTACGTAAACGCTACTATTCATTATGACTGTATTCGCTCCCATGTGAATGGGAAGGAGGTTAAATTAGCTGCGGCTGACTTGGCTACATAGTTGTACCTTCCAACTAACAGACTCAAGGAACAAACTGAGAAAGAAGGATATTGCCAAAATAGTGTTAGCTGGCAAAGTCAACTACTCTGCTACCAAGAAGTCCATCAAGGAAGAGTACCATAAGCTGATGGACGTGGTGGCTAAGTGAGCAGCCATGAAATTTGGGTCATTCAATCAGTTGTCCCAAACTAAGTTGATTGTTATGGCTGCTATAATGGAGGAAAAGGAGCTGAAATGAAGTGAGTTCATCTATGAGAAGTTGTGCCAGAACATGCAGAACGTGAAGCCGGTCCCTAGGATATGGCTTGATTCTAGGGTATTTTATGGAGAAGAAGGGTGTACCTCTTTGAAGGGGAAAATCCTTCCATACAAACAAGAGGATGTTCAAGGCCAACCTATCAGCTGCTCACAAGAAGGCCATGCTAAAGAGAAGCGCCACCCGAGGGGGAATTAGCTAAAAACATCCCCGAGGACACAGCTGCCTCCAACCCAGCTCCCTCTCCAGAACCTGCTTTCGTTGATCCTAAAGTGACAAAGAAGAGAAGGACAACTGCTCCCAGTAAGGCAGTTGTTAAGAAGTAGAAGATTTAGCCTGCAATAGAGCCGCCCACTGCTGTGGGTGAATAACCTGAACCGAAGGAGAAATAAGTCCCCTTGGAGAGGATCTCCAAGAGATGACTTATGAAGAAGTATGTTGCATCAGAGGTTGTAGAGACAGTTGTAGCAGCCACAAGTGGGACCACCCAGACCCGATCTCGAGGAAGGTAAAATGGCTAATTCAAGGATAACGAAGGGATGAAAATGGGTGAACAAAGCATTCTTTGAAAAAAAAACTCAAAGTAGCTCGTGGCTGCCCCATGAAAATAGGTGAACAAAAAGCTGCTTGAAGAAACTCAAGATAATTCAGCAGTTGCTCCCTCAACAATGGGTGAACAGACTGAGGCTGAAAAAGCTCAAAATAGCTCAGTTGTTGACCGCAACACAAAATGGTTGATACTAAGGAGATGATGGGTCAAGAAGGATGATGTTAAAGATCATGTGCGGACCTTATTTTTGTTGATCTCGAGTCTCCCATCTTCCCAGATATTGAAGACGCATGGAGGCTGTGGAAGCTGAGTGCCAGCCGAGTCCAATTTCAAAGACCGGATATGATTGATGAAGAGGAAGATCTCCTATGAGTTTTGGACAATGCTATTATCCTATTTAGCCTTGATGCATTCTACTGATTGTTGTTCTGTATGAGAAAAAAGATGCTCAAAAGGTCAAGGCTCTAGGGAAAAGAAAGTCAGCTGGTAAGCCAGTTGAAAGCAGCAACAGTGACGTCGAAATTATTGAAGGAGCTGATCCTATGGACAAGGCTAAGCTGAAACCAACGTTGCAAAATCCCCATGAGCTGCATGAGCAATCTCTGGCCAAAGGTGTTGGAGAGTCTTCTATGTCTCTCTCTCCAACACCTGCCATCATTGATATTGTGAGGGTTATAGATCGAACTGCCTCACCTACTCAGGGAGGATGGTGAGAAAGTTGGGAAATAAGTAGAAGAGGGAAACACAAAAGAGCCACGCCCTATTGATATTGTTGAGAAAGCTTCCCCATTGGGTGAACACTCAAAGAAAACAACCAAGTCTCCGGTGACAGCTAACCCCATTACCCATGAATCACTTGGTGAGCCAGTGAGGGGAAAACATTCGATCACACCTGCAGACTAGGTCGGAGGAGGCTGCAGGAGACAAAGAAAACCTGATGTTTGGAGGCGATGGTGAGAATGCTAAAAACAAGCAGGTTGGAAACAACAAAGCTTTGACGGTTGAGACTGTCTCAGCTAAGGAAGCAGCTACATTGCAGGCCGAGGAAGTTACTCATGTAATTGAGGCACATGATGGATTTAGAAGGACCATGGAAGTTGAGACTACTGGTCTTGGAAGGCAAATCTCAGAGGTTGAGACCTCGAAGGATGCCAGTATCGAAGACCAAACTGCAGCTGAGTCTGCAAAAGGGAATGTTGAAGGCCTTATAGCGGTTGAGACTTCTGCTAAGTTAGCTGAAGACCCTATAAAGGTTGAGACATCTAGGGGAAATGTCCAAGTAACTGAGGGACTTCCCATAGTACTCGAATATGAGTCAATTGGTCTTGAAGATATTGAGGCTTTACATGACTCAGATGACGAAATACTAGAGTTTGTTGACACTGACAACCCAGCTGAGTCAGATCCAGAGGACAGGGAATTGGAGGCCCAGATAAAAGTGGGTCGCTCAAAAATAGTCTCATCGAAGTTTATATTGGTTGATGGACCATCCCCCATGGTTCCATCAGCTTACTGTGATGCTGCTAAGGCAGCTGAGGCCTTGATTACTCAAAAGGAAGAACAATTATAGCCAACGAAGCTGTTGAGATAGCTGAGGTGCAGCAGACTGTGAGCCAGGGCAATGAGAGAAGTTTTCCCCAAGAAGGAGTGGGACCCTCCTCAATGCGTATTGGCCTTTTTGAAATAGATTTCCCTTACGGAGAATGATTATAAACCTTTTGTGCAGCACCAACATAGATTGAACCCAATTATGTAAGAGGTTGTTTAGAAAAATGTTTTAAATTGGCAAGATAATAGGATAATATTTGCTATATCTGATAGTAATTGGGTTAGTCTGGTGCATGTTGTGCTTAAGAAAGGGGGATGACCATTGTTAAAAGCGATACTTATGAAATAATAGCTACTAGGGTTGTCACGGGTAGGCATATTTACATTGATTATAGAAAGTAAAATGCCGCAACTCCTAAAGATCACTTTCCCCTCCTCTTCATGGATCAAATGTTAGATCATCTCGCAACGTAAGACTATTATTGCTTCTTAGATTGTTACTTGGGGTATAATCAAAATGTGATCTCACCCGAGGGACCAAGAAAATGCATTCACATGTCCTTACTTGTGTTTTTGCATTCCATAGATCACCATTTAGATTATGTAATACACTTGTAACTTTTCTGATATGCATGATGGCTATATTTCGTGACATTATAGAGAATATTATGGAAGTTTTCATGGATGATTTCTCAGTTTTTGGTATTCGTTTGATCATTGCTTGCATAATAATCTAATGAGAGCAATTTAATCTTTTGAATATCACTATATGTTATCCTGATTTACGTAGGTTTAGAAATTGAAAATGGTGTGCCTTTTGCTTTCACCTACTAATGAGGCGACATTTTGAATTTCCAGGCATTCAATTTATTGAAGAAGCCTTTTGTTCAACGATTGCGCATTCAATTTATTGAAGAAGGTACCCGATAAAGAAAGATTGAGTCACCGTTCAAAATCATGTGCAACACGAATGACATTGCACTAGAGGTATTGTTAGGTCAAAAGGGCAACAAACCTTTCCGAGCAATCTATTATGCGGGTTTGAAGCTAGACTCCACCCCGTAGAAATACACCACAACTGAAAAATAATTGCTCGCGGTGGTGTTTGCATTTTATAAATTATGATGGTCCAAACAGATCACGCAATAGTTAAGTATCTTTTTGCAAAGAAGGATGCAAAGCCTAGGCTTATTTAGTGGACACTCTTGTTGCAAGAGTTTGATATTGAATTTCTAGATCAAAAGGGAAGTGAGAATGTCATGGCCGACCACCTCTCAGGACTAGAGCACATGACTCATGAGGAGCAAATAGGCCTAACCTTCAAAGAATCATTTCCAGATAAACTAATCCTGACGGCAGAGGCAATGACTCCATGGTACGCCAATATTTGTACTATTTTGTACGTGAGGTTTTACCACTAGATACTACACACCATCAAAGATAGAAATTTCTTCATGATATGCGGTATTTTATATAGGATGACCCTATGTTGTTCAAGAGATGTTCAAATTCGGTAATTAGGCAGTGTGTGCCTTAAGAAGAGTGGTTAAACATCCTAGCGTAGTGTCATGCATCACCAAGAGGGGGCCACTTTGGGCCAACACGCACATCAGTGAAGATACAATAGTCCAATTTTTATTGGCCTTTGATTTTTAAAGACTGTTATATATTTGTGTTACAATGCGATAGATGCCAGAGAATGGGGATAATTTCTAGGCGACATGAGATGCCACTAACAAGAATGGTAGAAGTTGAGTTATTTGATGTGTGTGGCATAGATTTCATGGGACCGTCTCCTTCCTTGTGTGCGTACATGTATATCTTTCTTGCGGTGGATTATGTATCCAAATGGAAGAGGCGATTTCAACAAAGCCAAATGATGCACGGATTGTATTGAAGTTCCTACAAAAGAATATCTTTACACATTTCGGTACTCTAAGAGCATTAAGTAGCGATGGGGACTCTCATTCTTGCAATAATTTGTTCAATAATCTCATGGCGAAATATGGTGTGAGACACAAAGTAACCTTAGCATATCACTCGCAATCTAATGGCCAAGGTGAAGTTTCAAACAAAGAAACTAAACAAATACCTGAGAAGATGGTTAATACGAATCGAAAGGAATGGGATTTGAAGCTCGATGACATTTTGTGTTCATTGGGATTTGAAGCTCGATGACATTTTGTGTTCTTATTGTATGACGTACAAAATACCATTGGAAAGACATGCCACCTTATGGTGGAATTGGAACATAAAGCATATTAGATGGTGAAAATGCTGAATTTTGATATGACCGCTGTGGGAGAAAAGAGAAAATTATAAATCAGCAAATTGGAAGAGTTTCGTGAAGATTCATATGAAAATGCCCAAATCTACAAAGAATGCACGGAAAGATAGCATGACAAATGGATCTTGTGAAGAGAGTTTTTACCCAAACAAGTAGTGTTGCTAGACAATTCTCATCTAAAACGTTTTTCAGGTAAGCTAAATCACAGGTACTACCTCCTTGGGCCATTGAACTGATAACACAAGATGGGTGAACTTTCTTAGTTAATGGGCACTACTACGAGCAGGAAAAGAAGAAGGAAGTGGCAACCATCATCAAGATCGAGCCATAACAAAATTAGGCATCTGGATGAAGACGAAAAACCTCACATTTTTCGGAAGGCAACCCAATTTTTAATCACTTTTAATTTTTAGTCTTGTTTGTTTTTGTTGTTAGTTGTTGTGTAAGAGACATCACAACAAATTCCAAATTTCTCAAAAAAAAAGTGCACAAGCACACGACTAGGCAGTGCCCCTGCACACAATCATGTGCCCATGACATATGAAAAATAGAGAGTTGAGCATAAGAATACGACTGACTCGTGACTAACATGACCTGGTCCAGCCTTTACGCACGGGTGTGTGAGCTAGCAATAGAGATATGGAGCATCTAGCACAGGCCACCCATGCGCATGCACATGGGTTATGTGCACAACAAGTTGTTATGGTTTTCTTTTCTTTTTAAACCCCAACACCCCAAATTTATCCTCACTTTTCACCCTTCCAACCTTAAAATTAAATTCCGCTACATAAAACTCATTCTCACCTCCAAATTCTCTCAAATCCTTCTTCAATGCACAAGTAAGGGTTCATATCATTACTCCAAATTAAGAATTTCACCACATATACTTTAAATTTCACAATCATGTATTCCTATTCTTCAAGGTTGGGTGTGAATTTTGAATTGTTGGTAATTTTCAAGTTTGCTTGCGAAATTTCATTGCAATTATGTCTTCAAGGGCCGTTAGAAACACCAGGAGGAGAAGGGAGCCATCTCCGGACATTAACCCAGCATGCCCAAGTGCTACAATCTCGAGTTCCTCGGAGAAGTGCAACAAGCTTGATGGGATTATCTATATCTCCACGAACAATTGCAATGAAAATGCTTAAATTTGATGGGCGAGACTATTGGTTGCAGCATGGGGATGGTACTCGGTTTAGACTCCCCAACCCCGAAGCTACCGTTATTGGATTTGGAGGCTTTGGGTGATGAAGAAGAGGATAAGCCACCAGCCGCAGTCCGATAGACCAGAGTCATCACGTCGACGACGTTGGTCGTAGGACATGGATGCTAGAATTGAAAGGTTAGAGTCCAATGTGAGCACAGTGATGAAGGAGCCATACCAGTTGGCCGCCACAGTGGGCAATATCACAAAGTGAATAGGAGACAATTTGGCGAAATGGATCACCGCTAACAACAAATGTACGACATGATATACCACATGGATCAGTGGCACATTCATCAATGCCACTATCCTCCATCGTTTCTACAACAGTAAGACCAATGTAACTACTTATAGCGCTTCTTTGAGTTTTTCGGGAGATAACTGCGTAAGTTTGGGGGATTGTAAAGAGTGTTCGATATTGTAATGTTGTCTATTATGTAGTTTGCATATAGAGGGTGTTCGGCTAAGCTTATTTAAAACATCTTATAAGCTCCTACATCTTATAAGATATTTTTAGAGCTTATAAGATGTTTGATCTTATTTTAAAAAGAAGAAAAAATACTAAACCCCCCAAACTATACGATTTTTTACACTTTACCGTACGAACTAATTTTCTTTACAGTTTACCATACAAACTATGCAAGTTTTGCGCTTTGCCCTATAGCGGTCATCGGCGATGGAATATTCTCCGAATATTCCAGCATGCCCTCCACGTGAGGGCAAAATCTTTTATGCCTAAAATGCAAACATAAGTTGTTACACTTTACCCATCTGAACTTTGTTAAGAATTTCACTTTGACATCTGAACTTTGCATAATTTTCACTTTGCCATTTCAATTTGAAAAAAAATAAAAAATTATGTCAATAAGCATTTTTTTCTCTTATTTAATATATAAAAATCACAAAAATAAGTTTAAACCATATAGTACGCCAAATCGAAATAGAAAATTCAACAGATATTGAAATTATTTTATAAAAAATATATATATATATATATATATATATTCTCGTATATATTACTTATTTTTATATTATAATGTATTATTTGTATACTTAAATTAATAAAATAAAAAATATATATTATAACTATGATTATAATATTTATTTTTTATTATATTTTTTTGCAAAATTTTGGTCAAAAAATATGGTAAAAGTTTGAGCCGAACTGATTATTTTGGTACAATATTAAGTACACCGATGCGTTCCAAATTTTATGTCCAATTGTGATTTTTGTTCATTCACCAAATACCTATTAAATTTAACCGCTACTTGTAAGAGTACGAGAGCAATGTAGTGCGGAAAATCGACCAAACTTGTCTCACAAGAAAAGATTAGTCGAGCGTGTAATTATTTCAATTTATAAAAAACTAAAATAATTCCGAAACACTATAAAAATTGAACTAAGAATTAAAACTATATATTTAAATCAATATCACATTAGAAAATTGGGATGAAGTCCATATAAAAAATGTTTGAACTCTAAAATAATTGAAAGATGTCTAAATCGATATCATTGATATCTATACGCGCCTAAACCGTAAACCTAAACCCTAATTATATCGATAGTGTAATTTATTGAGGTAAACATATATTGTATCTTTTAAGATATAATTAGTGATAATTTTGTAATTAAAATAGTCAAAATTAAAGGAGGTTGTCGAAATAAGATCTTATTTTTAGAATAAGTTGGGATTCCCCAACTTTTTTAAAGTACACCAAGAACTATGGGATACTTTATACGAGATATTCAACAGTATTAGAAGGATCTTTGATGCCAATTGGATAGCAAACACTAAAGACTACAAGTCCACGGGTGGATGTATGTTCACAATATGTGGAGGAGCAGTGTCATGGAAATCTTCTAAGCAAACATGTATAGCTCGATCCACTATGAAATCTGAGTTTTTCACTTTAGATAAAGCTAGAGAAAAAGTTTTATGGCTTAGAAATTTCATAGAAGATATTCCATGTTGGAATAAACTTGTTCCAACTGTTTTGTTATATTGTGATAGTCAATCAGCTTTTGGACGGGCACAAAGTAGTATATATAATTGTAAGTCTAGACATATTTGTCGATGACATAATATCATTAAACAATTGATTTTAGAATGAGGTTATTTCGGCTGACTAAGTGAAGTCAAAGGAAAACATTATGTATCCACTAACAAAAGGATCGAGTAAATCGAAATCAATTGTAAAAGTTGTTAAGGGGAATGAGTTTAAAAGCCATAAAATAAGAATGTTCATAGTGTAACCCAACCTTGTGAATTGGAGATCCCAAGACTTTGGTTCAATTTGGTAACTAAGCTATGAATATCCAGCTGAACATTTGGAAAATGTATTTAGCTCATTCCCATAACTTCCAAGTGCAAAACTTGCATAATATTTTAAGGCTAAGATTAGACTTTTAATGATTTATATACCTAAAAGATGGACTATAGAAGGATACTCTTATTAGGAGATCGCCTATATAAATGAGAAGTAATGATCGCTTCAAAGAATACTTATGAATCTAATTAATATATGGTCCAGAACCAAAATGGACACAAGTTAGAAGAATAAATGTTATAATTATTATTATGTATATCATGTTGTCTGGTTTTGCACAAACAGCTGAGTAGTTCAAGACATCGCGTCACTAAGCAGTTAGTAAATCCTATAATATTATATTTTACTAGTGAATGTTCAAAGCAAAAGCAATTTATCCTGCCATAAGAATTTTTGGAGACTTTTTAGTGAATTTGCATACATGCATGCATTAATTTGATTCATATGTGGGATTGTTAGAATTTAATTTTGATAATTTGGGTTTTGACCCATATTGGACCAAATGTTTAAGTAGTTCCAGTCATGAAAAATGGAAACAAAATAGATAATCAAATTCTATTTAGTAGATGAGATTAGCATTTTGAATTTCTCAAAATCAATTTCGGGTGAACAAGTAATTAATGCAACAAATTGGCCACTTAAAACATAATAATGTTATGGAAATTGAATAATGTGGGGTTGCAGTAAAAACTCTATCCCACATGAGATACAAAGCCAAAAAATGCCCACTTTATTAAGTTCAAGTTGGAGTAATAGATTTTAAGAGGAGAGATGATCTACATGCTAGTGGATTTGGTAAAAAATACACACAAGTGTGCATCGGCGCCGCCCACTGGCTCTGGGTCGTGGGTCGTTGGTTTGTGCTTGGGTTTAGATTTAGGCTTCAAAGTCATTATAGTTTTTGGACAAACTTTATTTGACTTCCCTAAAAATTAATTATGCGATCTGATTCTTGTGGGATTGCACAAAATGGACAGTTAGTTTAATTTTTCATGCACGCTATGTCATGAAGCTGCCATTGCGTGAATGGTCGCGCAAATTCAGACTGATACGTCTGAATTTGCAGAAAGGTTCATGTTTAGGCTGTTGGACATGTTTTTTCGAGCCAAAATGCATTATGATTTCCATAGGGTAAGTTGAGCAGTATAAATATCCCGGGAATGTCTGAAATTTGATCTAACACATGCACAAAAATGATATTGAAATCATATTGTATTATACAACATATATAGTGACATCATTATTCTTCAAACGCTTGAAAGTGCTCAAACACTTGTAGTTCGTTGTGTTCTTAAGTTTTGTAGTGCTACTAACTTAAGAACGGAAGTCGTTGTTGTATAGGCTAGGCACGTTTAAAGATGTTTTCTTTAATGTATTACTTCCTCACACTATAGTGTAAATTGTTCTCAAGGAATTAACTTCCAGGATACAAAGCCTATTTTACAAAACCTAAATCACAAGATGAAAGTTGGAAAGAAATAAAACTCGTAGGAAAATCAAGGATTGGTTTTTCCATCACTTTTCATCATATTTATCACATCCTTTTTAGAAGTATTTATAGATTTCCAAAGGTTGCAATCAAAAGTTGCATCCCTTCTCAAATAATGGAATTTATAAAATTCTAAAGGCTGCATCTATTCATTACAATCCTTCCCAATGGATGTCATCACATGAAAAGGTACACATCTTTTCACATAATTTTTATTTTCCATATTTTTTTATTTCTTTCCTCCTTTCATATATTATATAAAATATACTATATACTATTTGCATGAAATAAATGCCTATCTAAAAATGATGCTATGACAGGAGATACGACAAATGCACACCAATGCAAGACACTATATTATATGTGAATATACAACAATCCCCCACTAATTTACATATAATATATAAAAATAAATACAACTTGTTTTATATAGTGAATATCCATAAAGTGGACGAGCCTTTAACTTTATGGTTGAATATGTAACACTGGGAAAATATATTTTCACTATATATGATTCATGCTTCTTTTTTTTTGGCTGCACCTTTGCAATGGGCCTTAGGCTGAATTCTGGTTTTCAAAAGTACTCTAGGATTTTATTGAGTAATCCATAAGAAGCAGCCTCTCACTTCTCTACTTGTAAAGGTAGACTTATCAAGAATGTCCGTAACCCATTCCACACTACTATAAATCTATTAAGGATTGTAAATCCAACCTACTCTTGTTATGGTAAATGAAGTGCATAGATCATATATGAGACTTTGAAAATAGTGTCACCCCCATTATTTTAAGTTATGCACTTGAAATGTATCTCAATTTCCATTTCACAATGTCTAATATTGAATTGGCTTTTAAATTCTCATACATAAGATGACAAATGTGTGACTTGTATCTTCAGATAGAGCTGGTTTCAATCAAGACATTATTATAATCGGTAAGAGTCTCATTCTCTCATGATCTTTGAGATCCTTTCACTAGTTAAGGATTTTGTTAGTGGATCAACTAACATATGACTCATAAGAAGATACTAGAGTACAATCTTCCATTTTTAAATCATATTTATAATGTGATTATACCGAATATAAATACAATTTTGGTATGGCTTGATATTCCCTCATTCTTTGTATTATAGATAAAAACTTCATTATCAAATACAAAGTAGTCGGACCTTTTTTAGGATCTATTCAAGGAATCATTCTAAGAAATTTTCCAAGCCACACAATGTATTTATTCGCAGTAAATATTGTTATATACTCATGTTCTGTAGAGTATAAAGCAACACAAGTTTGTCTTTTAGAAGTCCAAACAACTATGACACCACTATTAATAAACAACCAACCACTGGTTGACTTAGAGTCAATCATATTAGTTGCTCAATTTGCATCACTATAACACTATCAATAGTAACTTTAGTATAAACACAATTTTCTTGCTACTCTTAAAATCAAACTAGTTGAAAAACTTATGCACTATCTTTTAGTTAACTTTATTTAGAAATAAAGTCTACAAACTAAATTAGGCTCAAAATATAATTTTAATTAAGTCCAAAACATCAAATTTAGAAATAAAGTCTACAAACTAAATTTCAAAATAAATTTTAATTAAATGCAAAACTCAAATTGGACTCAAAATTATGCCCAATTAGCAATTATTAACAAGAGACAACACACGGTTTAAACACATAAAAGTCCCAAACAATATATAAAATTTTAAATCTGCCACAAACGAGACATTTAATTCCAGATAAATCCAAAATAAGAAGGAATTACTTTAACTTAGAATTTCTTTAAACTTGAAAGTGAGCCCAAAAGAAGATGTAATTTCACAAAAGCGCAAACATCACAAAAAAGTTACTAAAAGTCCATCTTCCCCACAAGGCTATGCACCAAATCCAACACCTCAGCAACCACCATTCACGGTCAAGCCCAACACATGTCATTTTTCGTCGGGGAACAATAGTAGCAGACGACCGACCTCTACAGCCACCTCGCACAGACGTGACGAGCGCGAATCCCGTCATGATCTGTTCCAGGCCGCCACCTTGTGTCCGCAACAATTGACCACATCACCATCTGCGTCGCCCAACATCTTGTCTACTCCAGGCTGCAGCCCAATCTATTGGCTCGCGCTGCGCGCCGGTGATTTGAGGGTCGTGCGCAGTACCGGATTGTATTTTTGTTTTATAGGTTCTGATTTCAATTTTTTTTTTTTAATAATCCTTGGAATCCCATAAGAATACCTTATTTATTAAATCAGAAAGTGATTTCCAAAATCTTTGTTCTTAAATGAAATCAGCAACAACCAAAATTGACATCCAAATAAGAAATACAAATCACAAAATTCTGAAAAAATATTTGCAAATTTGTAATGGTTATACCAAAAAGGAACAGACAACATAATCTCCAAAGTTCCAGAATTTTCTCAATCCTTTGTTTCAAAAACCCGTAATCGAAACTCAATAAATAAATTACCAAAGTTGAATTTAACACAATATCTTCTTTCACTACCACATTCAATCAATCATATGAAGCAAAGCAAAAGAACCTGTGAGATTCAGGTTCCAAGCCTTTCAGTTGAATTGGGACTGCATGTCTGGTTCTCCCATGTCTGAATTGTTGATAATACAACTTCGAAGTGATTACTGTCATCCGACACCTCGCCATTAATAAACATTTTTCTCTTGCACTTTGTGAAATCGGTTGTTTCCTTTTATTTCTTTCTGCAGAGATGTTCATCGTTTCCCCTTGTCTCGAGCAACTTTGTATTCCCGCTTTCACGATAACTGACTCCATTGTAGGACACTTTAATACCTTAAATTGTTGTATATATTTCTCGAATAGTGGGTAATGCAGTATATTAATGAAAACGAAAATTAAATTTTGTATAGGCTAGACCCATCTCAAAGATGTTTTCTTTAAGGTATTAATTCCTCTCAATATAGTGTAAATGGTTCTAAAGGAATTAATCTCAGGATACAAAGTCTATTTCACATAATTACAAGGTTACACTCCTTAGAATTTTATAGGAGCCTAAATCACAAGATATAATTATAAAATAAATATAGATTGTTAGAATTCAAGGGTCGAATTTTTAAGTTTGAAGTGAGTATTGTGCAGAGTGTTTGCAACACCTCTAGGTGTCACCCAGCGGAAACTTGTGTTTTTCAAATTCTTTGTTTATTTTAGCAATTAAGAAAAATAACCAAAGCATAAAAATGAGATTGAACACAGGAAATAAAAATTTGCACAAGTATAAAAATACTTGTGCGGCGCCACTAAGGCAAAAACAATGAAGTAGAATGTTGATTACACAAAATAAAGAACAAGACAAAGATTTTCCTATTGTACTTGATCTTTCTACTCAACCTTCTACCGTAAACAGAAGAGAACAACTATAACATATCCCAGATTACAGATCGTCTCTCAAAACAACCAAGAAGAATAACTCTCAAGAAGTGTTGTGAAAGGTGACGTCAACACCTATCGAACACACTTGGCACCTCTCCCTCTTCTTGTGAAAAACTTGGACTCTTTTTTGAAAAACTCTGATCTTTTGCTCTGGAATCCGTGCCCAACTTTGTGCAATCTCTTTGCCCTTTATAGAAAGGCCACATCCCTACAAAATAGGTCATAAAACCAACTTTCAAGTTAAGGGGTTAGTGGGAGATTGAGAGATGTTGGTTCCTTGAAAGTAGGACACAATCCCCACTATCTCTCAACTCCCAAACAACCGACCTATGCCTTCAAATCCAATAATTGGGCCTGAAAATTATTAGTATATTTTTTTTCTAGAAAATTGGCAAAATAACAAGATAAAAACATTTTAGAATTATTAGAGTTTTGACTCAATAAGTCAACTCTAACAATCTCCCCATTTTTGCCAATTTCTGAACAAAACCTGCACAAAAACTCCAGACAAAATAATGTTCAAATAACAGTCAGACAAACATATCCCAGGAATAAAGAACAATCTATCCAAAGTAATCACAAACAGCAGAACCAAGATTAGAACTACTCCCCCTAAAACTCATCATCATAATAACTATGAACGCACCAGACTAAGTATAAAAGGAGTAGAACATCACAACTACAGAGGAGGAATCAACCATAAAATAGTTCAAATAAGTGCTCCCCTGAAACACACATAATCATCGTAAGAAAAAACAAAGAGAAAACAAGAACCAAGAAAAAATTCATTGTTTTTAGAGTACAATAATCCCCACAAAAAAAACATCAAACATCCTGCCAAACACATCTTCAGAACACAGGAGAATGATCACTGGATTCAGATTGAGGAGTGTTGCCAATAGTATGGGCAACACCTTCATTGACACCTTCAGCACCACTTTGATTTCCAGTCATCTGTTCCACTCCTGTAACCTGTTCTCCCCCTGCAATTGTACCAACTTCCTCCTCTTCTCCTTTTACTCCTCAGCCCCTAGTACTTCAGTTCCCGTTCCAACCTCGCTCGTTTTTGTGCCACTATCTCCTCCTTTTTGGGCAGAAATTAACTTACTCGTTTCATCCCAAATGCGAGTAAAAATCTCAATTTGGGTGATGGCATTTTGTAACTGAAGCTCAAGAATGTGAAGTGGAACAGGGATGAATTGCTAGGAGGCAGGAGGTGTGTCGGAGGTGTGGAAACACCTCTCTCCACACCTATGGGAAGGTCACGAATATGGGGTCCTTCAAGTAGGTCAGATTTGATGGGAATAGAGGGAGGCATAGAAGTGAAGGATTCGTGATCTTTGAGGGGTATTCCTTGGGCTTTGAGAATAGAGAAGATGAGGGAAGGAAAGATCAAACTACCATATGTGCTTTTCTTCTCAGCAAAATGGGAAAGTAATGAGAAAACATGCTCACCAAAATTTATGTGGACTCCTCTACCAAGTTTGAAAAGAAAATGCCCTTGGGCTTTAGTCACAGTAGAGTTATTGGAAGTAGGAATCCAGTTAACTATGGTCACTTTGTGAAGTACAGCATATTTGGAAGTTAAGTGTGAAGAGGATAACTTAACTGGAGCTTTTGGCCAAACTTTCAGAACATTTCTAGTGAGCTCCTTTACAACTTCATCTTCATTTTCAAAAATTAAATCTCCTCCATCATTAGGTAAACCAATGTGGTTGTTAATGATTGAAGGTGTGAAGTTGCAAAGTTTTCCCCGTAGGTAAACTTTTCCAAATTTTGCAGAATGTTTGTTGAAGGTATTCTTTAAAATGTTTGAATAAAATTCTCGAACAATACCATCAACAAATGGTTTAGCATGCATGGCAGTTTGTAGAAAATGTCGATCTTCCAGAAATTGAACCAGGTTATATTTGGAAAAATCATCAATATTGAGTGGTTTTTCAGTGATGATATCTTTATTGATGAATACATCCCAAATTTGGCTAGCTTTAATGGAAAGAAATTCAAAAGAATGAGGATCACTTATCTCGATATCAGAATCAATTGCCCGAGCTTGGGCAAATTCCTCAGCCATCTCCTGATCCATTTCTTCCACATTTTCAGGTTGTGCTGTGTGAGGTGTGGCAACACCTCCAGACACATTTCGATCAACTGTCCTTTTTGACCTTAGTTCAGCTATAGGTATGTGCATCTCACGATCATCTTCCTCAACCTCTGTTTCTGTGGACTCATCATCCGTACTCTCATCTTCATCACTTGCTCCTCCTCCTTCATACTCTGACTCAAAATCAGAGACATCACTACTCCCTTTAGCAAAATCCATAACAGTGTCTGAAAAGTTCCCTTGTTCTTCAGGTGTTGTCTGGGTGTTGGCATCACCTGGAGACACACCTCCAGACACATTTGCAGGAACAGTAGACTGGTCACCTACACCCTCAATATCCACGGTCCTGGTTACATCAGGGGTGTCTTCTCCCTCAACACTTCTCCCAGCCATAGGGTCAACAGAAGGACCCTCTTTCTAAACATTAGAAGAAACATGAGAAGGAATTTTTGAGAATTTTGAAGAAGAAGAGGACCCAACATTACCTAAACCTCGTGTTCTTTTCTTGGGTCGAGCGATTTCTGTAACCAGGGGTTTTCTTTGAAGCCGACGAGATCTTTTGGTGAACGGAGTTCCTAAAGGACCGAATGTTTGTTTGATGCTCTCCAAATCAGGTGGGTCATCAACATCCAGTGGATTCTCTTCGTGTCCTGGAAGTTGGATGCCCTAGAACATCTATTTCGTACTAGGGTTTTCGTTCTATTTTCTTCAGGTGCGGTCGAGGGAGTTGGCACACTTCCTGAAACACTTGAAGAAGGAGGCTTCCCTGTTGCTCTGGCCCATTCGCCTCGAATATCTGACGGACCATACTCCATGGCAGTGGATTTGGTGGGTTGTGGTGGTGAAGAAGATGGTGTTGATTTTGGGTTGGTAGGTGACGTATTTTGGGGATTTTCAGAAGATGAAGGGAGACTTGGAGTTGGGTTTGGTAATGATGGTGGAGGTAGTGGGCTATCTTTTAATTGGGCTAAAATGCTAGCAACATTTTCATCATCCATTTTGAAACACAACCTGTAGGGAAATTAGAGGATCGAAAATCTGGAAAAAAAAATGATGTTACAAACACTTGAAAGAAATCATAGTATTTATAAGCAATATAAAGACCAGAAATAACTACCCACTAAGTGCATATATTTATCTCAAGTTCCAGATACATAACTCCCCCTCAATTCAACCCACTAACATTAAGCCCCTAAAATTTAGGAAAATGGAGAAAAAGAGAATAACCACCCCACGTAACCGCTGAAAATCAGTTTATAGGGAAAAATCCACTGAATCAAATCCTGATTATATCTAAAAAGAAAAAAATCGAAAAGGAAAAAATTTGTGTTATCTAATGCCATTTATGTTGTAGTGTTATTTTTTTAGTATATTAACAAAAGGTTTAAATTTCATCCAGTGAAATGATTATTTCTCAATAGGTTATATATGGGGACAAATGGAGACTGTCTTCCATCCACATTGTTGTTTTTGGGCCACTACGTGTTGGAACTTCTCGTATTTCATTGTCTTCACCAATATTTAATAGATAACTACAAAAACGACACTTAATGTTTAATGTAATTACAGAAAATTTCAAATATCTTTAAAATTACAGAAACTCACCTTAAAGTATTACAAATGCCCCTTGAGGTTTGTGTTTGTCTAAAAAATACTCGGTTAGAAGTTGTTACCCAATTTGGTAGCACCCAACTACATTGTGATTTTGACATGTGTTGTAATGCCCTAGAATTTCTACTATAAAATATACAAGCATGTACTTAATTTCAACAATGAAAAAGAACATGACCAATTTAAAAATAAAGCAAATTAATCCAATAGTAGCGGAAGCAATGTATTTAATGGACAAAACGTAACCATCGTCTAATCCTGTTAATTACTAATGAACTTGAAAAAAAAACTAATAACTTAAATGACTTGAAAAAGTAACAAAAGCAGTTTGACATTTTTATTTTCTAAAAATAATAAATATTTATAGGCCATTACATATCCACCGCCCTTAGCCAACGACATCTCATTCACCCGAAAAAATTGGATTATAATTGGGGTAAGTGACACAGCTCAGTGGAGTGCAACTTTGTCCAAGCTAAATACATAGTAATTAAAAATAACATACAATAACAATCCAATATAATATAGTAGTAGCATTTGAAAAACCATAGACGTAGATATAGCTCGCATTGGGGGGGTTCCAACCGAGGGATACATCGACCTCCGCCTCTTGAGTCCCTGGCAATAGTAGGCATCTAGAGCAACTCTACCACACATCAACCGAAGTACTAAGCATTTAACAAGGAAAATAAAAGTTTAGTAAACAAACCCCACCTCGAAACGTATCTTGAAAATAAGTAGAAATAAATGTGTTGGATGCAAGTACGCCTAATCTTCGTACGATAATTTGGCTAATAATAGAATTAGAAACACTATTCAAAACTTCAAAAAAATTCTAAAATTGAAACTTAGAAATACTAATCTAAAATCCTAATTAGGGGCTTAATAGAATATAAAATAACATTGAAACTTGAATTGGAATTTAATGGTAACAAATTGGGTCAAAACATATGACAAATTCTAAAAGGGGTAAGATAGTAATTTTGGGATTTGCAAAGTTCTCATAATTGAAAATTGGGTGTGATTGGTTGTGCTTTCATTCCATCCACTTTCGTTTTCTGAGAAAATAGTGGTGATAATTCTTTTAAAAATGTAAGTTGGATATGTAGATAAAAAGTAATTATTGTATTGATGTGATGAAGAATCTTTTTAAGATGATTTTTTTTTTGAGTACAATCATTTTTTTGATGTTGATTGCTTGTGAAAAAATTTGTGGAAAAAATAGCGTAAAATACAATGTCATAAAATTGAATAAAAATGAAAATTTGAATAAAAAATAGGCAATATGGATCTCATTTTATACCTTTTGTTATCAAGATTAAAAAATAATAAAAATAGTGAAAAATCAAAAAAAAAAATTTGGAATTTTTATACGAATAGAAGGAGGAGACAGAAATAAATAGGATAAGAGGTCATGGAAAGTGTGAGAGAGAAAAAGAAAATCAGTCAATTTTAAAGAGATATTTGGGCTACCCATGAAATTGGGCTGGTTTTCGGCAGATTACGGATATTGGTGTATTTGGGCTAAGGGTTGGCTGGCTTTTCTGTTTTCCGGTTAAGTTCATGGTGCATGTGATTTGGGCAGTAGGATTTGGGAGGGAAACTTGCGTGAAGAAAATAAAACTGAAGTTTACCTGATGTGATAAATCTGAAAACACATAAAACATTTTGGCAAAAACTTGTATGAGACGGTCTCATGAACAATGTACATGAGACGGATCCTGTATGTAAATAGAATTTCGACCCAAACTCAAATCCACAAAAAAGACTCATGTTTTTTTTGTACGTTATGTATGATCCGTTTGATTTATTTAAGTCCATGAGACGTCTCACATAAGACCTTCTCAAATATATTTAACTGTGGTTCTCTAAATACATAACTGAATAATGGCCAAGAGTATTGAGATAATAGGATTCTAATATTCCATTATAGATAAATTGGACTCTAAAATTTGATAAACATGGGATCTTTTGGCACCTGAACGATTGAGATGAAAGGGTAGATAAAGTTTTAATATTTTTGTGACTTAAACTTGGGCTTGAAGTAGATTTGATTTGATAATAAGGTAGGCTTAAATGAGCTAATTGGACATCGTTTCAATTTGTTAATAGACTAAATGAGATAATAAGGTAGGCTTAAACTTGAGCTTGGGCAATTGGACATCGGACTTCAGAAAATTGGGCTTGAATTTTAAAATAAGAAATTTAGCTCCGTAATAATAATAACTAAAATCTATTATTAATACTAATAATAATAAATTATCTAAACAAAATATCGGGTATTGCATACTATTTCCCTTAAAATTAATCTTGTCCTCGAAATTAAACTTACCTAACAAAGATAGAATCTCCAGATGTGCTGCTAAGATTTCGTCCTTGCATTCCCATGTAGCTTTGTTGGAAAATTTTATGTATAGATTTTGATGATACCTTGTAAAACTTAGATTAAGGAGTTGACACCCTATTTCAAACGTAATTCAACTTGTAAGAGATAGAGTTCTTTGAGCTGAGTTGAAGACAGCCAAGTTAAAGATTACAAGACTCGACTGAAGATTGAAGTTTAAGGCCCACCTATATGTCAGTTGTGTAAAGTGAAGTGAAGGATCAGTCAAGTGACATAAAAGTTGTCTCAATCAGCTGACTGACAGCAAACTCATTCCAAAATGATTGGAATCGAATGTCAAAAGGGTATGCAATAGACATGACTTGAGAAAACTGAAAGAGATCCGTTGTCAAAACAAGTCAAGGTTTTGTTGGAAATAGGCATGTGTCAGGCTGCCATCAATAATGTTAATTTGCTGAAAGAGTGCAAAAAGCAAGGAACCAATGAGATATACCTGAAATTCTGCAGAGGCTAAGGAAAAGCTGCAGAGTATTAGCTTCAAGATACGGTCTCCATCAATGCTGCAAGACAAGACAAGCTAACAACCTACTAAGTGTGGTTTGAAAAATGTGTCTATCTCTTCAACGGACATATTTTCAAACTTACACTATAAAAGGCTGATGAGTCATTTGATAGAAGGAGAAGAACCAAGATTATTACGAGCACAAGCATTCAAGCAATAACCTGCAAAAATATCTCTCAAGCTTACAAAGAAATCCTCAAGCCTAAACTCGAAGGAAATTGATCCAACACACTTAGTGAAGGAAAGACAACTTCATCTATTGAAAAGAAAAAATTATTTTCAAGAACAAGGGGTCTACTTTCCAAGGTTGAAGGAGGTGTAGTAAGGTTCCAGGTTGAACCAGTGCTTTGAACCTGTAGGAGGGCTATGTGATCAAGTCCAAAGGCTTGAAGAAAGCTGAAGTAGCAGGACATACGTCTTGTGAAGAAGTCATCACAGAGAAGAAGCGGTGTGTGATCAAAGCTGACTCGGACTGTAACTACTTTATAACCAAGTCAAGTTACCTAGTGGATTCCTCCAGGGGTTGGAGAAGAGTGGACTATAGGAATTACTCTATCCTCGAACCACTATAAACTGCTTGTGTCTATTTACTTTCAACACACTTTATTTTTCGCACTATTTTCATATATGCTGATAAGTTAAATTGCTTAAGTCTACTGCTAATAACTGTGCTAAAACAAGTGTTGAAAAACTTACTAAAAATTCTAAGGGTAAAAGTCTTCTGCTGATAAAACCAAGTCGATTGCATTTTTAAGTGTTAGTTGAAAATAACTAAGTTATACTATCAACAGCTCGGTCGAGTCTGTTGAGTGGGCAACTTGGCTATGTAAGCCAACCTAGCTATCTCTCAAGGACTTAGCTGACTTGAGTTAACAATGAAATTGTTTTAAAGGACTAAAATCCGAAAATTGGTAAAGTTTATTCAGCCCCCCTTTCTAAACTTTACACATCCCCCCTTTGGACATACGAGTGGTATCAGAGTGGTTGGTTCATTGAGCCTTATGCACTGGTTACTGAACTAGATCTCATTCTTTTTCAAAAGAGCAACACTTGAAGTTTTTAAGGCTTTTATTTCAAAGGCAAAGTTATTATGATGGAACCAAATCTAACTCGCATTTCAATGTTCACTGTTGAAGAATTTGATGATTGAAAAATATGTATTCAGGCTCATCTATTAGCCCTACATTATGAAATATGGTTCGTTATTGAGGATGCGCCACTACAAATCATAAAAGTCAATACAACTGTAAGAAGGATTGCTCCTGCTGAAGGAGAAGATGAAGCACCTGCAGATTATAGACCTGCCATGGTGGAGAAACCACGATGCGAGTGGATGAATGAAGAACGAAAGAATATAACTTGGACAATGTTGTAAATGATATACTTTAGGAAACTCTTGATAAGACATTGTTTAATAAATTTAAATATTGTAAAACGGCCAAAGAGATTTGAGAAAAACTCACCTTAATTTGTGAAGGGTCTGACCAAATTGAGGAAAATAAATTAAATGTTGCTGTTAAAAAATTTGAAAATTTTAAAATGATTGCAGGTGAGAATCTGGATCAGCTGGATGCCAGATTCACAGAGATAACAAATGAGATCTCAGCTCTAGGGAAAGAATATACACAAAAGGAAATGTGTATGCCAGCTGAGTGGGAAATCAAAGTTATGGCTTTGAGATATTCCATGGATCTAACCAGAACATCCAACCACGAATTGTTCTCTGATCTTAAACCCTATGAGTTTGTTCTAAGAATGAAACAACAAGGAGAGACAGTTGTACCCAAGACAACATCAGTCATGGTTGGTGAAGTAAAGAGATATGAATCAAGGAGGCCATAGACTAGGAGGAGATTGCCCGATGGTTAAAAGATTCAAAAGTTCTTGAAAAAGAACTATAAGAGAAACAAGGGTGAATCATCCAGGAGACACTCAGCACCCTCCAAAGCAAGGGAGGACAGACCACCTAAAAATGTTGATTGTCAAAGGGCTGAGTATCAGAGAGTTGATAATTAGAGAGCTGAAAGAGCAAACTTGCAGAGAGTTGAGAACCTGTGTTGGAATTATTGACAACTATGACACTTTGTTGTTGATTGTCCTTATCCACTAGTCAACAAGTACAAGAATGAAGAAGAAAGAAAGGTCTTCAGAGAGAGAAGACAAGAAAAGAAGAAAGCATGTTGGTTGCGGAGACTGCTGACACAGCTAAGTGCAAACAACCAGCAGAGTCAGATAGTAGTGAAGCTGACTACTCCAGTGACGTAGAGGAAGAGGCTTTCATATGCCTCATGGCCAAAGAACATGACTCCAAAGAACATGAAGATGACGTGCACTCTAACTCATCTCATTCATATTATAGTGATAGCGATAGTGACATAAACACTTCATCACCCATAGATCTTTATGATTCTATTGGAAAAATGATGAAAGATTTTGAGAAAACCTCACACACACTTTTAAATGAGGAAAGCAACCAGCTTAAATACCAAAACTCACAGCTGACGAAGGAGCTGAGAACTAAGTCAAATAGCTGATGAGAATACAAAGTTGAAGGATGAAATAACGAAGATCTAAGCAGACTTAGCTGCAGTAGAAAAGAGGGAAAAAGATCTTAAAATGTGACTACATCATTTACTAAGGCATCTAAATCTTTGGATGAACTTATAATGATTCAAAAGGAAAGTGGAGACAAGACAGGCATTGTATTTAATTCCTTTGTGCATGCTCAAGTCCTAAGAGTGCTTATGGAGAAAGGATCCTCAAGTAATGAGGCTAACCAAAAATCCAAAGCACCATATGTTGCACCTACACCCACTCAAAAACACAATCACAACTATGTTGGCCTTGGATACAAGGGAAAAGGCAAAAAGCCAACAGAGTAGGCAGACAGGACAACTGAAACAAAATTCAAAAAAGTCCATCAGCATACTCCAAACAGGAAATACTCTGTAAATCCAAACATAGCTACCAAAAGCCCCAGAGATTTCTGCAAAGAAAATCATATGACGGGAATGGTATAAACTACCCCAGCCAGGCTGATTGGAATAATCAAATGAGATATCAACCAAGACTAATGGGATACAAGCCTAAGTGGCAAAGACCTCAGACTCAACATAGGCCATTCCCAAGGCAAAAGAGTTATAGTCAGCACACATATGCACCTAATCACAAAGCCCAATATGCACAAAAGTTCCACTATTACCCAAAGAAAGCAAATGCTCAAACACACACAGGCATACAGATAAAAGAGACAGTTGTCTGAGCCTAAAGCCCCTAAGAAATTTGCAAATGTTCATTGTGATTATGGAACTGATAGGTGGAAACCTCTTAGAGTCAGATCATTTGACTATAGGTTGGTTGGGTCACCTTATAATGCTAACCCCCCAGGATCCTGGGAAGTATGGGTACCTAAAAACTAATTTCCTTGATTGCAGGTTCTAGAAACAACTGAGTACCAAGGAACCTGGTACATGGACAGTGGTTGTTCCAGACATATGACAGGCAACAAGAAAAACCTGTCAAAGTTCAAGGAAACCAAAGGAGCTAAAGTAATATTTGGAGGCAATGAAGCTTCAGGGGAAATCAAGGGCACAGGATCCATCAGGAAGAATGGACTAGAAATCACAGATGTAGCTTATGATGAAGGTCTCAACTTCAACATGTTGAGCATCAGCCAACTCTGTGACATGGGCTACAATGTGGGCTTCAACATGAGTGTATGTCAAATCAAATATGCGGAATTAAATGAAATTGTGCTACAAGGATCAAGATAGAAAAACATGTATATAGTGTATTGGTCAACTGCTACACTAAGCACATGTCTGCTAGCAAAGAGTACAGTCGAATCAAGTTAGATGTGGCACAAGAAGCTGAGTCACCTGAATTTCAAGACAATCAACAAGCTTGCAAGGAGTCATCATGTGGAAGGACTGCCTGGCTCAATATACAAGAAAGAAAGCATTTGTGATGCATGCCATATGGGAAAGCAAATTAAGACTTTTTTCAAGGACAAGCCAAGTCCTTCTTCAACCAGGATATTGCACTTATTGCAAATGGATATGTTTGGTCGTTGCACCAACCAGCATCAGTGGAAAGAAATATACCTTAGTGGTGGTGGATGACTATTCAAGATACACATGGACAATTTTTATGTGTAAAAAGAAGGAAACCTTGCAGAAGCTTCCTCAGCTGATGAGAAGAGTTGAAAATGAGAAGAGTAAAACCATTATAAAGATAAGGTCTGATAGAGGAACTGAGTTTGTCAATGGGATTATAACTCAGTATTGCATTGAAAATGGTATTGCTCGTGAGTTATCAGCTGCAATAACTCCACAACAGAATGGAGTGGCTGAAAGAAGGAACATAACTCTCAAGAAGCTGCGAGGACCATGTTAGCTGAAGCTGGATTGCCTAAGAGATTTTTGGCTGAAGCCATTAATAATGCTTGCTACAATCAGAATAGGTATGATTAACAGACAACTTTCCAAAACCCCCTATGAAATTTGGACAGGGAGAAAGCCAAATGTTGGATATTTTCATATCTTTGGATGTAAGCGCTTCATTCACAACAATGGCAAGGACAACTTGAAAGCTTTTGATGCTAAAGGCGATGAACGTATCTTTTTGGGATACTCGCTGAGAGTAAAGCTTATAGAGTGTTGAACAAGAGGACTATGGTCATAGGAGAGTCTATCCATGTGGTTTTTGATGAACCCAACGTCAATGGAGAAGACATAGATGAGTTAGCTGACAAGAGGAATCAACCAATTGTTCGAAGAGTCCTTATGTTGGCGGATATAAGAAGACTCAACCCGTGATGAAGATGAGATAGCTGAATCTCAGAGACAACTGGAAAGTCTGCAGCTAAATGATGATGAGGAAGTTGTTCAAGACAACATAGCTTCGAGACGACTGAACCCAACAGACTTAGTCTAACCAGATATAAGATGGTTGAGAAACCATCCACCAGAGCTTATAATTGGAGATCATAGAGATGGAGTTAGAACCAAATCCAGAATTCAACATGAAGCTATGTTCACTTGTTTTATTTCCCAAATTAAGCCTCAAGATTTGTCACAATCATTGGATGACACACATTGGATTCTAGCTATGCAAGACGAGCTGAATCAGTTTGAAAGATACAAGGTTTGTGAATTAGTTTAAAGGCTTACCCACAAAAATGTTAATGGTACTAAGTGAGTATTTAGAAGCAAGATGAATGGAGAGGGATCTGTAGTAAGAAACAAAGCAAGATTGGTAGCCAAAGGGTATTGCCAAGAGGAAGGTATAGATTTTGATGAAACCTTTGCTCATGTTGCCAGATTAGAAGCAATTAGAATGTTTCTTGCTTATGTTGCATACAAGAACTTCACTGTTTATCAAATGGATGTGAAGAGTGCATTTTTGAATGGACTTTTAGAAGAAGAAGTCTATGTGGAGCAACCTCCAGGGTTTGAGCAGAAAACTATTGCAGATAAAGTTTACAAGCACAAGAAAGCATTGTATAGATTGAAACAAGCACCAAGATCCTGGTAGATACATTGTCCCAGTTTCTCATTGACAATGAATTCACCAAAGGCAAGGTTGATAGAACACTCTTAAGAATTTAAGATGGGGAGAGTATATTGCTTGTTCAAATTTATATGGATGACATCATCTTTGGATCCACAAACAAAGAGCTTTGTGACAAATTTTCAAACCTCATGAAAGGGAAATTTGAAATGAGCATGATGGGAGAGCTGAACTTCTTCCTAGGTGTTCAAGTCAAGCAAATAAAAGATGGAACCTTCATAAGTCAAACCAAATATATAAGAGATTTAATGAAGAAATTTGGTATGGAAGAGAAATCATCTGTGAAGATTCCATGAATACATCAGTCAAAATGGATATTGATGCAGATGGAAAAGCTGTAGATCAGACTAGATATAGAGCCCTTATTGGATCATTGTGCTATTTAACAACAAGTAGGCCAGACATAACCTTTGTTGTAGGTGTATGTGCCATATTTCAATCTGCACCAAAAGAAAGTCACATGACTATAGACAAGAGAATCCTATGGTATTTGAAGGGATGCCAAGAAGTCGGCTTATGGTATCCAAAGGATGGAGGATTCAAGCTAGTAGGCTACTGAGACTCAGATTAAGCTAGATGTAGAGTGGACATGAAAAGTACATCAGGTACCTGTCAAATGCTTGGAAATAAATTAGTTTCTTGGTTCAGCAAGAAACAAAATTTAATTGCTACATCCACAGCTGAAGCTAAGTACATAGCTGCAGGCATTGAAACTACTCAAAATCCAGTATTGCATTCAAGAACCAAGCACACTGATGTCAGATATCATTTTATAAGGGATCACGTTGAAAAGAAAGACATCACTTTGGAATACATATCAACTAATAAGAAGTTAGCTGATATATTCACTACGCCATTATGTGAATCCATATTTGAAGATCTTAAAAATAAACTTGGATTGATTGAGCTAAGTTAGGAGGCTCGGAAGACTCAATCAATAGAGTCAAAGAAGAGAGTATTGGAAATCAGCAAAGTTTCATTTTTCAGTAAATAGAAACAGCCAAGACGGCTAGTCAGCTGTATCGAGTTAGGTGGACAGTTGAGTGCTTATTATGAGAAGAGAGAAGTAGAGTCAAGTCACTTATAGAAGACAATTGAGTTATTTGAGAGCTAAGTGACAAAACACAGTTATTTTCTGCGAGTGGGAATGTTTTGGGCTTGACGTCAGCAGTAATTATGGTGTCAGTAAAAAGCATGTACTCGTTTGACCTATGATTGGATATAAATGTTGTTGCATTGAATGCGGGGAAATTAATGCGGTTTCAAACCATGATCTCAACCAATCATCATTTTCGAACTTTTTGAATTTCAAAAAAACATCCCGGGATTGAAATTTCATTTCTCTCTCCTTACACTACTCTCATTCGTCTCAAGAAAAAAGTATTTTAACTAGAAAAAATAAACTTGTTTCAAGTTCATATCTCAAAAATGGCACGACATACGATTATGTGAAGATTTCTCTAGAGCTGGATGGATTTTGATGGACTAGTCACGGGATTATCTCAATAAAAAAGAAGTAGCAATGAGTTTTATCTCATGAAAGCAATGTTTTACATGAACGCTAAGGTTCATGACGGCGAGATTCGCTCGTCCGTCCACATCACTGAAATAAATATAAATGTTGCGGACTTAGCTGCTAATTGTCATCTGCTTTCATCTGGATTAAAGGAGATTACTGAAAAAGACATAACTCTGGTTGTTGCATGGAAGGAGATTGCGAAGCCAATGTCAGCTGCGAAAGCTGTCTATACAGCCAAGAAGTCTCTAATCAAGGAAGACTACCACAAACTCATGGACGTGGTAGCCAAATGCATCGACATGAATTTTGGCAGTTTCAATCAGTTGTCAAGGACTAAGCTGGTAGTAATGGATGCTATAATGGAAGAGAAGAAGGTGAACTGGGCTGAGTTCATCTTTAGGAGAATTTGCCAGAATGTGATGAACAAGACCCTAAATGATGCCGGTCTGTTCATGATCTCACTAGGATAAAGCCTGGTGATAGGACACTTGCTCAAGGTGAAGGGCATTCCTCTCAGGAATGGGAAATCCTTCCACGTAAACAAGAAGATGTTTAAGGCCAACCTATCAACTGCCCATAGACAAGCGCATGCAAGAAAAGCTAATACAAGTGTTGGGGAGTCAGCTGACCCTGTCCCGGAGGACACAGCTGCAACTGCTAAGGCACCATCTCCTAAGCCTATGCAAAAGAAAAAGAAGGCCCTGCGCATAGTAGCCGCACCTGCCCCCGTAGTGGAAAACCCCGCACCCGCCTTTTGCCAGAGAGAGAGAGAAGGAATCCCTTGCTCCTTTTCCTATAGTGAAGAAGAAACACTCAGATGTGCCAAGGAAGCCAGTTGTTGCAAAGAAAATAAAAGTGGTTGAACCTGCTGCCATAGAAGAGGAAGAGGTTCCTCTAGTCCGAACAAAGAAAAGGCGATTGGTGAAACAATGCGCTCTAGTCAAGCCATCCGAGTCTGGCATAGATGCTGTGAAGGAGGCTGCTGGTGAAGAACAACAATCTGTGCAAGAGAAGAGTGGTGTGGAGACTTTGAGAAGGAAAAGGAGCGATGTTGTCGAACATCAGAGTATGAAAGAGATTGTTGTAGATACACATCAGAGGTTGTATGAGACAGTTGTTCGGAAGACAGCTTAAGAAACTGAAGTAGAGACAGCTGACCATGGAGAGGAGTTAATTGTACGCTTCCCTCAGATAGATGCTAGAATAGTTGAGGAAGAGAGGGATCCTCTTGAGCCCATGTAGGAGGATGACGATGTTCTGGTGATGTTGTCTCCTGCATATTTGTTGTCTCTTGCATATTTGGACATACAGGAGAAGCCTAAAATTTGGAGGGCCTGGAAGTTGAGCTTGGCCAGGAACCAATTCAAAAGCCTGGAATTTATTGAGAAGATAGAATACCTCTTAGAGTTTTGGGGAACGTTGGTGTATGCACGACTCTAGATGAAAGCATCTTCACAATCATCCTATTTGATCAAAAAGAAAATGAAAAGATTAAAGCAGTTGAGAAGGCCAAGGCTATTGCAGAGTCGGAGAATCCTCACTCGTGGGCCTTCACAGATGCCCCTGAACATGCCTTAGAGCCAGCAGTCAACAGTGATAGTCATGTGGAAGTATTGAACCCTACCGATGAGGTGGATAGAGCTTAGCTAAGGCAAGCACTAAAAGAATCCAAAGAGCTACACGAGAAGAGATTGCAAACGAGCCCAGGAGAGTCATATTTGATTCTAATCTCTCATAGACCTGATATCATGGAAATGGTGAGGGTGATTGATGCCACTACCTCACCAGTGTACTCAGAGGAACAAGATACTAGGAGAATTGGTGATGAAGCTAAGGACGACGAAGAAGAGGACACCTTAGTCAAGCCTAACCCTGAAGAAGGTGTTGAGACATCTGCCCCATCGGCTGCTCACTCAATTAGACAAGAAGCTGAGTGTCAGGTTTCGAGTGACCCCATTGCTCGAGACTCAGCTGGTGCGCCAGCTGAGGCGGAAACTCAAACCACCACTCCCGGGTTGGAGAAGGCTATGGGAGACACCATTCAAAATAAGATTGTAGGAAAATACGAGAACTTAAATGTACATCAAAGTGGGGTTGACGGAGCTCAGACGGTTCTGACTATCTCAACTGAAATCCCAGTTGCACTGAAGGCTGATGAAGCTGCTCATGCAGTCAAGGAAAAGGATGGAATTGAAGCCAAGGGAGTTGAGACTCCTAGCTCTGAAAGTGCAATCTGCAAGGTTGAGACCTCAAAGGATGCCACAGAAGACCACAAAGTAGCTCAGTCTGTTGAAGGGATTGTTGAAGACCATGCTTGATTGAGGCGCAAAAGGGATCTTTGAAGGCCCATCAGTGGTTGAGATTGCTGAGGGTAAAGAAGGCCCAGTGTAGGTTAAAACTTCAATGTGTAAGAAAGGCGAAGAAAAAGTGCATTCCCCTCAAGTAGAGTCAGTGGAAGAAGAGGAAATAAGTGCCTTTCATGACTCACATGAATACGTCGACGTCGAATTTTTGTTGACGGATGATGTGGCTGAGTCTAGTACTAAAGAAAACTCTGAAGAGGATGCAACTTGTGAGAAGGCCTTGGCACAAGGAAGGCAAGCTAGTGACAATGCTGCCTCTATAAATTTCACTTTGGTTGATGGCGCACCACATATGGTGCCATCACCATCCCATGATGCTGATAATCAGATGAGGAGCAAACTACTCATATGGAAGAATCAACTGATGCCAATGAAGCTGTTAAGAAAGCTAAGGGTAAGTCAGCTCAGCAGGCTAACGCAGCTGCAGACACTATCGATGA
Source organism: Rehmannia glutinosa (assembly GCA_016081115.2). Lineage (NCBI taxonomy): Eukaryota > Viridiplantae > Streptophyta > Magnoliopsida > Lamiales > Orobanchaceae > Rehmannia > Rehmannia glutinosa. The sequence goes on along the minus strand of CM071926.1, from coordinate 48,439,189 downwards.
CGCTGAGACAACCGAGGCCCATAGAGCTGAAGAACATTTGAAGGGAAAGGGTAAGGCTCCCGAAGCAGGAGGGGGAGAAATTCCCATTTTCCCTGAGGACCTATTTGCAGAATACGTCCCGTTCAAGGCAGACGTACCTTTGGAAGCAGAGTCAACTGCTGAGAGTTCTAGATACATTGTCCAAGTTCCACCTGAAGAGATTGGAACTCCTAATGTCTATACAATGGTATCATTTGGTTTTGGCTTTGATGTTGTGTGGCTTGAAGAGCAGTCCACTGATGCAGCTGACTTCAAGAAAGCCTTCAAGGCCATTTACTTTGAAATAGAAAATATGGAAAAGGATTCGACATTTAACCAACGGTTGGAAAACAAAGATGCTACAATCACGGGAGAATTTCGAGGTAGAGTTTTGAGGATCAGGGAATGGACAACATAGACAAAATGGTAATTCAAAGCGCTGAGAATGCCAAATTTCAGCAAAAACAGAGGGATCACATCTTTCGGATAGACCAGTCACACAAGTCGGATATGGAAGACCTTCTAAGGGGGATGATGCCAAAAAGGGGGAAGGAAGTATAGCGTAAGGAAGTGAGAGGGAAGTTGATAGTAAAAAGTAACCTAGCAGCAAAGGGGAAGGAAGTGAGATGAAAGAAGCCACCCCTCAACAAGAAAATATCACCGCATCTACTCAGAGTCATCTGCCTCAAGATCTGTCTGTAGAAGAGAAAGATGCATTGCCATTGAAGCTGATTTTAAAAAAGTAAGTGAAAGGCATCAATAGTGGATTGAAAGCCTAAAAGCGAAGTTCGACGGCCCCCTAGCTATACTATTGAAGGATTATCCTGCTGTGAAGCCCCCTAGGGAGTTAGGTATTCCTGATACAGTATCTGAGCCAAGATCCATAGAGGAATTCCATACTCTAACATCAGAAGGATTTTTCAGGAATATGACTCTACCTCACGCGTGGGATTTGTACTGGGAGAAGGGATTTGAATTATGCCAATCGGTTGAGAAGCGATAGACTTTAGGTAGTCGTGAGACTACTAAGGTGCCCGTCAATACAATCAAGAGGTGGAGCAAAATATTAAAGGGAAATGGAAGGCTTGGTAGTGGTGGAAGAGGCGGAGGTACTCCATCACCCAAGGCCTAAAGATGTTCGCTATGTGGATCCCCAGAAGAAAGGGTTGATCTAATAGGTTGGGTTGGATGAGCTATCCAACTTAGAGGTGGAGAGGAAGAATGAAGAAGTAAGAATAAAGCAAGAAGAAGAAAACATAAGGTTTAACAACGAATGGGAAGAAAGGAAGAGAAGGGATGACCCAGCTGGAAAGAGAGCTTATGAAAGAAAGAAATGAGAGGAAGAAAACAGAAAGAGAAGAAGAGAAGAGGAAGAAGCGCAAAAAAGAGGAAGAAGATGTCGAGAAAAGAAAGAAGGAGGTGAGGCATTGAAGACGGCTGAACCCCTTCATGTTGTATTATATTTAACTGTAAATACACATACTTATAAGTACACTGTATATTCCCTGTTGTACTTTAATGTTCTGATAGTAGTTGTGGATGCTCTGATACATGTAATGTTTTTATATCTTGTATATGCTTATACATTTTAAAAGCGTTTTAAAGTGCAAAGAATGTTCAATAAAATGACATATTATACAACCATTCTTTAGTTTCTGCACTATTTACTTTGATAAGTTTATTTAAGTTTTGGCATCATCAAAAAGAAGGAAATTGTTGGGAAAATTTATGTATAGATTTTGATGATACCAAGGAAAACTTAGATTAGGAAGTTGACACCTCATTTCAAATGTAATTCAACATGTAATGGATAGAGTTCTGTGAGCTGAGTTGAAGACAAGCGAGTTGAAGATTACAAGACTCGACTGAAGATTGAAGATGAAGACCCAGTTGTGTGTCTGTTGTGTGAAGTGAAGTGAAGGATCAGTCATGTGACAGAAAAGCTGTCTCAGTCAGCTTACTGACAGCAAAGTCATTCCAAAATTATTGGAATCAATTGTCAAATGGATATGCAACAGTCAAGACTCGAGAAAGCTAAAATAGATTCGTTTTCAAAACAAGTCAAAGTTTTGTTGGAAATAGGCATGTGTCAGGCTGCCAACAACCTGCGAAGTGTGGTTTGAAAAATGTGTCTATCTTTTCTACGGACATATTTTCAAATGTGCACTATATAAGGCCGAGGAGTCATTTGAGAGAAGGAGAAGAACCAAGATTATTACGACCACAAGCATTCTAGCAATAACCTGCAAAAATATCTCTCAAGCTTACAAAGAAATCCTCAAGCCTAAACTCGAAGGAAAACGATCCAACACACTTAGTGAAAGAAATACAACTTCATCTGTTGAAGAGGAAAATTGTTTTCAAGAACAAGGGGTCTACTCTCCAAGGTTGAAGGAGGTTAAGTAAGGTTCCATATCAAACTTGTGCTTTGAACCTATTGGAGAGCTAAGTGATCAAGTCCAAAGGTTTGAAGGAAGTTGAAGTAGGAAGACATCTGTCATGTGAAGAAGCTGAGGCCTAGGAGCAACAGGCTGTGAGATCAAAGCTGACTCGGATTGTTAACTACTTTATAACCAAGCCAATTTACCTATTGGATTCCTCCAGGGGTTGAAGAAGAGTGGACTAGAGGAATTACACCATCCTCGAACCACAATAAACTGCTTGTGCCTATTTACTTTCAGCGCACCTTATATTTCGCACTATTTTCATATCTTCTAATAAGTTAAATTGCTTAAGTCTACTGCTAATAACTCTGCTAAAACAAGTGTTGAAAAATGTACTAAAAATTCTAAAGGTCTTCCATTAATAGAACCAAGTCCATTGCATTTTTAAGTGTTAGCTAACAACCAAGTTATACTATCAACAGCTCAGTCGAGTCTGTTGAGTGGGTAACTTTGATGTGTAAGCCAACCTAGTTGTCCCTCAAGTACTTAGCTGACTTTAGTTAACTATGAAATTGTTTAAAAGGTTTAAAATCGAAAAATTGGTCAAGTTTATTCAACCCCCCCTCTAAACTTTACACATCACCCCTCGGACCTACAAGCTTCTTCTTGGCTATATCCACTCCATTGATGTAATACCTAGTTTTCTTATTAGCTTGGGGATAAATTAGGGCTAAATTAGGGTTTGGATAAAACCAATTTTGGGGATGATTTAGAATTTTCAAAACCTTAAATTTCCTAATTTGGGAATTTTAATTTGTGATTTTATTTCCAGAATAAAGGAAATTCATGTTAATAATAGAAATAAATCAAACATGCATTAAGGCATGCAAATCACTCATATATGGCATGAATAATATTTAAACAAATAATTTTACATTAAATTCTTTGAACCATTTGGCTATAAATTGAAAGCCCTATTAGGGTTATTCTTCACAAATTCTTACACCTAGCAAGAAAGTAAAATATTCCTCCTTCTTCCTCTAAAATCCGCCGCCGCCGACACCTCCACCATGGCCACCGCCTTCTCAAAAATCTATGCCCCAAATCCCAAAGGTACTAACTAGTGAAGAAAATAAAGAGACGAAAAGAGAAGAGAGTTGGGATGGTCGAGTTGCAGAAGAAGGAAGGAAGAAAAAAAAAGAGAGAAGTGAGATGGGGGGCTGGAAACGATAGAAGAAAAAAAATAGGAGAAGAGGGAGTTTGAGAGGGCTGGAGACGTGACAGAGGGAAAAAGAAAAAAAAGAGGAGAGAGAGAAAAGAAAAAAAAAAAAAGAAAAAGGGAAAAAAAAAGAGAAAATGGGGAAAGGGGGAATAAAAGATGGAGGGAAAAGAATTAAGCCCAAAAACCCTTGATTTTGTCCCAACAAGCCATCTATCAAACCAATTTTTCTAGAGTCCTATTCTATTTCAAATTTTGAATTTCTTTTCTTTTATCCATCTCCAACAATTTATTAATTAGAAAATTTATTTCATTGTAGGAGACGAGAAATTCGAATTCTAGGCTTTCACACTTTCATTTATATTCACGTAGCTACTGCACTTAAGGCGGGGTTTACTGCTTATTGTCTATTTTAAATGCCTTGTATGATTTTTATATGTGTGACCAAGTTAAATATGACATGACACAAAGGTGATTAATTGTACAAACACGAAGGTACTTATTTGTACATGCATGAATGTACTTGATTGTACACCCACAGTTGGCCTCCGGGAATTGTTTGATCAAACCATGAAAATCATAGGTGTGTATGCAGTAGTGATTAGGCTTGCGTATATAATTTAGACATATATCATCCCCACTAAGCTATTGAATGCTCACCCCATGTTTAACTTCCATAGATGAATGAAGGAGTCGGAGCGTGCGTAGAAGAGTCGGAGAGTGCGTAGAAGAGTCGGAGCGTGCGTAGAGAGGATGGTGGAAGTCATCAAGGAATTTAAAAAGGCCACTTATTTTAAATTATTTAATGATGCACGAGACTTGACATCTTCTTTTCTTTTAGATTTTGTATTAAATTTTTCAGACATATTTTTTTGAGTATTTCATATTTTTAAAGTCATAATATTTATTTCCCTTAAAATGCTTTTTCAAGCTTTGGCATTTTTTTTAGAACTTTATAAAATCATATATTGTTGTTTGTACGAAATTGGGATGTTACATAAGTGGTATCAGAGTGGGTCTATCTTTCCTGTAGACTTGCTAAAATTATTTCCAAAAAAAAAAGGGTCTTGATGTTTATGAAGAAGACTTTACTTTCAAATAAAATAGTAACAGAAAAGAAGTCGACTTATCCACCGCCTCATGCCACGCCGACTCTGAAGTTAAAAGGTATTATCATGTACATTGTTAGTTTCAAGTTCACTATATTCATGCATGCTACGATTACAGTCACATTGATAAATGATATGATATTGTTTTTGTTTTAAACAAACAAAACACTAAGTATCCCATAATCAACAGATGGAGAGAATATGGTTAGCTATTAGGAAGAACACAGGTAGCTAGAAGGGATACCCTCTAGAAATAGACATGGAGAGATATCTGAACTGTGAATGGGAAGAAGGTGAGGGTATAGGGACGTACATCGTAAGGATGCATCAGGAATGGTATAAGATTAGAGATGCTATTGGGGCTCCTAGTGAATTCAAGCGATAGGAGGGTGATTGAGTCGTTGACTCTGAATGGATATTGGAACCAGATAAGTTGTATGTTGATTTATTGAAGTATGATGAGGTTGAGAACAAGCTTAAGATAAACTATGGGCATTTACTGCCATGCTATATGGCCAGTGGATAGATTCGTTGTTAGAAAAAGATAAGAAAAAAGAAGACTCGGAAGAGGAAGAGGATCCTGAGTAAGACGATGATTACATGGATGGATAAAGTTGTTCTTGACTTAGAATAGATGGCTATGCATGAATAAGATGGTGTTTTCCAATTCTAGTAGATTGTTTATTTCCCTTTTAATATTTCAAAGTTTGGTTGTTAAGTAATGAAATTTATGAAAAGTAATATTTTCTTTAAAGTCTGTTTTCTGCGCATTCAAGTATTTATAATTCTCACTGTAAAACAATTCAAAATTCATATGTACACGTATGCAACTTTAAAAAAAAATTAAAAAAAAGGGGATAATTTTATACTATAGGAACCTATTATTGGACATGACATGAACACATTGACTTGAGATTAAATGCTCATTTTTCCTAAGTTATAGAATTTTTTATGGAATATAAGCGATGTTTTGTTTTATTTGATTATATGATGACACCACCTGGGAGATTGATTATAGGATGGCACCACCTAGGAGAGATTTCCCAACACAAGCCACTCAGGGAAACTTGGAGAATATTATGGCCAACATGACTACAATTGTGCAAGGACTAGTTCAACAAAATATGTCAAACACTCAGAATGGCCAGAATCACCCAACAGTAGTCCATAATAGATTGCAAGTTGTGGAGCAATTCAGGCGTTATAGGTCATCCACCCTCACTGGGAGTGAGGACTCCTTTGTCGTGGAAGAATGGATTAGGGAATTGGAAGGTATTTTTAAACTGATTGCATGCACTAATGCACACCGAGTCTCATGCGCCATTTTCCAACTCAAGCAAGACGCTAGGCATTGGTGGGATTCACATTGTCACACTATAGCATTAAAATTGCTTAGAGACGAGGAAATAAAGTTCTATGGTACTAAGACTAGGTTGGTACCTCGAGTTATATCAACAATGGAGACGCTAAAAGCACTGAAGAAAGGAAATTGCCAGGGGTACGGGGTGAACATAGTTGGCACACAATTAGAGCTAACTCCCACTCATGTGCCGATAGTCGAAAAATTCTTGTATGTGTGTTTCCAGATCAAAGAGTTGCTTGAATTAGCGTTTATCCGGTCAAACGTGTCACCATGGGGAGTACCAGTGTCATTAGTAAAGAAAAAAGATGGGACACTAAGAATGTGCATCGATTATCGAGAATTAAATCGTCTCATAGTGAAAAACAAATATCCACTACCAATGATCTAAGACCTTTTTGACAAACTAAGAGGCGCGAGCACATTTTCCAAGATTGACTTGAGGTTCGGATATCACCAATTGAGGATTAAGGATAGTGATATCCCAAAAACAGTGTTTATGACTCGTTACAGACACTACGAGTTTGTTGTGATGTCATTTATATTGAACAATGCCCCAAAGCAGTATTTATGGACTTGATGAATAGGTTGTTCCATCCCTTTTTGGATAAATTTGTCATAATCTTTATCGATGATATATTGGTATATTCAAAGAGTATGGAGCAACACAAAGAACAATTGAGAATATTGTTAGAGATGCTTCGCAAGGAGAAGTTGTACACAAAGTTCAAAAATGTGATTTACGGTTGGACCGAGTCGTATTTCTCGAGCATGTGGTGACTCGGGGAAAGAAGTTTACCCGATCAAGGTTGAGGCGCCAACGAGTGGAAAGATCCTACAAACGCGAACGAAGTACGCAATTTTCTAGGGTAGGTGGGCTATTATCAGATATTCATCGAAGGTTTTTCAAAATTAGCCGCACCTATGACTCGATTAACCAAAAAGTGAGATAAGTTTGAATGGACAGAGAAGTAGGAGGGAAGCTTTCAAGAGTTAAAACAAAGATTAACCTCTGCACAGGTATTGGCAATTCCTGACCCGACAAAAGAATTCGTTATTTTCAGTGATGGGTCAAAACAAGGATTGTGATGTTACATAAGTGGTATCGCACCTTGTCATGTTGCATCAGAATACACGATTTGGAGTTGGTTGCGGTAGTTTAGGCATTGAAAATATGGCGCTACTATTTGTATGGGGAAACATGCGAGATATACATAGACCATAAAAGTATAAAATATATTTTCACACAAAAGAAGTTGAATATGAGGCAGAGGAGATGGCTAGAGTTACTAAAGGACTACGATTGTACCATAAAATACCACCAGGGTAAGGTTAATGTGGACGATGATGCTATAAGCTGCAAAACTAGAGGCGAGATATCGAGTCTGATAATAGGATAGAAACAATTGGTGGATGAATTTGACAGAATAAGAATCGATGTGATAACACCACCAAAGAGTACGGAAGCCATTCTAGCAATGTTGGTGGTACGCCCAACACTACAAGACATGATCAAGGAGACTCAACCACGGGATAAATTTCTGAGTAAGATGTGAAAGAGAGCACAAGCTTGTAACATTAAGGGTTTAATTTTGACAAGTGATGGTATCCACGAGTTTTGAAGGGACGTGTCCTCAGGATGAGAGCTTTAGGAACGTACTCTCTAGAGAAAGCTCAGACGCCATATGCGGCACACCCCTGGAAGCACAAGGATGTACCGAGACCGAGTGTAGGTCCCAAAGGGGAGTCTTTGTAAGGTTTAGAAGGGGTAGTTAAATAAACCTTAGCAACTTTTCGAATTTAGTCATTTTAAATTATTTTAACAGAGTTGACTCAAATCAGCTAAGTGCTTGGGGGACATCTAGGTTGGCTTACTTCAGCAAAGTTAACCACTCAACAGACTCGACTGAGCTATTGATAGTATAACTCAGCTGGGTCAGCTAACACTTAACTTCTCAGTTGATTTGGTTTTAGTTCAGCGGAAGACTTAACACCCTTGATATTTTTAAATTTGTTTTTAACACTTGTTCTTAGCAATGTTATTATCAGATGGGTTAGCAATATAACTTAAACAGCAGATATAAAGTAAGCAGGAAAATAAAATGTTGTAAGTAAATGACATAAGCAAATTTTATAGTGGTTCGAGGATGGGGTAATTTCTCTAATCCACTCTTCTCTAACTCCTGGAGGAATTCACTAAGTAACATATCTGGTTATAAAGTAGTTATCAATCCGAGTCAGCCTTGATCACACAGATGGCTGCTCCTGGGACTCACCTTCTTCACAAGACAGCTGACTTGCTACTTAAGCTCCCTTCAAACCCTTGGAATTGATCACACAACCTTCCAACGAGCTCAAATTTTCTGGTTCGACCTTGAACCTTATTATAGCTCCTTCAACCTTGGAGAGTAGACCCCCATGAGTTCTTAAAGATGTTTCCTCTTCAACTGGATGAAGTATTCTTTCCTTCATTGAGTGTGTTAGATTGAGTTCGTTTGAATTTAGGCTTGAGGAATATCTTAGTAAGCATTAGAGAATGTTTGCAGTTTGCTTGTTAAAATCTCTTAAAATTCGTATACTTGGTCGTTTGATTAGTTACCTTCTCTCACTTGCTTCCTCGGCCTTTTATAGTACTTATTTGAAAAGTTGCCCGTTGAAGAGATAAAGCTATTTTCAAATAACACATCTTGTTCGTTGGCTTGTCTTTTCTTGACTTGCGACTTGTGATGGTGACATTTCCTCGTATTAAATGATGTTTGCGACTTTTGGGACTCGACACAAGCGTAGTGCTTCCAATTGGTTTATTCCTTTTGCACGCTTCTGGGACGAGCACTTCAAGACATGGCAACATGGACGTATTACTAATTTAAGTAATATCATTGACTTCTGTGCAACGGATTAATATCAGTCAACTTGACTTGACATCTGTCTTTACCCCTATGACTTGAGTCAGCTCCACCCTTTTAGGAACGACTCAACTGTTAGTTCAATAGGTAGACTTAGCTCTCCACTGACTTGACTATCACTTTTTCTTCCTGTACTCAGTTGTCCCTCACCTGGATTTCCTTATGTCGAGTCTGTGCCTTCCATCTTGACCACACTCAGCTGACACACAGTTGGGTCTTCACTTCATTCTTCAGTTGACTCTTGTATTCTTCAGCATAGCTAACTTCACTCAACTTATGCAGTCCTATCTATTACATAATCGAAATACAAAGAACATGGGGTGTCAACTTCCTATTCGAAGTTTTACATGATATCATCAAAATCTAATAATAAATTTCCTAACAACTTCTCCTTTTTTGATGATGCCAAAACTTAAATAAAAAATTACAGCAGACACAAGCAGTGCAGTAACAAAGAATGTTTGAGTTGAATATGTCAATTTTATTGATCATATCATTCTTGTCCTTTACAAAGTTGTTTACATGGTATATTCTATACCCTGTATCAGAGCTTGTTTTAAAGAATTACATCATGTATCAGAGCAAAAGCTATAAGCATAAAATTACAAGAAAACTTACAAAACTTGTATTTCTGATTAAGTAGAATACATTGAAGGGGTTACACCCATCTTCAATGCCTCGGCTGCTTCATTCTTCTCTCTTCATCTTCTGCTCTCCTTCTATCATCCTCTGCTCTTCTTCTCTTTTTATCTTCTTCATCTTTCTTCTTTTTTTCATATGCGCGCTTAGCAGTGGTCATCCTTGTCGCTGCCTTTCTTCCCATTCGCGCATAGCTCTTTCATTTTTGGCCTCTTTCCTTCTCACTGCCTCCTCATTCTTGCGCTTTACTTCAAGATTGGCAAGATGGTCGTACCCAGCCCAGTAATTGATCCTTTTCTTATGTGGATCAATGAATCTCGTATCAGCAGGTCTTGGCTGTGGTGGAGTGCCTCTGCCTCTTCCACCACTTCCAAACCTTTCCCTCCCTCTAAATGACTCAGCTCCTCCTCTGAGAGTGTATTGTACTGGTGCCTTACCAGCTGAGTGACTACTGGAACTCTGCTGCTTCTCGGCTGATTTGCATAGATCGAGACCTTTCTCCCAGTACAAATCCCACGCCTTCGGTAGAGTCATTTTCTTGAAATAACCTTCAGCTTCTAGAGTTTGAAGTTCCTCTAGTGATCTTAGTTCAGATCCAGCATAGGGAATCCTGATTTCTCTGGGGCGGTTTTATTGCTGGGGAATCCTTTAATAATCAAGCTGGGGGGCTATCAAATCTTGCTATGATATATTTTATGCGCTCAGATTGCTTCTCAGTTACCTTTTAAAATTCTACTTCCATGGCTATTATTGACTGCTTGACTGCCATTCCAGCTTTCTCTTCTAAAGTCAGCTCTTTTGGTAGTCTGCTGAGAATTGAGGCTGTTACTTCTCCTTGTTGTGGGGTCTTAGCAAGCATTATTTTCAATGGAGGTTTCTTCATAGAACTTTATTCCCCCTTTTTGGCATCATCACAAAGGGGTAGGGCTAAGCCTGGGAACATACCACTCCGTATAAAATCTAGTTTCCTGTTCGTAGAGTCATGCTTGTCATGGGTCTTGGAGTACGCTTCTCGGCATTCGGATTTTAACATTTTAGACTCACCGCCATCGCCTTCATATCTCGTTGGGAGGACCTTAATGTTGTTCGACGTTGGCCTCCATTCGTGCAATTTTTTTCTTATGCTATATCTTGAGCAACTCCATATTCGACCCGGTGTGACACAAATACATCCCGAGTATGTGGTCCATTTGTCTCAATTTTGGAACTTGAGATTATCGGAGCTCCGGACCACCATTTCGTGAATAGGGATTTAAAGTAGGTGACCCGCTTACGCCTCAATGCCGTGTCTATCCAATCCATTCTCGAATTCAAAAGAACAACACCGTGAATATCTCCGGTGATGTTGGCTTCAAGGTTATCTAGCCTTTGGTCCAATGATGCAAAGCCATGCTCCATCTTCTCGATCTCAGCACAGATGGCTTTAAGGGCTTTCAGGAAGTCGGGTGTCTTAGCAGACTGATCCTCTGGCCATACTACATTAAAGTCAAAACCAATAGGCACCATTCTTGTATCAGCTGGAGTTCCACATTCTTCATGTGGGACTTGGACAGTGTACTTGGCTTGTTCCACAGTTGATTCAGCTTCATAGGGAATACGAGCTTCAAATGGAAAGAAATTCTTGAAAAAATCTTCAAGGAAAATAGGTATTTTCACATCTTCAGCTTGTGTAACCGTTCCCTTTCCTTTTAGAATTTCTTCAGCTTAACGTGCCTTAGCTGTTTCAGCGTCATCGACATCTAGAGCAACTGTGTTATCCTACTGAGTTGACTGATTTCCAGCTTGAGCAGCTGTGTGAGTCATTGAGCCGATCGATCTCACTGTCTTAATAGCTTCCTCGACATCAGTTGTGGTTTCCTTATGAGTTGTCTGTCCTCAGCTGAGTTATCAGCTTCATCGGAGTGTGATGGTGCCATTGGGGTGGCCCATCAACCAATACAAATCTCAGCAAAGAAGCTTTGTCACTGGCTTGGCTCTGAGTGGCCTGAGCATCCTCATCAGCTGTCTCCTTTGTTGACAAATCAATAGGGGTGGACTCAACTTCATCTTCTTATTCCAGGAATTCGATATCAATGTGTTCCTGGGAATCATGAAGGGCGCTGATCTCTTCTTCTTTTTCAGCGACCTCGATATGAGGAGTAGGCTCAATTTCAGCAGTCTTCTTACCCATGAAAGTCTCAACCTCCTCCAGGCCTTCTTTACCCTCAGCAGTCTGAATCGTTGATGGGCCTTAGTCATCCCTGTGTGCAGTCTCAACCGCAACAGGTCTTGGACATTTATCCCTCTAGTAGACGGAGCTGCCTTGGGGTCTTCAGTTGCATCTATTGGAGTCTCACCTCCTAGGATTGCACTTTCAGGGCCAGGACTCTCAACTTCCATGGCCTTGCTTTCATCCTTTACCTTAGATGCATCAACAGCGTCATTGGCCTTCAGTGCAGATAAAGTTTCAGCTGAGACAGTCTGAACCGTCTGAGCATCATTAACTTCACTCTGCTGAACATTTTGATTCTCACCTTTGCCTCCAAACTTCATTGGTTGCTCTCCCAAAGCATCATCCGACCTAGCTCTGGTGGTTAGAGCTTCCCCCTCGGCTGGCGCACAAGTTGTGTCATGAGTGGTGGTGTTCTCTCAAGACTGAGACTCCTACTGTGATTCCCTTGGAGTGATCAGCCGTGTGGGCAGGTGTCTCAACACCTTCTGCAGGAGTTGGCTTGGCCAAGGTTCCCGCTTCTTCAACATTCTTATCTTCATCGCCAATAGTCTTGGTGCCATCTTAGAGTGCACTGGGGATGTGGTAGCAGCAATGTTTCGCACATCATCCATAACATCATGGATTTGAGAGATTTGAGAAAACTCTCCTGGACCCTCTTGCATCTTCCGCTCGTGCAACTCTTTTGACTCTCTAACAACTTGTTTGAATTTTGCTTTCTCAACTGCAATAGCAGGATCTATCTCCTCAATGTCACTATCGTTGTTGTTAGTCGAGTCCATGGAAAATTTTGGTACATCAGAGAAAGGACAAGAGGGAGACTTCTTTGCTTCATCACTAAACTTTGCCTTCTCCAATGCTCTTTCTTTCTTTTTATCCTTCCTCTAAGAGAGAATGGTCATGAAGAAGTCAGGATCAAGGACTGAGCTAATAGCTATGTCACCCGAGAAAATCATGAGCTTCTTTTCTTCTTCGATGAACTTTGGTCTTTAAAACTCATATCTGGAGTAACTCAGCTTCCAGCTCCTCCATACCCTCAATCTCTATTGGATGTCAGGATAGACAGGAGATGGCATCACCACATCATCATCGTCGCATTCTTCCTGAATATTATCAAGCAAAGCATGTTCCTCCTCAAGTTCTCTGGCATCTGCCTGAGGGGACTGGACAACTCTTTCTTCAGTGTGCTCAGTTGTCTCGGCTCCATGTTCCTCCACAGCTGTCTCTCGAAAAGCTGAGTCTTGAGAATCTGTTGATCTACATCGCCAGCTTGATCTTCTCCACCTCAGTGGTAACCACATCACCACTAGCAATTTCCTTTGAATGCTCCTCTTGGACTTCAGTAGTCTCTTGTGCAGGTTGAGTGTCAGACTCAACTTTATCCAATTCTGATTTTTAACAAGTCTTCTTATTTTTGTCTTAACAAGAGGGATTTCTTCCTTTTCAGCTTCTTCGGTGGCATCTGGCTCCACCATCTTTGTTTTCTTAGCTGCAGCTGGCTTGCGGGGCACAGCTGAGCATTTCTTCTTCATCAGCGGTCATGGTGCGAGATGTAACCTTCTCGGTCTACCATTGCATGGGCAGGTGCATCTTTTGGCTTGGCTGGAGGGGCAGGAGCTTTAGTGGACTTGGAAGCTGGGGCAGGTGCTTTCTTGGGACTGGCTGCAGGGGCAGGACCTTTCTTAGCTACGACAGCTCTCTTCTTCTGAATCGGCTTAGGAGAAGGAGCTAGGGTGGTTGCAACTGTGTCTTCTGGAATTGGATCAGCTATTTCACCCTCGCTGGTGTCAGCTCTTCGTGCATGCGCTTGCCTCTGAGCTCCATAAAGATTTGCCTTGAACATCTTCTTGTTGACATGAAACGACTTTTCCTGTCTCAAGAAAATCCCCTTCACCTGCATGAGATGGCCAATCACCAGGCCATATCCCAACGAGCCTCCGAATAGACCACCTTCAGTAATTGTCTTGTGCAGCACATTTTGGCATATGCGACTGAAAACAAAATCATCACAGTTAACTTTTTTTTCCTCCATTATCGCAGCCATCACCACCAGCTTAGTTCGAGAAAGTTGATTAAAACTGCCGAACTTCATATCGACATATTTGGACACGATGTCCATTAGCTTGTGATAATCATCATTGATCATAGCCTTCTTAGCTGTGTAAACAACCATCGCAACTAACTCAGGTTTGGCAATTTCCTTCCAAGCAGCAGCTAAGTTAACGTCTTTCTCTGAAATTTTCTTCAATCCTTCAGAGGGCATTTGCAGTGATCAGCAAAGTCAGAAGCAGTGATTTTAATGTCCTTGTTGTGAACAGAGGAGCGCTCCCCATCATAAACTTCAGTGTTCACATAAAACATGGCAACTTCTTCAAAGTAGGTATGAGAGAACTCCAATGTAAGAAAGTCCTTCAGACCAGAAATCTCTATCTTCTCAGTGATCTTCTTCACCAGGGCCTTATCAGCTCCCTGTTTCACCATACCTTCAAAGTCCATTGTCGATCACGAATGGATCTTCTCTGACATATTAACAAAATCGTATGAGACATCCATTTCCTTGAAAAATAACCGGTAGATAAAATGAAAAATCTTGGCTTTGAGAACTAGGGTTTCAGAACATTCGTAGAGAGAAAACTTGCTTTGCTTGCTGAAGACGAGAGTGTTCGTGAGGGAGAGAAAATGGGATTTGGTTTATATGGGACTTGAAAGGATGGTTTTCAGAATTTGAAAAACTTGATCAAAATTAACGGTCAAGATTTATCCTCTGAAACCACATTAATTTCCCCGCATTAAATGCAGCAACATTTATATCCAATCAAAGGCTAAATGTGTGCAGCTTTTGTACTGACATCATTATTATCCTGACGTAATGCCCAGAAATATTTCCGCTCATAGAAAACGTCTGTGTTTTGTCACTTAGTTCATAAATAACTCAGCTATCATCCAAATGTGACTTAGCTCTGCTTCTCTCTTCACATATGATCACTCAGCTGTCAGCAAACTCGATATAGTTAATTTTCATTTCTCTTTTCTTGGTCTCTGCTGACTGAGTTCTGAGTTTCATAACTCAGCTCAATTAATCCTAGCTCATTCTTAAGCTCTTCAAATCTCGATTCACATAGAGGTTTAGTGAATATATCAGCTAACTGCTTATCAATTGAGATGTATTCCAAAGTGATGTATTTCTTTTCAAAATGATCTCTTATAAAATGATATCTCACATCAATGTGTTTTGTTCTTGAGTGTA
Organism: Rehmannia glutinosa; assembly: GCA_016081115.2. Lineage (NCBI taxonomy): Eukaryota > Viridiplantae > Streptophyta > Magnoliopsida > Lamiales > Orobanchaceae > Rehmannia > Rehmannia glutinosa. Next base: position 48,424,098 of record CM071926.1, on the reverse strand, counting down.
ATACTGGATTCTGTGTAATTGCAATAGCACTTTTATCGTCACACATAATTGAAATTTCTTTTTCTTTAATATCATAGTTTCTCAGTTGTTGTCTCATCCATAGAACTTGGGCACAACAGCTGCCCGCAGCTATGTACTCTGCTTCAGTTGTGGATGTAGATATTGAATTTTGTTTCTTGTTGAACCAAAAAACCAATCTATTTCCAAGCATCTGACAAGTACCCGAAGTACTCTTCCTGTCCACTCTACATCCAGATAATTTGAGTTTGAGTAGCCTACAAACTTGAATCCTCCATCCTTTGGATACCATAAGCCAACTTCCTGGCATCCATTCAAATACCTTAGGATTCTTTTAGTTGCAGTTGTGTGACTCTCTTTTGGTGCATATTAAAATCTAGCACATACACCTACAACAAAGGTGATGTCTGGCCTACTTGCTGTTAAATAGAGCAATGATCCAATGAGAGCTCTATATATGGTTTGATCAACACATTTGCCATCTGTATCCATATCCATCTTTACTGATGTGTTCATAGGAATCTTCACTGATGACTTTTCTTCCATACCAAATTTCTTCATCAAATCTCTGGTATATTTGGTTTGGCTTATAAAGGTTCCATCCTTCAATTGCTTGACTTGAAGTCCTAAAAAGAAAGTCATCTCTCCTATCATGCTCATTTCAAACTTGCCTTCCATGAGGTTCGAGAGCGTATCGCACAGGTCTTTGTTTATGGATCCAAAAATGATATCATCCACATAAATTTGAACAAGTAGTATACTCTCTCCGTCTTGAATTCTGGAGAGTGTTCTATCAACTTTTCCTTTAGTGAATCTGTTGTCAATTAGAAATTGTGACAATGTGTCATACCATGCTCTTGGTGCTTGTTTCAATCCATACAATGCTTTCTTGAGCTTGTACACTTTGTCTCCAATAGTTTTCTGCTCAAAACCTGGAGGTTGTTCCACATAGACTTCTTCTTCTAAAAGTCCATTTAGAAATGCACTCTTTGCATCCATTTGATATACAATGAAGTTCTTGTGTGCAGCATAAGCAAGAAACATCCTAATTGCTTCCAATCTAGCAACAAGAGCAAATGTTTCATCAAAATCTATACCTTCCTCTTGGCAATACCCTTTGGCTACCAATCTTGCTTTGTTTCTCACTACAGATTCTTCCTCATTCATCTTGTTCCTGAATACCCACTTAGTATCAATGACATTTTGGTGAGTAGGTCTTTGAACTAATTCCCCTACTTTTTTTCTTTCAAACTAATTCAACTCTTCTTGCATAGCTTGAATCCAATGTGTATCATCGAATGCTTGAGATACATCTTTAGGCTCTATCTGGGAAACAAAACAAGTGAACATAGCTTCATGCTGAGCTCTTGATCTGGTTCTTATGCCATCTCTAACATCTCCAATGACTAACTCAGGTGGATGGTCTCTCAGCCATCTCATGTCTGGTTGGAGTAAGTCTGCTGGATTCAGCCGTCTTGCAGCTAAGTTGTCTTGAACAGACTTCTTTCATCATCATTCACCGGACATTCTATTTGTCTTTTGATTGACTATCTCATCATCTTCAGGGTTGAGTGCTCTCACATCTGCATCAACATAGGGACTTTTCTGCATAGTTGGCAGATTCTGCTTCTCAGCTAACTCATCTATGTCTTCTCCATTTACATTTGGCTCATCAAACACCACATGGATAGACTCTTCTGTGACCATAGTCGTCTTCTTGAGCACTCTATAAGCTTTAGTTTCAGTTGAGTATCCCAAAAATATACCTTCCTCAGCTTTGGCATCAAAAACTTTCAAGTTGTCCTTGTTATTATTGTGGATGAAGCACTTACAACCAAATATCTTGAAATATCCAACATTTGGCTTTGTCCCTGTCCAGATCTCATAGGGAGTCTTAATCAATTTCCTATTGATCATGCATCTATTCTGAGTGTAGCATGTAGTATTTATGGCTTCAGCCCAAAATCTCTTTGGCAATCCAACTTCAGCTAACATTGTCCTAGTAGTTTCCTTGAGAGTTCTGTTACTTCTTTTAGCTACTCCATTCTGTTGTAGAGTTCTTGCAGCTGACAACTCATGAGCCATACCATTTTCAACACAATACTGAGTTATAATCCTATTGACCAACTCAGTTCCCCTGTCAGATCTTATCTTTATAATGGTTTGGCCATTCTCATTTTGAACTCTTCTCATCAGCTAAGGCAACTTCTGTAGTGTTTTCTTTTTTTACACATGCAAATAGTCCATGTATATCTCGAATAATCATCCACCACCACTAAGGTGTATTTCTTTCCACTGATGCTAGCGAGCTCAACATGACCAAACAAATCCATATGCAACAGATGTAATATCCTTGTTGAAGAAGAACTTGGCTTATCCTTGAATGATGACTTGATTTGCTTTCCAATCTGGCATGCATCACAAATACTTTCTTTCTTGTATACTGAGTCAGACAATCCTTCCACACGATGACTCCTTGAAAGCTTCTTGATTGTCTTGAAGTTCAGATGACTCAACTTTTTGTGCCACAGCCAACTTGATTCGATTGTACTCTTTGCTAGCAGACATGTGCTTGGTGTAGCAGTTGACCAATCCACCACATACATGTTTGTCTGCCTTGTTCCATGTAGCACAATCTCATTTGATTCAGCATTCTTGATTTGGCAAACTCCCATATTGAATCCCACATTGTAGCCTTTGTCACAGAGTTGGCTGATGCTTAGCTGATTGAAGTTGAGACCTTCAACATATCCGACATCTGTGATCTCCAGTCCATTTTTCTTTATGGATCATGTGCCTTTGACCTCCCCTGGAGCTTTATTTCGTCCAAATATGACTTTTGCACCTTTGATTTCCTTGAATTTTGACAGATTTTTCTTGTTCCCTGTCATATGTCTGGAACAGCCACTGTCCATGTACCAGGTTCCTTGGCACTCAGCTGTTCCCTGAACCTATGATCAAGGAAATTGGTTTTTAGGTACCCATATGTAGGTCCCAAGGGGTGTAAGTGTAAGGTTTAGAAGGGGGGGTTGAATAAACCTTACCAAATTTTCGATTTAGTCCTTTTAAATATACGAGTTGATACTACACGATTTGTGTCCTTGATGGACGATCAATTTAGCCACTCAAGAGAGTTAATCTCTCAAAGACTCAACGAGCTGTTGATGGAATAACTCATTTGTTGGCTCTAAATTAACTCAATCGTGGTTTACATTTTTGGAAGACTTAACACCCTTAAATTTGATTAAGCAAGAGTTTAGTGCTTGGTTTAGTACTTATAAATTATCAAGTGGATAGCAAATTTATCGCCAGATATAAGCGATTAAAAATGCAGGAATTAAAGTGTCTTTGAAATGTAAATGACACAATAAAATTTTTATAGAGGTTCGAAGATGGGGTAATGCTTCTACTCCTCTCTTCTCCAACTCCCCTGGAGGAATCCACTAGATAATGATCGATATACAAAGTGGTAACAGTCCGGATACAAGTCTTGATCACACTGGTGACTTGATCCTTTGGGACTCGATCCGAGACGCCTTGATCACTCGGCTTCTCGTGCGACTCAACTTCTTCACAGCAGGCATTTGCGCCTTGCTACTGACTCACTTGCTCAAGCTCTTTGGATTTGATCACGAAGCCCTCCAAAAGCTTAAGACTTGGTTCGACCTTGAACCTTCCTACAATCCTTCGTGGAATGTAGACCCCTTGATTTTTCAGGTGTTTTCCTCTTCAAGCGATTGAAGTTATCTTTCCTTCACGGGTGAGTGTTGGATTGATGTTCTTCGTAGTGTAGGCTTGAGGATTGAGAATGTTTTGATTTTCTAATAATTGCTTGAACGTTGTTTTGTTGGTCAGAACTTGTGTCACTCTCATATATATTTCCTCAAATAAGCTCCTCGGCCTTTTATAGTGATCTTTCAAAAATTTGCCCGTTGAAGAGATAGGCTTATTTTTGAAAGTCACTTGCGTCGTTGGCTTGTCTTGTTGTAGTCCTTGGAATTGCCATTTCCTCGTATGAGTTGTTCTTTCACCTTTCGAGTTCGACACGGTGTAGTGCTTCCCATTGGTTCATTCCTTTTGCACGCTCGGGGACCGAGCACTCGAGAAAGGTGGTATGGAGATATTACTTGTTTAAGTAAATCTCTTGATTTCGTGCAACGGATCTTTTATAGTTATCTCGACTTGATTGCATTTCCTTGCTTTCCCAGGTGACTTGGAGTCGCTTCCAATCATTGGATGACTCTTTGTCACTTCAACTTGAGACTTGGCTTTTCTCGAGTTGACTTGATCGATACTCCACTCACCGTATCTCGCCTACTTCTTCAAGAGAGTTCCCCGTCTACTCTTATTTGCCATACTCATTTGTCTCGCAATGAGTCTTCCTTCTAGTCTTGAGTTGTCTTCTTGCATGTTAGGGCGTAGGCCGATTTAACTTAACTTTGGCTGGCACTTCTATTTATTACAATGCATTTTACAACAAAAATTGGGGTGCCAACTTTCTATTCTAAGTTTTACATGGCATTCATCAAAATCTAAACAATGAATTTCCTAACAATTTCCCCCTTTTTGATGATGCCAAAACTTAAACCATTAAAAATGCAAATAGCAAAGATACATACTGAGATAGTGTATTGACATAGAATGTATGCGCGTGAATCAATCCTTTTATTGATCATAACATTCTTGTTCTTTTACACAATCATTTTACAAGGTGTATCGAGCACATATTTGTCTACAAAAAAATAAAGAGTTTATAGCTTTATTACGAAGACTTACATTGTATGTATTTACATAATAAAATACACGAAGGGTGGACAAAGCAACACTTCATCTCCTTATTGTCTCCTTCTTTCATCTTGTTCAAGATCTTCTTCTCTTCTTCTCTTTTTCTCATCACATCATTTGCCTTCTTTTTTTTCTTTTCATATGCCTTGGGCGCCTTCATCTCTTCTTATTCTTTCTGTCTTTCTTCCCATGGCATTTGAGTTTGTCTCTTGTTTTCTTCTTCTATTCTTTTTGCATACTCGGCGTTACTTTTAGCCACTTGCAAATTTTCTACTTGGTCAAGCCCAAATTTGATAGATCCCTCCTTTCTTTCCGGATCTACGATTCAATATTTTTGGGCGGAGGCCCAGGTCCAAGCTTCTTCCTCCACCACACGCTTCTTCCTCTACCTGGGCGTGTATTGTCTTGGGGTCTTCTTCTTTCGGTGAGTGACTGCGGAGTGACCACAGAGTGATCGCCAGAGTGGTCTGCTTTCACTGCCTTCTTCACATAACGTGAGACCCTTTTCCCGATACAAGTCCCAAGCTTGAGACATAGACATATTTGCAAAGTATCCTTCAGATTCAAGCATTTTAAATTCATCAAGCGATCGTGGCTCTGTCCGACATCCGAGATGGCATAAGTGTCTCTGCTCTCTTGGAATGCCTCCATGTTCTTTCAAGATGTTCATAACTCGGGCATCCATTCTTCCTTCCACTTCCTTCATCCCTCGCTTCAATTATTTTCTCTTTTCACCATAGATATAGCGAGTGTTGGAGTGGCGAGTCACAGGAGTTTGCTAATGATAATGTCACCGTGATGTGAGGACCTGTTGAGGGGTTTGTGCAATCATCAAGGTCACATCTTTCGATCTTTCCCCCCCAGATTTTCCTTTCGTTTGTTTCAACACTTCCTCACGGTGATTTTCCTTCGCATGTTGCTCCTTCCTTCACAACTTCGGATCCTTCTTGCGCTTTAGGTATTCCTCTTCCCCCTTTTTGGCATCATCAAAGGAGAGAGGAACGCCGGAAAGACTTGCAAGCGGGAAGTCGAGCCTGGCGATAGTTGAGTTTTGTCTCGAGTCCTTGGCTGCAGAGTGTGCAAAGACGAAATTCGGATCGAGTAGCATTGACTCTTTGAAATCGAAATCGGCTTCATCTCACCATGAGAAGGCTGAATTTTGTATTCATGGTCTCTTCCAAACGCTGTCAGAGATCACTCTTGTTTTGCTCACGCAATGACTTTATCTCGGCAATGTGAGCTTCATGCATGTGCTCAATATGTTCTCTCGCTTCGTTTTTGCATCGGCATTTTCACTCTCCATACCAGCAGACTTGTTGAACAATGTCTGAAGTATCTAACTTGTTCCACACGCATTGTTTTCTTTGTTGTCACCATTCCCTAATCCGGACTGTTATGCCTCTTAAATCGGAAAGTGAGATTGGCATCTCTGTTGTCTAGTCGCATGTCCATAGAGGGCTGATGCCTCTCCATCCGTTCAATCTTAGCGAATAATGCCTTGAACACTTCGCGGACTTGTTGATTCTTCCGTTTGCGGTGATGGCCATGCGGCGTCAAAATCATAATCAATTTGGAACAATGGTGCACGATTGAAAAACGGGAGTTGGTCGTGGTAGCGTGCGCGTTCATTTTCTCGACTCTTCATGGAGGTCGGGTACCTCCAGGAGAAAAAGGAAAAGATTCTATAAAGGATTCATCACCGCCAACCGGGATTTGTTCGATGATGAGCGGTGCGCGTGAAGTTCTTTTTGGAATCGACCTGCTGCGGACTTGAGGAGCTCGCGATGGACTCGATTGGTGGGGTTTGTTGTGAAGTGGACCCGACTTTGCCGAGCCTCATTTGTCTCAACGGCCGTTGGTCTCGGTGATTTTTCCAATTGAGTAGACTGGTCCTCGGCCTTATCGAGCGTCATCGGACGATGATGAGATTTCCATTGGTGGCTCATCATTAAAATTAAAGGTTTGTGAGTAGTCTTGGGATCGAACTTGCTCGTGCTTGGAACATCCGCGGTGAGTCTTTTGGATGCATCACATCGGGATGACTCTTCTTCTTCGCCTTCCGATCCCGGAAAGGTGACATCAGGATTATCCTGGGAATCATGAATTACGCTTATCTCCTTTTCGGATGGGTCGATGATAGCGGGGAGGGATGTTCTCTACTTGACTTCTTTACCCCGGAAGTCTCAACCTCCGTGGGCCTTCATTACCTCCAGCAGTCTCTCTTTGCCGAGGCCTTGGTCCCCATTTCGACAAAGATGTCATGTTTGTCTTAGGGTCTTCTCGCGGTGGCATCCATTGAGTCTCAACCCCATGGATTGCACTTTCATCGCCAGTGTTAACTCCAGTGGCTGTTCCTTCTGTGCCTCGACCGCATCGCAGCGCGTCATTAGCCTCTTCTGTTGGCACCTCGGTGAGACAGTCTCAATCATGCGAGCTTCGTTGATGGCAACTTGTTGTTCTTCTTGTGTTTGTATTTTCTCTACTTCGCCTCCTGGATTCGTTGTTGAGTCATCTGCAGATTCTCGACCTTGTTGCGGTGGAGAGAGTTTCCCCTCGGTGGCGCACCACCGAGTGACTTGGAATGGGGTCACTCGTCTCCAAACTCCCACTGTTTCTATTGAGTGTTCGTAGTTGGGGCAGGTGGTAAGACACCTTCAATAGGGGTTGGCTCATTTGGGGTCCCCATTTATCCCGTTTTCATCGCCATTTCCTTATTGCCTTCTTCCGAGTGAGTGGGGAAGTGGTGGCAGCAACAACGATGGCGATTTTTGAACCACTCCCATTGGATCAATTTCAGTGTGTTCGAGGACTCTCCTGGTCCCTCCATCGAGTCTTTTTTCGTGAAGGATTCGGATTCGTGCAATGCTTGCTGCATTTGCAACTCTTCTCGGGCAGCAACATTCTCCGGGTCCTCATCGGCATGGAGAAGACATCAAGGAGAGGATGTGTGTGTTCGTGCGGGTGCCGGAGATAGGCGGATGCTTTGGCCTTCTCACGTGCCTCGCCTTCCCTCGCTTGCTTTTCTTTCTCCTTGTCCTTGAAGATCTGCAGGATGTCTCGTGTAGTTGTCTTCATCCGATCTTTGGGAGTATGATGGTGATCCAAGGAAGCTCACAGTTCCTCTTCTTCTTCTATAAACTCGGGCCATTGGAACTGTTCCTGGATCGACTCAATTTCCATTTCCTCCACTCTCGCAGACGATTTTGGATATCTGGGTAAGGTGGAGATAGGATCATCACATCACTATCCGCTTTATCGGCTTCTTCTTGTGTTTAATTTGTGTGGACTACAAAGTGTGTCTTCCGGTTGCCTCTGTGATCGCCTTCAGCAGACTTAGCTGTTTCATCAATTACATCGGAGACTCTACTTCTCCAGCAGTCTCAGATATCTGCTCGGTGAGTGGTGACTCAGCCCGGTCTCTCAAGCTCGGAGTGCTTGACAATTCTTCTTCGTCTCTAGTTTGTACGAGGGATTTGGTTCGAGTTCAGAGCTCCTCTCAGATTTCCTCGAGTCTTGGGCGGCGGGGCGTCTTTGGTGTCTTTTTCTCGAGGAGCGGGCCGTCTTGGCTTCTCAGTTCTCCTCTTTTTGACGATCGGAGAAGGTATTTGTGAGTCCTTCTCGCCGCCGCAGCGGGCGGGAGACACACGGCTGCAGGGGCGGGTGACTCTTTGCATGGGCGGGAGCATGTTTGGCTTTCTTTCTTTGCAGGGGCATGATCTTCTTTAGTGCAGGGGCAGCTTTCTTCTTGGGTGGAGAGGAAAAACATTTGTATCTTCAGGGTGGTGATTCCCCTCACTCGTGTCGACTCTCTTGGCGTAGGCTCTCTTCAGTGCGCGCAGAGGTTTGCTCAACATCCTCTTGTTAACATGGAATGCCTTCCCATGTCTAAGAGGGAGTCCTTTCACCTCCATTAGTCGGCCAATCACTAGGCCATATCCTAGGGATCCTCCAAATGAGCCATCTTCCTTGAAGGATTTGTTCCTACGCTCGGGCGAGTCTGCTTTGTAGACAAACTCAGCCAGATTTATTTTCTTTTCTGCGATGATTGCAGCCATTACAATCGCTTTGCTTTTGTGATTGGTCAAAGCCGCCAAATTTGATGTCAATACATTTGGCAACTATGTCCAATGACTTGTGATAATCCTCCTTCAACGATCTCTTGTTTGTTTGTGTACACTATTTTATCAGCAAAGTCGGGCTTGGCTATTTCTTTCCAGGCATCAACCAGGTTTACATCACTTCGTTAATCTCTCGATGCTCCTTCCTGCCGGTAGTGAGCAATGTTCAGCCAAATCTTGGCGGTGATAGTCACCGCTTTCCGTGAGCAGATGACTATATTCCTTCATCGTGAATCTCGGCATTCACGTGAGAATCGCGTGCAACCTCCTCCACATAGGTCATCGGATATTCTAACGTCGAGAAATGGTTTCAAAACCGGGACGTTTCCAATTTTTCAGCGATTTTCTTCACTAGGGTGTCGTCGGACCCCTGTTTCACCATTCCGTCAAAATCCACAGTAGACCTGGTGTGGATTTGCTTCCCTAATTTGACAAAGTCGTAGGTTGGTGCCATTTTTCAGGATTTTATCAAAGAAAAACTAAGAGATTGATTTGAAGATAGATAGGGTTTCGAGAGAATTTTTGCCTTTGCTTTTGAGAGAAAGAGATGAACAGTTTTGGTAGTGTGAGAGAGAAACGGACGGAAATGGTTTAAGTATGGTTTATGAAAGGACGTGAGGGTGGTTTTTTGAAATGTGATCGAAGTCAACGGCTTAGATTTTGCACGCCTATTTAGCATTTAATGTCTCATATTTAATGCGGCAGCATTTATATCCAATCATAAGCTTGGTGTGCAGCTTTATGTCTGTACACATCATCATTATCTTTGACGTATTCCTTAAAACATTCCCGCTTTGTCAAACGATTTTGCGTTTTGCCACTTTGCTCATAAGTGACTAAACTTATCCTTTAGCCGATTTAACTCTATTTCTCACAGTTCTCTTAGGGACTCGGCTACCGGTACCACTGACTTTGTTCTTGTCTTTCCGTCTGGTGATTTTGAGTGATTTTTGTGTTCAACTCTTTTTCACCCTTTTTGTGTTTTATTTCTTTTCTTTGATTCTTATGAGTGTCACTCACTCAATTAATCCTAACTCATGTTTGAGTTCTTCAAATCTTGACTCACATAATGGTTTTGTGAAGATGTCGCCCAATTGTTTATCGGTTGAGATATATTCCAAGATGATGTCCTTCTTTTCAACATGATCTCTTATGAAGTGATATCTCGACATCGATATGCTTTGTTCTTGAGTGCGGCAAAGGTGATCTTGCACATACACCCAAAGAAAGGTGATGTCGGCCGCTTTTTGTGAGATAGAGCAATGATCCAATAAGTGCTCGTATCTTGTTTGATCTACGAGGCTTGCCATCTGCATCCATGTCCATTTTGGTGATGTATTCATTGGTATTTTTACAGAAGACTTCTCCTCCATACCAAACTTCTTCATTAAATCTCTCGGTGTATTTTGTTTGACTTATGAAGGTTCCATCCTTCATTGTTTCACTTGGAGTCCAAGGAAGAATGTCGCCTCTCCCATCATGCTCATTTCAAATTTACTTTGCATGAGGTTTGAAAACTTTTCACACATGACTCTTTGTTTGTGGATCCAAAAATGATGTCATCCACATATATTTGAACAAGCAATATACTCTTTTTGTCTTGAATTCTGAAAAGTGTTCTATCTACTTTTCCTTTTGTGAATCCATTTTCAGTTAGGAATTGTGACAAGGTATCATACCATGCTCGGGCGCTGTTTCAATCCATATAGAGCTTTCTTGAGTTTGTATACCTTATCTCCAAGAGTCTTCTTGCTCAAATCCTGGAGGTTGTTCAACATACACTTCTTCTTCCAATAAACCATTTAGGAATGCACTTTTTACATCCATCGATATCTGTGAAATTCTTGTGAGTCTGCATAGGCAAGAAACATTCTTATAGCTTCCAGTCTTGCTACAGGAGCAAATGTTTCATCAAAATCTATTCCTTCTTCTTGGCAATATCCTTTGGCTACTAATCTTGCTTTGTTTCTTACCACGTAACCTTCCTCGTTCATCTTATTTCGAACACCCATTTGGTGCCAATAACATTTTGAGGTATGGGTCTTTGCACTAATTCCCATACTTTATTTCTTTCAAACCGATTGACTCTTCTTGCATAGCTTGAATCCAATGTGTGTCGTCCAATGCTTGTGACACATCTTTGGGCTCTATTTGCGAGATGAAGCATGTGAACATTGCTTCTTGTTGAGTTTCGATCTTGTTTTGACACCTTCTCTTATATCTCCAATGACAAGTTCTCGTGGATGGTCTCTCGGTCATCTTACATCGGTTGGAGTAAGTTAGCTTGATTGATCGACTTTGCAAATTTTGTGTTGCTCTCGTCACTCTCTCGTAATCACTCAATTTGCAAATTTTCCAAATTGTTTTTGAGATTCAACTATCTCATCTTCTTCGAATTGATTATTCCACTTGACTTCAAAGATAGGGACTCTTCAGTATGGTTGGATGATTTATCATCGGTGACTCTTCAATGTCTTCTCCATTTACATTTGGCTCATCGAATACCACATGAATGGATTCTTCGCAACCATAGTTCTTTTGTTGAGTACTGTAGGCTTTGCTTTTAGCCGAGTATCCTAAGAAGATACCTTCATCGGCTTTAGCATCAAAAGCCTTTAGATTGTCTTTGCCATTGTTGTGGATGAAGCATTTACATCCAAATATTCAAATATACAACATTTGGTTTTCTTCCACCAAATCTCATAGGAGTCTTTGTCACCTCTGTTTATCATACATCTGTTTTTGGGTGTAGCAAGTGTGTTGATTGCTTCAGCCCAAAATCTTTTTGGTAACCCCGCTTGACTAACATGGTCCTTCCGCTTCTTTGAGGGTTCTTTCCTTCTTTTCGCAATTCCATTCTCTTTGTGGAGTTCTTGCTTTGTTGATAGTTCATGACCAATACCATTTTCAATACAATATTGAGTTATTATTCCATTGACAAACTCAGTTCCTCTGTCTGATCTTGTTTTGATAATGGTTTGACTCTTCTCGTTTTGAATCCTCTTCATCATTTGTGGTAGTTTTTGTAGAGTTTCTTTCTTCTTACACATGAATATTATCCATGTATATCTTGAGTAGTCATCTACTACCACCAAAGTGTATTTCTTTCCACTAATGCTAGCTGGTTCCACTGGGCCAAATAGATCGATATGTAGCAGATGCAATATTCTTGTTGAAGATGGGCATGTCTTTTCTTTGAATGATGACTTGATTTGTTTTCCCTTCGACATGCGTCACATATACTCTCCTTTTTATATCGAGTCGGAAGTCCTTCCACAAGATTACTTCTTGCAAGCTTGTTAATCGTTTTGAAATTTAGGTGACTCACTTTTTGTGCCACAACCAACTTGATTCATTTGTGCTCTTTGCTAGTAGACAAAAAGTCTTTGGGTGTTGCGTTGACCAATCCACGACATACATATTCTTCTGTCTACATCCTTGCAAAGACAACTTCATTTGATTCAATATCCTTGATTTGGCATATACCCATGTTAAATCCAACATTGTAACCCTTGTCACGAGTTGATTGATGCTTAGCAGTTGAAGTTGAGTCCTTCAACATATGAAACGTCTGTGATTTCTAATCCATTCCTCTTGATGGATCCAATGCCTCTTATTTCACCAGGAGCTTCATTTCCTCCAAATATGACTTTTGCTCCTTTTACTTCCTTGAATTTTGACAGATTTTTCTTGTTTCTGTCGTCATGTGTCGGAACAACCACTATCCATGTACCAGGTTCCTTGGCACTTTCACTGTTCCTTGAACTCGCAATCAAGGAAATTAAGTTTTATGTACCCATACTTGTGCGGGTCTCCGAGGGGTTAGAATTGTAAGATGATCCAACCAACCTATAGCCAAATGATTTGACTCTAAGGGGTTGCCATCTATCGTGCCATAATCATAATTAATCCTGGCAAATTGCTTGGGGATTTTAGGTTCATACAAATTGTCTCTTTAGTCCAGTATGTCCTGCATATGTGTTTTAGCAATTGCCTTTCTTGGGTAATTGTGGTGTCTTTGAGTGTAGTGCCTAGGTGCATATGTGTCTTTGATGAAAGCTCTTATACTTTTGGAATGGCCTTTCTTGAGTTCTAGGCCTTTGCCATTTGGGCTTATATTCCATAGGTCTATCTTTGATAGTTCACATTATTCCAATCGGCTTGGCTTGGATATTTTCTACCATTCCCATCATATGTATTTCTCTTATAGATTTTCTGGGGTTTTTGGTAGATCTGCTTCTTTTTTGAGTATTTTTGTTTGGAGTTTCTTTGAGGAACTCGGTGAATCTCTTCTCATTGTCCTTTCAGCCGCACTCAAGTAGCTCTTTTCCTTTTCCTTTATAACCAAGGCCGAGTTTGCTTGTTTCTTGTGTTTTGGAGTGAATGTGCGTGCATCATTTAGAGTTTTGGATTTTTAGACTCTTCATGACTTGAAGATCCTTTTTCCAAAATTACTTTTGAGGTTTGACATGGCACAGAGGAATTAAATCCTAAGCTTTGTCTTGTCTCCACATTCTCTTTGACTCATAATAAGATCATCCAATGATTTAGATGCCTTAGTGAATGAGGCAATAACATTTTTAGGTCATTCTCCTCTTCTTCTATAGCAGCAATTTATTTATTAATTTAGCATTTTCACTTTTTTAAACTTTCATTCTCATCACTATTTGACTTAGAGTACTCGGCTCCTTAGTCGACTTTGAGTTTTGACTCTTGAGTAGGTTGTTTTCCTCATTTAATAGAGTGTGTGAGGATTTAATGTGTTCAAAATCTTTCATCATTTTTCCTAATGAATCATAAAGATCGTGGGTGATGAGGTGTATGTGTCACGATCACTATCACTAGAGTCCGAGTTTGATGAGTTAGAGTGTACCTCATCTTCTTGGTCAGGTTGATCTTGTTCCTTGGCCATCAAGCGGATCAGGGCTTCTTCTTGAGTCACTTGAGTAGTCGGCTTCATCGCTCTCTGAATCATTGTCTCTCTTGACTTGGTGCTTTTTGATCTCTGAGCCATCATTGCCCTTTTCTTTTCTTGTCTTCTTTCTCTCAAGACCTTTCTTTCTTCATTCATTCTGTATTTGTTGACTACAGGATATGAGCGATCAATGGCATAGTGACCTGGTTGTCTACAGTTCCAACATAGATATTGACCTTTTGATCGACTCTTTCCATTCTTGGATTGTCACCCTTTGATACTCAACTTTTTGATGATCTGTTCTCTTGGTTGACCTATCTTCCCTTGATTTGGAGGAGCCGAGTGTCTTCCGGAAGATTCACCCTTTTCTCTCTTGTAGTTCTTATTGAAGAACTTGTTGAACCTCTTAACCATCGTCTGTCTATTTCTTCTCGGATCAATGACTTCTTTGACCTCGGCTCTCTTCCCATGTTTAACATTTAGAGCAATTGTTTTGGGTACAATTGTCTCTTCCTCGGGTCTTTTCTTCTCGGCTCAAACTCGTAGGCTTTGAGGTCCGAGAATAATTCATGGTTGGATGTCTTTGATAGGTCCATGGAATGTCTCGGTGCCATGACCTTCATTTCCCATTCGGTGGAAGACTTTTTAGGATCTTCATACACATTTCCTTCGTGTATATTCCTTTCCAAGTGCATGCATACTCATTTGTGATTTCGTGAACCGAGCATCCAGTTGATCCAGGTTTTCTCCGAGATCATTTTGAAGTTCTCAAATTTTCTGTACCGCCTCCGATAATTTGTTTTCTTTGATTTGCTCGAGCCTTCACAAATTAATGTCGGCTTGTCCCATTTCTTTAGCCGTTTTGCATGATTTGACTTTATTGAACATGGCTTTGTCCAAGGTTTTGTAAAGGATGTCCTTGGCTACATTGTCCAGGTTATATCTTTTTGTCATCATTTGTCCACTCGTTCTTGGTTTTTCAACCATGGTAGTGCGGGAGCAACATCCTCTTCTCTGTTGTTGGAATAACTCATTTGTTGGCTCTAAATTAACTCAACTGTGGTTTTGTTTTCAGCGGGAAGACTTAACACCCTTAAATTTGATTAAGCAAGAGTTTAGTGCTTGGTTTAGTACTTATAAATTATCAAGTGGATAACAAATTTATCACAGATATAAGCGATTAAAAATGCGGGAATTAAAGTCTTTGAAATGTAAATGACACAATGAAATTTTTATAGAGGTTCGAAGATGGGGTAATTCTTCTACTCCTCTCTTCTCCAACTCCTGGAGGAATCCACTAGGTAATGATCAAGATACAAAGTGGTAATAGTCCGGATACAAGTCTTGATCACGGTGACTTGATCCTTTGGGACTCGATCGGAGACGCCTTGATCACTCAATGGCTTCTCGACGACTCGGCTTCTTCACAGGCGGTTTGCCTTGCTACTACTGACTCACTTGCTCAAGCTCTTTGGATTTGATCACGAAGCCCTCCAAAAGCTTAAGACTTGGTTCGACCTTGAACCTTCCTACAATCCTTCGTGGAATGTAGACCCCTTGATTTTTCAGTGTTTTCCTCTTCAACTGATTGAAGTTATCTTTCGTTCACAGGTGAGTGTTGGATTGATGTTCTTCGTAGTGTAGGTTTGAGGATTGAGAATGTTTCAGATTTTCTAATAATTGCTTTAACGTTGTTTTGTTTAGGTCTGTAACTTGTGTCACTCTCATATATATTTCCTCAAATAAGCTCCTCAGCCTTTTATAGTGATCTTTCAAAAATTTGCCCGTTGAAGAGATAGGCTTATTTTTGAAAGTCACTTGCGATCGTTTGGCTTGTCTTGTTGTAGTCCTTGGAATTGCCATTTCCTCGTATGAGTTGTTCTTTCACCTTTCGAGTTCGACACGGTGTAGTGCTTCCCATTGGTTCATTCCTTTTGCACGCTTCGGGACCGAGCACTCGAGAAAGGTGGTATGGAGATATTACTTGTTTTAGTAAATCTCTTGATTTTTAGGCAAATGAGATCTTTTCTGATTATCTCGACTTGACTACATTTCCTTGCTTTCCCCAGGTGACTTGGAGTCGACTTCCAATCATTGGATGACTCTTCCGTCACTTCAACTTGAGACTTGGCTTTTCTCGAGTTGACTTGATCGATACTCCAATCACCAGTATCTCACCGCTTCTTGATAGAGTTCCCGTCTACTCTTATTTTCCATACTCAAATTTGTCTCGCAATGAGTCTTCCTTCTAGTCTTGATTGTCTTCTTGCATGTTAGGCGTAGCCGACTTAACTCGTTTGGTGACTCTATTTATTACAATGCATTTTACAACAAAAATTGGGGTGCCAACTTTCTATTCTATGTTTTACATGGCATTCATCAAAATCTAAACAATGAATTTCCTAACACCATACTTGTTTGGGTCCTTGGGGATTAGTTATATAAGATGCTCCAACCATCCTATAGCCAGATGATCTGACTCTAAGAGGTAGTCATCTATTAGTTCCATAATCATAGTGCATATTAGCAAATTTCTTGGGGGTTTTGGGATCATACAGTTGTCTCTTTTGTCTGTATGCCTGTGTATGTGTTTGAGCATTTACTTTCTTGGGGTAATAGTGGAATTTTTGTGCTTGAAGGGTTTTGTGCCTGGGTGCATAGGTTTGTTGATGATAGCTCTTTTGCCTTGGGAATGACCTTTGCTGAGGTTAAGGTCTTTGCCACTTTAGCTTGTATCCCATAGAGCTTTGTTGATATCTCACTTGGTTATTCCAATCAGCTTGGTTTGGATAGTTTCTACCATTCCCTTCATAGGAATTTCTTTGTTGAAATCTCTGGAGCTTTTGGTAGCTCTGTTTAGCTTTGATGAGTATTTTTTTTTTGCGATCATTGATGGACTTTTCAATTTTATTTCATTGCCCTTTCAAAGATACTCTCATCGCTTCTTTCATTTTCCCTTATACCCAAGGCTAGTATGGGTTGATTGTGTTTTGGTCTGGGTGTTGGTGCATCATATGGTGTGTTGGGTTTTTGGACTCCCCCATTACTTGAGGATCCTTTTTCCAAAATCACTGGGAGCTTGAGCATGCACAGAGGAATTGAATCCTATGATGTCTTATCTCCACACTCTTTTTGACTCATTATAAGTTCATCCAATGATTTGGATGCCTTTGTAAATGAAGCAATCACATTCTTGAGATCTTTCTCTCTCTTTTCAGTAGCAGCTAACTCTGCTTGGATCTTGGTATTTTCAGCCTTCAGCTTAGTATTCTCATGTAGCTATTTGATTTAGAGTACTCAGCTCCTTAGTCAGCTGTGAGTTTTGGCATTTTAGCTGGATGTTTTCCTCATTTAAAAGTGTGTGTGAGGTTTTGATGTGCTCAAAGTCTTTCATCATTTTGCCTAATGAATCATAAAGATCAGTGGGTGAGAAAGTGTTTGTGTCACTATCATTATCACTTGAATCAGAATGAGGTGAGTTAGACTGTACCTCATCTTCTTGATCTTTTGGATCTTGTTCTTTGGCCATGAGGCAGATCATAGCCTTTTCTTCAGTATCACTAGAGTAGTCTACTTTACTACTATCCGAGTCTGCTGGTTCTTTGCACTTGGCATTTGGTTTTGCGATCTCGTGACCAACATGGCTTTCTTCTTTTCATGTCTTCTTTCTCTGAAGATTCTTTTATCTTCTTCATTTCTGTATTTGTTGAATTGTGGATAAGAACAGTCAACAACAAAGTGTCCTGGTTGTCTGCAGTTCCAACACAGGTTTTCAGCTCTCTATATATCAGCTCTCTCACATCTCTGATTATCAGCTCTCTGATAGTCAGCTCTTTGATGTTCAGCTCTCTTGGGTGGTCTGTCCATCCTTGCTTTGGAAGGTGTTGAATGTCTTCTAGATGTTTCACCCTTGTTTCTTTTATAGTTCTTATTAAAGAACTTGTTGAACCTCTTTACCATGAGAGCAATCTTTTCTTGCTCTTTTCATGGCTAACAGTGCAGCTGTCTTAGGCACAGCTGTCTCCTCTTGCTATTTTCTTCTCAGCTCAAACTCATAAGCTTTGAGATCTGAGAACAACTCATAATTTGATGTTTTGGAGAAGTCCATGGAATGTCTCAGGGCCATGACCTTCATTTCCCATTCAGCTGGGAGGGATCTTAAGATGTTCATGCACATCTCCTTATAAGTGTACTCATTTGTCCATTCACAACGTGGTTTCTCCACCATAGCAGGTCTGAGCTCTACTGCAGCATCTTCTCCTTCAGCTAGAGGTGCTCTTCTTACAGCAGTGTTGACCTTTAATACTTGAAGTGGACCATCTTCTATCACTAGCCACATTTCATCTTGTAAGGCTGATAGGTGAGCCTACATGCGAATTTTCCAGTCATAGAACTCTTTCACAGTAAACTTGAAGTGGAATGCGAGTTAGATTTGCTTCCATGATAACAACTTTGCTTCTAAAATAAAATCTTTAAAAACTCAAGTGTTATATCTTTTGAAATGATTGGGATCTATTTCAGTAACCAGTGTGGAAGGCTCAATGAACCAACCGCTCTGATACCACTTGTAGGTCCCAAGGAGTGTGTTGTAATGTTTAGAAGGGGGGTTGAATAAACTGTACCAACTTTTCGAATTTAGTCCTTTTAAATTATTTTAATAGAGTTGACTCAAATCAACTAAGTCCTTGGGGGACATCTAGGTTGGCTTACTTGAAAGAAAGTTAACCACTCAATGCAGGGACTGACCGAGCTATTGATAGTATAACTCAGCTGGGTCAGCTAGCAATTAACTTCTCAGTTGATTTGGTTTTAGTTCACGGAAGACTTAACACCCTTTGATATTTTTAAACTTGTTTTTAACACTTGTTCTTAGCAATGTTATTATCAGTTGTGTTAGCAATATAACTTAAACAGCAGATATAAAGTAAGCAGGAAAATAAAATGCTGTAAGTAAATTACACAAGCAAATTTTATAGTGGTTCGAGGATGGAGTAATTCCTTTAATACACTCTTCTCCGACTCCTGGAGGAATCCACTAAGTAACAAATCTGATTATAAAGGAGTTAACAGTCCGAGTCAGCCTTGATCAGAAGTTGGCTGCTCCTGGGACTCAGCTTCTTCACAAGACAGTTGTCTTGCTACTTGACTCCTTCAAACCTTGGAATTGATCACCAACCATCCAATGAGCTCAAATCTTCTGGTTCAACCTTGAACCTTACTACAGCTCCTTCAATCTTGGAAAGTAGACCCCTTAAGTTCTTAAAAATGCTTTCTCTTCAACTGGATGAAGTATTCTTTCCTTCACTGAGTGTGTTTGATCGAGTTCATTCGAATTTAGGCTTGAGGAATATCTTACAAAGCTTGAGAGTATGTTTGCGGGTTTGCTTGTTAAAATCTCTTATAATTTATATGCTTGGTAAATGATTAAATTTACCTTCTTTCACTTGCTTCCTCAGCCTTTTATAATGCTTATTTGAAAATTTTCCCGTTGAAGAGATAGGCTATTTTCAAATCACACTTCTTGTTTGTTGGCTTGTCTTTTCTTTACTTGCAACTTGTGATGATGACATTTCCTCTTATTAAATGATGTCTACAGCTTTTCAGGACCTGACACAAGCTCAGTGCTTCCCATTGGTTTATTTCTTTTGCACATTTCTGGGACGAGCACTTTAAGACATGGAAGCATGGACGTATTACTAATTTAAGTAATATACTTGACTCGTAACATGATTAATATCGATCGACTTGACTTTGATACCGCTTTGCCTTTACCCCTTTGACTTGAGCCAGCTCCAACCTTTTAGGAATGACCAAACTGTCAGTTCAACTGGTAGACTTGGCTCTTAACTGAATTGACTATCACTTCTTCATCTTTTACTCATTTGTCGCCACCGATTTCTTCGATCAGTCTCGTGCCTTCCATCTTGACCACACTCAGCTGACACACAGTTGGGTCTTCACTTCACTCTTTAGTTGACTCATGTATTCATCAGCATAGTTGACTTCACTCAGCTTATACAGTCCGATCTATTACAGAATAAAAATACAAAGAAAATGGGGTGTCAACTTCTTATTCTGAGTTTTACATGATATCATCAAAATCGAATAACAAATTTCCTAACACTGAGAGATGTATTTTGGTGGAGAAGTATGAAAAGGGACATTCTATTTGTAGAAAGGTGTTTAACCTGCCAGCAAGTGAAAGCCGAACTCCGGAGACCGTGTTGGATTACTCAAACACTTAGATATCCCAGAATGAAAATGGGAGCACATAACGATGGACCTCGTGGTTGGACTGTCGCGCTCGGCCAAAAGAAATAATGCAATATGCGTAGTTGGGGATATACTAACCAAGTCATCACATTTTCTACCTCTCAAGATGACCTTTACAATGGATCATTATGTGAAGATCTACACCAAGGAAATAGTTCGATCGCATGTGGTCCGATGCTAATCGTGTTAGACAGAGACACATGATTCACCTCAAAGTTCTGGAAAAATCTGCATAGCGCTCTACGCACGAAATTTGAGTTTTAGTACGGCTTACAATCCACAGTCAAATGGATAAAGGACGATACAAACACTACAACAATAGCTATCAAACGACAATCGAAATATCACCATAGGAGGCCTTGTATGGCAGGAAGTGCAGATCGTCATTGTATTGGAGAGAAGTGGGAGAAAATAAGATTTTGGTACCATAATTAGTGGAGTAGACAATACAAATGATAGGAAAGATCCGGGATAGAATGAAAATAGGCAAAGATAGGCAAAAATAGTTCGCCGACAGATGGAGAAAAGATTTGCAATTCGACGTAGGGGAAAAGGTATTTTTAAAAGTAGCACCCATGAAGGGTGTTATCCGTTTTGGTGAAAAAGGGAAGCTAAAGCCAAAGTTTATAGGGCCATTTGAAATTCTTGAAAGGATTGGATATTTAGCATATCGACTAGCCCTACCACCAAATATGTCTTTTGTTCGTAGTGTGTTTCACGTGTCAATGTTGAGAACGTATGTGCATGACCTGAGTCACGTGATTAACTATACAATTTTGGATATAAAAAGGATCTGACCTATGAAGAAGCACCAGAAACAATGTTGGAAAGGAAGAAAATCAAGGTAATGAACAAGGATGTGGCAATAGTTAAAGTACAATGAAAGGGCATGGGAGCAATGTGGCAACCTGGGAGCGTGAAGAGGAAGATTGAGCTAAGTATCCAGACTTTCTAAGTTGAGGTAAGTAATCGAAATTCAAGGACGAAATTAAGGGTGGTAGGATGTAATACCCGGTTTTCCTATTAGATTGGGGATAAACTACGACTAAATTAGGGTTTGACTATAACCCAATTTGTGGATGATTTAGAATTTTTGAAACCCTAATTTTCCTAATTCGGGGCTTTTAATTTCTAATTTTATTTCCAGAATAAAGAAAAAATCATGTTATAATAGAAATAAATCAAACATGCATTAAGGTATGAAAATCATTCGTATATGGCATGAATATTTCAGAAAATAATCTTACCTTAAATTCTAAGAACCCTTGGCCAATAAATAGAAAGTCCCACTAGGGTTATTCTTCACAAATTCCTACACCTAGCAAGAAGGTAAAATCTTCCTCTCCTTCTTTCTCTAAAATCCGTCGCCGCTGCCATCACCATCAAGCTCCACCACGATCGCCGGAACCTCCACCATGGCCACCCCTTTCTAAAAAACCTAAGCCCCAAAGCAAAAAGATAGTAACTAGTGAATAAAGAAAAGAGAAGAGAGTTGGGAGGGGCGAATTGCAGAAGAAGGAAGAAAGAAAAAAAAAGAGATAAATGAGATGGGGGAGGGTGGGAAACGACAGAAGAAAAAAAAAAGAGGAGAAGAGGGAGTTTGGGAGGGCTAGAGATGTGACAGAGGGAAAAAGAAAAAAAGAGGAGAGAAGAGAAAAAGAAAAAAAAAGAAAAGGGGAAAAGAAAAAAGAAAAAGAAAAAGCGAAAAAGGGGAAAAGAGGAAAAATAAATAAAAGATGGAGGGAAAAGAATTAAGCCCCAAAACCTTTGAATTTGACCCAACAAGACATCTACCAAACAAATTTTTCTAGAGCCCTATTCTATTTCAAATTTCGAATTTCTTTTCTTTTAACCATCTCCAACAATTTATTATTAGAAATTTTATTTCATTGTAGGAGACGAGAAATCCAAATTCTAGGCTTTGATACTTGCATTTATTTTCACGAAGCTACTGCATTCAAGGTGGAGTTTGCTGCTTATTGTTTATTTTAAATGCTTTGCATGATTGTTATATGTATGGGCACGTTAAACATAACATCACACGAAGGTACTTAATTATACATGCATGAACGCTTGATTGTACACCCACAGTTGGCCTCTGGGCATTGTTTCGTCAAACCCTGAAGATCATAGATGTGTATGAAGTAATGATTATACTTGTGTATTTAATTTAGACTATGCCTCCCCATTGGACTGTTGAATGCTCACCCCATGTTTAACTTCCACGGATGAATGAAGGAGTCGGAGCGTGTCATCTAGGAATTTAAAAAGGCCACTTATTTTAAATTATTTAATGATGAACGAGACTTGACATCTTCTCTTATTTGAGATTTTGTTTTAAATTTTTCAGACATATTTTTATGAGTGTTTCATATTTTTGACAAGTCGTAATATTTATCTCCCTTAAAATGCGTTTTCACGTTTTGGCCTATTTTTAGGACTTTATAAAATTGTATATTGTTGTTTATATGAAATTAGATGTTACAATTGAACTTTGATTAATTCCACGTCTCGATTTCGTAACTTGTGCACTTTTAGATCTACTATTGCCATCGGTTCCTCTTCGTATGATAACTGCTTATCCAATTCTATGGTCTCATAATTAACATCATGGTTCTGATTTAGCATGTACTTCCGTAACATGGATAAATTGAAAATATTGTAAATACCTGACATTGCCGACAGTAAGGCCAGTCTATATGTTATTCTCCCGACTCGCTCCAAAATTTCGTACGGTCCAACATATCTTGGTTTGAGCTTCCCTCTCACCGAAGATACTCTTAGAAACACTTTCTAGCCTACAAAAAATTACAACTTTTTCTTCTTAGATCGGCAGAAGACTTATGCCGGTCTTGTGCCACTTTGATTATTTCTCTTATCTTTCTACGGCTTTGACTGTTCTTTTACAACGTCAGGGTCCAAAATTTTATTTTCTCCATCTTTGTCGCAATTAATTGACGATCAATATTTCCTCCCGTATAATGCCTCGTATGGCGCCATTCCGATAGTTTACTAATAGTTGTTATTATATGAAAACTCCATTAGTGGCAAGTGTCGTTCCCAACTATTACGCCCACCACTATTACTTCTACTAGAAAGTATATAAATTGTACAACTCTTTAAACTCTATTTAAACCGTGTGATTTTTTTATTTTCCCTATGTAAATTTAAAAACAAACAACAATGAACTAAACCATGTACGCAGCAATAAAGATCCGACCATGTCTAAAAGCAAAAAGAGCAGTCAACTTTGCCAGTACGTAAACACGATGAATACATATACAAACCAAGAACTCAACCAGCACACTATTTACATATATTTACAATACAATTTCATATGTTATAAACAGTACGAGTTCCTCCATATAACACATCATAAGTAAAACCAAAATGAAACCAAAAGTAAGCCCGACAGGTCGCATCCATATCCATGATATATACTCAAAACCTGAGGAAGCTTCAGCACTGCACAATAAGCTAAAGACTCAGGCATTATCCTACTCACCTGCAATGCATGAGGTACATGAGCTAAAGCTCAGCAAGTAAAAATATTGCATGTCCAAAGAATAGTGATGCTTTTCCAACATGTAATGCTAACATGTAAAATCCATTAATCAAAATACTTTACTCAAGTCATTTTCTTTCATTAAGGCCCCTGACCCAACAACTATGCACCGGAAATATCCCATCCCGTAGGGTCATAACATAGGTACCCACAAATGGTCCATACTCATGTGACCCACCGAGAGCCACTCTCTTATCTAGCTTTGTGTTCACCTGGAAGTACCCCACTTGTTATACCTAAACATATATCATAAAGCATGCCCAGTAAGTCTCGGTGCACTAGCAGTTGTAAACAAACATATGTTATCGTCCAGAAAATATTTTCGTGCATGCACATATCCTCTTGTAAAATGGATGCACATGCATATGCTGTGAATAACATATTAAATAGCTCACCAAACACCATATTGTTTCATCATGCAAACCAACATGCATCACATAATATCCACATATATTCCAGAAGATACCACAATCACATATAACACCATTGATTCAAACAATACTATGGCCATGTATTACAGTAGCGGATGGATATTCACTTACTTTTCACCAATATTAGGTGATCCTTTCCAGCACTAGGCATAATACAATTTGTAAAAGGAACATATATTATTCACTTTCATTTTGAGCTAGTCACCACATAAAATATCTTAGACAATTGTTCATCCTCAGCTATGAACTCATATAACTTAACCTAATCAAATATCCTAAATATATTAATCTCTTATTTTGAATTTGCTTTCACATTTTAACCATAAATGTTTAATATTATCTCATTATTAAAAGTATTAGAGATCAATGAAAGCCACATCCTCCAATTTTACCCTACTAATTTGTTGTATAACTATGTATATTTACAAATATGTATTATAGGTATTTAATTCTTGTTTAGACTATTTACTTCAAGATTTTATTTTAAATTTGAAAGACATTAATAACACAAATTTAAACTCTTGTACGGAAGCTCAACAAGACCACACTTATATAAATAATGCAAAATATATCATATATATACATATATATATATATATATATTAATATTCTTCTAGTTTTGTTATCAAATTACATAGAACACGTACAAAGCCTTTTTCACATACAAGCTAAATCAACACATGAATTGGCTTTCTTGTATTTTATTAACCAAGCTAAGTAGAATAGAAATAGTGTTATGCAGACTACTTACCAGTTTCTTCCTTCATATGCGTGCATCTGTGTGTGTGTGAGAGAGATTATCCCAAAGCAACAAATACATATGTATATGTTATCTGACCAGTTGAGTCGGTGGTGTATCATCTATACTTAATAGCTAAGTTAAATATATATATATATATAATTCTTGATTACCTTCGCATATATTAATCCTACTTAATTTATTATATATAAAAGATATATCTTATATCTTATATATACGTATATATAATTTATGCAATATTATTAGACATGTTGTCAGGTAATTAATAGAAGATTCCTATACTTTTAACCATAGTCTATTTAATATGAAAGTTATATAATAACATCTATTATATGCAATTAACTAGTATATCATAAATTAATTATATATATAAGTAATATATTTATATTTTTTTAAGTACTTATTATTATTATTATTATTATTATTGTTGTTGTTGTTGTTGTATTGTATCAATCTTCTTCCTTATTTATTCACTTATTATATTATTATTGATATCACCTCTAGTCCAAATTTACCACGTGTTACCTAGTGACTCTCATACTTGTAATGCTGCCACGTGTAATCCAATATTATACTTCTCTTTCCCATTAGTTTCTTCGATAGATTCATTTCTCCAAATCACTTTAACTAATGGGATTTTCTTATTCCTGAGTTTCTTTACTTCTCGCAACAATATCTCCACAGGAATCTCTTTGTAGCTCAAGTTGGATTTTAGTTTTGCTGGTTCGTGTTTTAAAAAATGAGATGGGTTTGAAATGTATTTTCTCAACGTGGATACGTGAAAGACATTGTGCACTTGAGCCATTGACATGGGAAGTTGAGTCTATAGGAAACATCATCGATTCTTTCAGTAATATAAAATGGACCAATATATCTAGGACTGAGTTTTCCTTTCTTTCCAAATCGCATTATCCCTTTCATTGGTGCCACCTTCAAGAACACTAGGTCCCCTACAGAAAATTCTAGCATTCTTCTTCTTTGACCTGAGTAACTTTTCTGTCGACTCTGAGCGGTTTCTATCCTTTGTCGAATTTGTGACACAACCTCTGTCATTTCCCAAATCATGTTTGGGTCTAAAAGCTCCCTTTCACCAATCTCATCCCAGTGGATCGGCAATCTACACTTTCTACCATACAGTGCTTCATAGGGAGCCATCCCGATTGTAGCATGATAGCTATTGTTATATGAGAATTATATCAAGGGTAGATATTTACTCCATTCTTCTTAGAAATCTAGAACACAAGCTCTAAGCATATCTTCTAGAGTTTGTATCATTCGTTCTTATTGTTCGTCGGTTTGAGGGTGATAAGTAGTACTAAATGACAGTCATGTTACTAGCATCTTCTGTAAACTCCTCTAGAAATTAGATAAGAATATAGAGTCTCTATCTGAAACAATGGATAGTGGCACACTATGAAGTCTAACCACTTCATGTATATAAAGTTGCGCGTATTGGTCCATGGAATAGGTTGAGAGGTTAAACATTTTTCCACGTATTGCGTAATATCCCTTTTCATATCTGGCCACCAGTAATGTATCTTCAAATCTCTGTACATCTTAGTAGCTCCTGGATGTACAGAATATGGCGTTGAATGCCATTCTGCTAGAAAATTCTCTCGGAGATTATCCCTGTTGGTCATGTCCACTCGTTCTTTAAATTGCAGTATTCCATTATCAGATATTTTGAAATCAGAATACACTCCCGAAGTAATATTTTTCTTTACTTCAATATAGAAATCATCACCTTGTTGTTCCTGTTGAATTTGATCAAGTAGCTCAGGTCGGAGTGTTAACGCTACTAACTTAGCTTCAATGGACCCCAATGGTACAACCTCTACGTTCATTTTTTGGATGTCCATTAACTCTGGTTTTTGAATGTGAATTGCAATTACATTGCTCTGTGTTGATTTCCGGCTCAACGCATCTGCTACAACATTGGCTTTACTAGGGTGATAATTGATCACACAATCATCGTCCTTCACTAGTTCCAACCAGTGTAGTTGACGCATATTTAATTCCTTCTGTGTGAAAAAGTATTTCAAACTCTTGTGATCTGTGTAGATCTCACATTGTTCCCCGTATATGTAATGCCTCTATATTTTAAGTGCAAAAACTTCTGCAGCAAGCTCTAAATCATGTGTAGGGTAGTTCTTTTCATAGTCCTTCAATTGACTAGACATACACACAGTCACCTTACAGTTTTGCAACAATACGCACCCTAGACCATTTTTTGAAGCGTCACTATAAACTACAAAACGTCTGGTACCTGATGGAAATGAGAGAGTAGTTGTTGAAGTCAATCTCTTCTTCAGTTCCTGTAAGCTTTGTTCACATGCCTCCGTCCATTCGACAATAGTAGCCAGCTAAACCCAGAAAACCATGCATTTCTAAAGAATTTGTAGGTTGTGGCCAGTTATTGATAGCCTCGACTTTACTTGGATCAATCGAGATTGTTGCTCCGGACACTACATGTCCCAAGAATACCACTCCATCTAACCAAAATTCACAATTCATAAATTATGCATATAATTTCTTTGCTTTCAGAACCTCTAATACCATTCTCAAGTGTTGAACGTGCTCTTCTTTTGTTCTAGAGTAGATCAAGATATCATCGATAAATATAATAACGAATTTATTTAGAAAATCTTTAAATACCTAATTCATAAAGTCCATGAAGGCTTCTGGGGTGTTAGCCAACCCAAATGGCATCACCAAAAATTCATAGTGTCCATATCTTGTACTAAACGTTGTCTTGGGTATATCATCTCTTTTATTTTCAACTGAGGGTACCCGTATCGCAGGTTGATCTTCAAAATACTGTTGTACCTTGAAATTGATCAAACAAATCATCGATTCAAGGTAACCAATATTTATTCTTGATTGTAACCTTGTTTAGTCTCTCGGTAGTCAATACAAAATCTCATCGTACAATTTTTCTTTCGTACGAACAAGACCAGCGCACCCCATGGCGAGAAGTTAGGTCGAATGAAACCTTTATATATCAACTCCTGCAATTGTATTTTTAGTTCTTTAAATTTAGATGGGGCCATGCGGTATGGAGCTTTAAAGATTGGAGATGTTCTTGAAAGTAGGTAAATAACAAATTCAGTCTCGCGGTCGGGTGGTAATCTGGGAAGATCATCTGGAAATACATCGGGATATTCGCGCAAGATTGGAACATCATCAAGGGTTGGTTGGTGTTGTTCCCGATGCTCATGACACTTACTATGTATCCTTCACAGCCAGCGTTCAGTAAACATTGCGCCTTTAGTGTTGTTATCATCGAAAATCTAAAACGAGTCGTGATTCCAACGAAAGTAAATGAATTTTCTCTGGAGGGTCGAAAAGTCGTCGTGTTTTTTTCTGAAATTCAATTATAGCACCATACTTTGATAACCAACCCATACCCAAAATGATATCATAGTCATTCATTGCTAACACAATTAGATCGGCAAAAAATTTCTCTATTCTTGATTTGAATATCACAAGCTTTCAAAATTTGATTAGTTTGTTTGGAATCTCCCGAGGGAATCGTTACATTGTAACCCACTTCAGCTACATCAGGTGTCCTACCCAGTCTAATCACATACTCAGTGGATGCAAATTAATGTGTCGCTCCCAAATCAAATAATACGAATGTTGGGGTGTCAAAGATAAGAAGTTTACTTGCCACCACAGATGGAATTCCCTCTGAGTCTGCTCTGGTGATAGTAAATGCTCTAGCTGGTACTTTCTTTTGTCCAGTAGCATTCAGATTATTCCGGCACACATTAGCAACATGTCACATCATTCCATACGTAAAACATCTTCTAGTCTCGATTGGGCAATTTTCAGTATGTTGAGTCTTGCACCTATGACAAAAAGGTAGTGGTATAGGTCTCTTACCCTGATCTGCTCTTTTACACTTAATTTGTTCCCATTGCTTTTGTCCTTGGCGTGGTTGAAAGTTAGGTTTCTGTTACTGTAGAACTTGGAAAACTTTCTTCTTTTGACTTCCAACACATCTCTATCCCTGTCCCTATTTGACTTGACATCTAGCTTCCTGGGCACGAAAAATCTTTAATTCGGCTTGTTCTGCCACCATTGCTGTCTCAGCAACCCGTGAATAGGTTACTCCTTGAATTCCCGCCATGTTGACATCTCTATATAGTTTCGGCCTCAGGTCTTCAAGGAATCTCTCTACTTTTAGTGTGTGCTGACCATACGAGTAGCAAACCTGGACAATTCTTCAAATTTGGGAATATATTCACCGACTATTATTATTCCTTGGCGTAATTATATGAACTCGTTCATCTTCACTACATGAACAGGAGCCGTGAAGTATTTGTTTCTGAATAATTCTTTAAATCATTCCCAAGTCATGGTCGTAACATCTTCTATGCTTCTCATCGTATCCCACCAATGTCCCGTACTTCCACGAAGCATAAACAAAGCACACATTACATTTTCTTCTTCATGGACCCTACCATATTGAAACATATTCTCTAGAATTTTGCAACCAATCTTCTACTGCTGTGGGATCTACTGCATCTTCAAAAGTTGGTTGATTTAGCTTTCGAAACCTTTCCCCTACTATCTCGACTTGATCCGCCCTTTGGTGTGGTTGATTCATTTCTGTTATTTGTTCTCCAGATATATCCCACTGATGGATGAGTTGTTGAATTTGTTCAGAGTGTTGTTGGATGAGCTTCGTAAGGGGATTTACGACATTATCTCGGTCACCAGTTGGTATAGGTTCTCCCCTCCTTGGTTTCTATCCTCACCACTACTCTCACCTCTAGTTCTCACCATAACTGAAACATTCTCTCAGGATAACCTAATAACACGTGGCCAATATAATTTCATGAAACATAAAATGTATCAGACAATAAAATGCATGCACATGCAAATAATATGAATGAAATATTCAATAGCTCACTAAACACCATATTGTATCATCATGTAAACCAACATGTATCACATAATATCCACATATATTCTAGAATATACCACAATCAAATATAATACCATTAATTCAAACAATACTATGCCCATGCATTACAGTTGCAGATGGATTTTAAGTTACCTTTCACCTTTGACAATGTCTTACTGTTTGTTAATTATGTGATCCTTTGCAGCCCTAGGCATAAAAAAAACTTGTAAAAGGAACACATATTATTCACTTTCATTTTGAGCTGGTCACCATATAAAATCTCAGACAATTGTTCATCCTTAGCTATGAACTCATATAACTTAACCTAGTCAAATCTCCTAAATATATTACTATCTTATTTTGAATTTACTTTAACATTTTAGTCATAAATGTTAAATATTATCTCATTATAATAATTATTTAGAGATTAATAGAAAGCCACATCCTCCAATTTTTCCCTACAAATTTGTTTTATAACTATATACATTTACAAATATGTATTATAGGTATTTAATTCTTGTTTAGACTATTTACTTCAAGATTTTATTTTCATTCTGAAAAAAAATATTAATAACACAAATTTAATACTCTTTTACGGAAGATCGAATCGACCACACATATATAAATAATGCAAAGTACAACACATATATTTATATATATATTATGATTCTTCTAGTTTTGTTATCAAATTATATAGAACACTTACAAAGCCTTTTTTCACATACAAACCAAATCAACACATGAATTGGCTTTCTTGTATTTTATTAACCAAACTAAGTGAAATACAAATAGTGTTATAGAGACGACTTACCAATTTTTCCCTGCATATTTGTGCGTCAGTTGTGTGCGCGTCTCCCGTGTGTGTGTGAGAGATTTTCCCAAAGCAACAAATACATATGTATATGTTATCTGACAAGTTGAGGCGGTGGTGTATCTTTTATACTTAATAGCTAAATTATATATATATATATATATATAATTCTTGATTACCTATGCATATATTAGTCCTACTCTATTATATATATTTATTATATAAGATATATACGTATATATAATTTATGCAATATTGTTAGACATGTGGTCAGATAATTAATAGAAGACTCCTATACTTTTAACCATAGTCTATTTTATATGAAAGTTATGTAATAATATCTATTACATGTAATTAGCTAGTACATGATCAATTCATTATTTATATAAGTCATATATTTATATTTTTTTAAGTAATTATTATTATTATTATTATTGTATAAATCTTCTTCCCTATTTATTCACTTGTTATATAACTATTCATATCACCTCTCGTCTAAGTTTACCACGTGTTACCTAGTGAGTATCATACTTGTAATGCTACAACGTGTAATCAAATAATATATAATAATTTGACACCTAGATCTTCTTAATTCATGCCTTGTCAACTACTTAAGTTAATGATCCGTCAACCAATATAATACATGGTTTCCAGAATTATTAAACTTATTTTTCCATATAAACAAAATAAATTATGTGTATGTCCATATTTATGCAGATAGCACATAATAGAATATAATGCACGAAATATATTGGTCGAGTGAGTATTTCGGGGTGTGGGTATTGCACCAACCCCCTCTAAAATCAAACATACATGCTCTAAGCATGTCCTCCAGCGTATGTATCGTCCTCTCAGACTCTCCATCTGTTTGGGGATGAAAAGTTATACTAAATTGTAATCTCGTCCCCATTGCTCTTTGTAATCCCTTCCAAAAATTCGATGTAAACCTTGTGTCTCTGTCAGACATAATTGAAACTGGCACCCCATATAATCTTATAATCTCCTCAATGTACAATTTAGCAAGTTGTTGGATATTGAAGGTCATCTTAATCGGTAAGAAGTGTGCAGTGTTTGTCAATCTATTAACGATAATCCATATAGCTTCATTTTCTCTGTTTGGCCTCGGTAAACCAGTTATAAAATCTTGTAATACGCTCCCACTTCCACTCCGAGACCTCAAGTGGTTGTAAAAACCCTGATGGTCGCTAGTGTTCTACTTTGATCTACTGACATGTCATGCATCTCTCCGAAAAAGATCAATAGACTCCTTTATATTTCTCCACCAGAAAAAATTTCTCAGGTCACTGTACATCTTTGTACCCCCCGGATGCACCGTGTAAGGTGTACATTGAGATTGCTCTAAGATTTCCCTTCTTAGGTTCTTGTCTTTTGGCATGCAGACTCTCCATTCATAAGTAAGTGTGTTGTTCGGTGCTTCAGCAAAACCTCTAATGTTTCCTGCTAAAGTTGGCTCTTTGTTCTCTCATTTTGCACAGAAAATTATCATTTGTTTGTGCCTCTTTGATCCGATTTCTCAAAGTTGGCTCGACCAGCATAACTGATATGATAGTTTTGGTGTTAGTTGGCAAGCATTAACAAATCAATTTTCATGTTGGCAAATTCCTTGATAAATTGCTCTTGGTCCGTAATCATACTTGTCAATTCACCGTTGTTCTTCCTACTCAAGGCATCTGCCACAACGCTGGGTTTGCCTGGGTGATAGTTGATTGTACGGTCATAATCTTTTACTAACTCCAACCATCTCCGTTGTCTCACGTTCAGTTCTTTATGTGTGAATAAGTACTTGAGACTTTGGTGATTCGTATAAATATCACATTTCCCTCTGTACAGTAATGTTGCCATATCCTCAAGGCATGTATAATGACTGCTAACTCCAAGTCATCTGTGGGAAAGTTAAGCTCATGTTGCTTCAGTTGTCTCGAGGCATAAGCTATCACTTTCCCCTATTACATGAGTACACATTCGAGACCTTGTTTTGACGCATCCCTATAGATAACGAACCCTTCTAACCCTTCTTGTCAATCAGATCATTAGGACAACAATCTTGGTGAAACCTTCAATAAATTGTCTGTAATGTCCATTAAGTCCTAAGAAACTATGTACTTCACTTATGATCGATGGTGTTTTCATTCATTTTATAGCCTCCACTTGTTTGGGTATACTTTAACACCACGAGCAGTGACTACATGATCCAAGAACACCACTTTCTCTAGCCAAAATTCACACTTCTTGAACTTCGCATACAGTTTCATAAAACTCTACCTCATCTTAATTGATCAAACAAATCCTCAAAGTGGGGTAAGGGATATTTGTTCTTGATCGTGAGATTGTTCAGCTCTTTGATCGTGAGATTGTTCAGCTCTCAATAGTCAATACACATCCTCATTGTACCGCCTATCTTCTTAACGAACATTACATGAGCTCCCATGGAGACACACTAGATATCACATAGCCCTTATCCAACAATTCTTGTAATTGTATCTTTAGTTCTTGCAACTCCGTAGGTGACATTCTGTAAGGTGCCATTGACACTAGTGCTGCTCCGGGTACCTGATCAATCGTGAACTCCACCTGTCGATCTGGTGGAATTCTAGGTAAATCCTTCGGAAAAACATTTGGGGTTCTCTCGGACGATCGGGACATCAGCAATTGTTCTCTCTTTAGTCGGGCTAGCCATTATATTCACCAAGAAAGAATGGCATTCTCCTTTCTTCAGCATCTTCACGGCTTTCATTGCCAATATAAATCACTGTGAAACACGATTTAGTCCCATGGAAACTAAAATTTTCCTTTCCAGGTACATGGAAATCTATCTCCTCTCGTGACAGGATGTTTTCGGTTCTTGCTTAACCAATCAATTCCTAAGATTTTACCAAAGTGCTTCAAATTTATGGCGTATGGGCCTGCTTCTAGAGTTCTTCATTATATGTTCAGTTGTAGCCCTCTTACTCTATGTTCGGCCATTATGGTTTTTCTCGATTAACCCTCAAAGGTTCCACAGACTCACATATCAAATCATTCAATCCATTAATAAATCTTGCATATATGAAAGAATGCGTAGCACCAATATCAAAAAGTACAAGAGCAGTTATATTAAAAACTCGTAGTGTACCTGTCATTTTATCGGGCTCCTCTTGTGCTTCCTGTTTGGTCATGGCGTACATTCTGGGTTTCCCTCCTGTAGCTCTCGGATCCCCTATGTAGGTCCCAAAGGGTGTGAGTAAGGTTTAAAAGGGGGGTGGGTTGAATAAACCTTACCAATTTTTTGATTTTAGTCCTTTTAAAAATATTACCGAGTTAATTACACGGACTATGTCTTGAGGGACTGACTAAGTTAGTTAATCGCCAGAGTTAGCCTCTCAATGCGGACTCGATAGATTTTGTTAATAGAATAACTCAGCTGTTTAGTCTAAACCTTAACTTGGCTATGTGAATTTTTCAGCGGAAGACTTAACACCCTTGAATTTGATTTAACTTTGTTTTAACACTTGGTTTTAGCACTTAGTTATTTATTAGTTGGATAGCGAATTATCAGCAGATATAAATAAATGTGCAGAAATATAAATATGCTGAAATGTAAATGACACAAGTAATTTTTATAGAGGTTCCAAGATGGGGTAATTCTTCTAATCCTCTCTTCTCCAACTCTTGGAGGAATCCACTAAGTAATGATCAATTCACAAAGTGGTTATCAGTCTAGAGACTAGTCTTGATCACACAGCTGACTTGCTCCTTGGACTCAGTCTGGAGATGCCTTGGTCACACAGCTGGCTTCTTGTCCGACTCAGCTTCTTCACAGGGCAGCTGCGTTGTTACTTCAGCTCACTTCCTCAAGTTACTTGGATTTGATCTCAAAGCCCTCCAATAATCTTGAGATTGGTTCGACCTTGAATCTTCCTACAATCCTCCTTGGAAAGTAGACCACTTTTGATTCTTCAAAAGTTTCCTCTTTAACAGTTTGAAGTGATCTTTCCTTCACAGCTTTGTGTTGGATTGATTTTCTTCGAGATTTAGGCTTGAGGATTTTGATTGAATATCTTGAGAATATTTTGCAGGTTACAGTTTGAATAATGCTTGCTCGTGTGTGGTTCAGGTAACCATTTCTCAATGAAATTCCTCAACCTTTTATAGTGAACTTTCAAAAATATGCCCGTTGAAGAGATAGGCTGAATTTCAAAAGTTACTTGTGTTCGTTAGCTTGTCTTTTCTTGGTCTTCATTCTTGAGATGTAGTCCTTTCCTCGTATTAAATGAATGTCCAGCTTTTCAGGTTCTGACACGAGGTGCAGTGCTTCCCATTGGTTTATTCCTTTTGCACGCTTCGGGATCGAGCACTTTAAGACTGGCAAAGCATGGGTGTATTACTTGTTTAAGTAATGTTCTTGACTTACGGCAACGGATACTTTTCGATTAACTCCTCTTTACCGCTGTTTTGCCTTTTTCCCTAGGTGACTTGAGTCTGCTCCAATCATTGAAAGACTCATTTGTCACTTCAACTTGTGTCATGGCTTCTTGAGTTAACTTAATCGACTCTTCACACAAATTGTCCCTCACCATTTATTCGTCTTGATCGAGTCCTTGGTCCTCTATCTTGGCCATACTCACATTTGTTCTTCACGGTGAGTCTTCACTTCACTTCTTGATTGACTTCTTGTATTTCCAGGCATAGGCGACTTGACTCGGCTCATTCAAATTTCTATCTATTACAATGAGAATTACAAGGAAAATGGGGTGCCAACATTCTAATCTAAGTTTTACATGGCATTCATCAAAATCTACAAAATAATTTCCCAACAATTTTCCCTTTTTGATGATGCCAAAACTTAAAAACATAAAATAACAAAAACAAACAAAGATACATACTGAGACAATGTAGTAACAAAAAATGTATGCGCATAATCAATCATTTTATTGATCATAGCATTCTTGTCCTTTACACAACTGTTTACAAAGTGTATCAGAGCATAATCATATCCAAGCAATTTTCAAGCATTTATGCTATAGAGAGAAAATATAGAAACACTTTATTGAATGTACAGATGACTTACACATAAATGTATTTACAAGAGTAAAATACACGAAGGGTTAGCAGCAACACTTCATCGCCTTTGCTGCCTCCTTCTTTCCTCTTCATCTCTGTCATCATCGGCTCTCTTTCTTTTTCTTTCATCTTCAGCTGCTTTCTTCTTTTCATAAGCTCTCTTCGCAACATCAACTTTTCGCTTCCTTTCTTGCCTCTCTTGCCATAGATGATCTTGTCTTCTGTTTTCCTCCTCGATTCTTTTCACATAGTCAACATTTTTCCTTGCTACTTCCAGATTAGCTACTTCATCATACCCAGCCCAGTAGATCCTTCCCTTCTTGCCTGAATCTATGTATTCAATATTTTTGGGTAGAGGTATAGGTCGAAAACCTCTTCCTCCACCACTTCTTCATCCTCCTCTAGGTGTATATTGTACGGGAGTCTTCTTCTTACCAGCTGAATGGCTGCTGGTAGTCTGCTGCCTATCAGCTTCTTACCAGGCTTGGGCTACCAAAATATTCTTGAAATAGCCTTCGGATTCGAGAGTTTTAAATTCTTCAACCGATCTTGGCTCATCTCCGTCATCTGGAATGGCATCTTGATCCTTCCCTGCCGGAATGCCGCCGAATTGTTCATCACTGCTTCAACGCGGGCATCCGTCTTTTTATCGAACTCTAACAGATCTGCTATTATTATCTGTCTTTTCTCTGACATAGGCACAGTAGAGTGTTCAATCGGCAGAGTCACTGGAAGTTTGCTGATTATTGAGGGTGTGACATGACCTTGCTGAGGGGTTTTAGCAATCATTAGTGTCAAATCCTTTGACTTTTCCCCCTCAACAGCTTTTCCCTTCTTCTTCTCAACAACTGCTTATTCCTTTTGCTTTTCAGCTATTTCTTCCTTCAATTTCCTCAGGTATTTCTCTTCCCCCTTTTTGGCATCATCGAAGGAGAGAGGAACCCCAGGGAATATTCCTGCGACCATGAAATCCAGTCGGCTGAGAGCTGAGTTCTGCTTAGAGTCTCCTGCGGCATGTGATGTTCGAAATTCCAAGCGAGTGGCTTTCGATTCAGCTGCCACCAGTTTCATTTCAGCCATGAGAAGGCTGAATTTCGTATTCATGTTCTCCTCAACACGTAAAATTTCTTTTTGATGAAATTCACGCAGTAACTCCATTTCAGTTGTATAGGAGGCATGCAATCTCTCCATATAGGCCTACATCCTCTTCTTCATATCAGCATTGTCAGCACTCCAAACCAGCATCTTGTTGCACTCTGCTGCTGATACCACTCCCTGTTCCGTACCACAATCCCTCGTAAGTCTGCTATTAGGGTTGCATCTCTATTGTCCAGACGCATATCTAATGAGGCCTGGTGCCGTTCAATCTTCTCAATCTCTCCACAGATTTTCTTGAAGACCTCACAGATCTCAGCTGTCACACCTGATTCAGCTGACGGCCATTCAACATCGAAATTAAAGTTTGCTGGTACAATGGAGTTGGTAGGGATGACTGGATCTTCTCGAACTGGATTAGGGTCTTGGATTGTGGCATCCAAAGGAGTCTCAACCCCTTGGATTGCACTTTCAGTGCCCAAAATGTTAACTCCCGGGGCATTTCCATCATGTGCCTCGACTGCAACAGTAGCGTCCTCAGCCTGTAAAGAAGTTGACACTTCAGCTGGGACAGATTCAACTGTCCGAGCTTCGTCAATGTCAATCTGTTGTGGTTTTTTTTCTTTTTCCACTTCGCCTCCTTTCTTCATCGTGGAGTCTTCTGCAGCATCCTCCGACCCTGCTGCAGTGGAGTGAGTTCCCCCCGGTGCACACCACCGGTGAGTGACTAACGATGGGGTCACTCTTCTCGGACTCATTTTGCTTAGTTGAGTGCTCAGTGGAGCGGGTGGTAAAACACCCTTAGTAGGGGTAGGCTCAACTTGGGTGCCCAAATTCCTAGTCTCATTGCCAAGTCCCCTGGACCCATCTTCTGAAACAACTGGGGACGTAGCCGCAACTATGGTTGTGGCAATCTGCTGCACTAATCCCATGGGTCTATCTGCGGGGAGAGATTGTGAGGACTCTCCTGGTCCTTCAAACATGCGTTGTTCATGCATCATCTTGGATTCCCTTAGAGCTTGCTGCATGTTCGACTGCTCTATTGCAGCAACGAGATCCATATCATCATCACTTTCTGACAGCACATCTAGATGAGGATGTGTGTTTTCCAGAGTTCCAGTAAAAGGACATATACTGGCTTTCTCACGAGCCTCTTGTCACGCAGTTGGCCTTTGCGACTGATTTTTCGCCATCTGCCGGGACAAAGGGGCTCAGCATTGAACAAAATCCATCGTCTAGAATCACCTAGCATGATTCTAGAATGATCTAAAATGATCTAGAAGAATTTGGAATGTTCTAGAAGAGTCTAGAAGAATATGGAATATTCTAGAACATTGTAGAAGAGTCTGGAATATTCTAGAAGAGTCTAGAATACTATAGAAGAGTCTAAAATATGATAGAATAATGTAGAACATTGTAGAATAGTCTAGAATGTTATAGAGTAGTATGGAACTATGTAGAATATTGTAGACTAGAGTGGAGATTTATAGAATACTTGTAGAATATGTAGGAATCATGTGGAGAATTCTAGAGAACTTCCCCCAACCGTTGAATCAAATGAATCACCACCATCCATTAAGGAGATGGAGTAGTATAAATAGGTGTAGGGCCTCATTTGTAACCAAGCATCTTGTAAGCAAGTTGAGTGAGTAATATAAGTGTTCATTTCCAAGCTTTCTTGTGTGCTCTTTGACTTAGCCATCTTTTACACCTCTTCACACATAAACACTTCGAGAGAGAGGCTGACTTAGCTAATCGCAAGGGGCGATTGAAGGAGCTAAGGCCGCACGGTCGTTGTTGAGGGAATAAGTCCGTGACATTCTGCTTCCTCGGCTGCTTTGGCTTGATCCTTCTCCTTGAAGATTTGCAATATGTTCAAGCAGTTGTCTTCATCAAGGGCCTGAATTATCTTGGTTATGCTAAGAAATTCGAACAACTCCTCCTCTTCTTCTATGAACTCAGGGCGTTCAAACTGCACGCTTGAGTGGCTTAGCTTCCATGCCCTCTATTCATGTAGACGGCGTTGTATGTCCGGATATACAGGAGAGTACATGATGACATCATCATCCTCATCCTCCTCTTCATGTCCTTCCTTTTCTAGGATAGAAGGTAGCATGCTCTGCTGCTCTTCGCCTTCAGCAGCGTCCGTAGCAGGTGAAAGGACAGCTTTAACAGGAGATTTAGTTGTCTTTGCTGCTTCTTTTTCCTCAGTTGTCCTCTCCACAGCTGGGTCATCTTGGGGCCTCTGCTGATCACCCTCAGCAGACTTGGCGGTTTCATCATTTATTTCTGGAGACTGCACTTCCTCAGTGTCAGCAGTCTTGGAGGCTTTCTCCAGCTGAGTAGCAGACTCAGCTGTCTGTTCACGCTCTGAACGCTTGACTAGCCTTCTTCGTTTGGTTTTAACCACTGGGATTTCTGGTTCTGTTTCTTCCTCAGATTCTCTGGCGGCGAAGGCCTGGGTGTCCTTCTTAGAGGGAGCTGTCTTCCTAGGTTTGGAAGTCCTCTTCTTCAGTATGGCTGGAGAAGGGAATTGGGCTTCCTTCTCAGCCTCGGCTGCAGGGGCAGGTGCATCCTGTTTCTTTGCTGCAGGGGCAGCTTTCTTCTTAGCAGCTACAACGGCAGTTCTCTTCCTGGGAGGAAAGGAAACAGTTGTGTCTTCGGGGCCAGCTGATTCCCCCTCACTTGTATCCGCCCTCTTCGCATGGGCTCTCTTCAGGCTCTGAAAGATTAGCCACGAACATCTTCTTATTTACATGGAAAGGCTTTCCATGTTTAAGGGAATGCCCTTCAATTCCATCGATGGCCAATTACCAGGCCATAACCAAGTGGTCCTCCAAAGGATCCTTCCTCCTTGTATGTATTGTTCCCAACGTCGCGCAGAGTCTGTTTGTACCGAACTCGGCCGAGTTGCGTTCTTTCCCCGCATGATTGCGGCCATGACGATCAACTTTGTCTTTGTGAGTTGATTGAAGTCATCAAACTTTATATCTACACACTTGGCGGCGACATCCATCAACTTGTGATAGTCGCCCTTCAAAGAACTTTTTCTGTGTGTAGACTACTTTCGTAGCACACTCGGTTTGGCTACTTCTTTCCATGTGACCAAATTAACATCAACTTCGTATATTTCCGTCATGCCCTCAGACGGAAGCAAACAGTGCTCCGCAATGTCCTTAGTAGTGATTATGATGTCCTTGCGGTGGAAAGAAGACTTGATGCCTTCGTCCTGCACCTCCGCATTTACATATAACTGCGCCACCTCTTCAGCATAGGTCAGCGAGTACTCCATTGTAAGAAAAGGCCTAGGAACGGACTTTTCTAGCATATCAACTATCTTCTTCACTAGGGTTTCATCTGAACCCTGCTTTATCATTCCTTCGAAATCGACAGTCGATCCAGAGTGGATTTGCTTTGAAAGTTTAACAAAATCAAACTTTGGTGCCATTTGCAGAGAGTTTACCCGATTAAAAACTTGATAGACTTGCTTGAGAACTGGTAGGGTTTGCGAGAGAAATGAACTTGCTTTTCTTTTGCTTTGAAAATGAACAGTTTTGACTGTGAGAGAAAGAAAACTGAAAGAAAAAGTATATAAGGGTTATGAAGGGACGTGTTTTCGGTTTTTGAATTTTGATCGAGATCAACGACTCAGATTTAGCACGCCGAACCGCATTTAATTCCTCGCATTTAATGCGGCAGCATTTATATCCAATCATATGCTTATTGTGCAGCTTTTGACTGTACTCGTCATTATTTCGCTGATGTCATCCTTAAAAACATTCCCGCTCATTTAAAATGACTGCGTTTTTGTCACTTAGCTATTAAATGACTCATCTTATTTTACAAATGACTTAACTCTTCTTCTCTCTTTTCATTAAGCGACTCAGTTGTCCGCTAACTCGATACAGCTGACTTTCCGATATGGCTGTTTCACTTGGCTGATGTGAAAAGCTTGTTTAATTCTCACTTTTTCATCTTTCATCTCTTTTGATTGAGTCTTCTAAGTATCAACTCATCTCAATTAACCCTAGCTGATGCTTAAGCTCTTCAAACCTTGATTCACATAGAGGCTTAGTGAATATGTCAGCTAACTGCTTATCAGTTGAGATATATTCCAAGGTGATGTCTTTCTTTTCAACATGATCTCTTAAAAATGATATCTGACATCAATGTGCTTTGTTTTTGAATGCAACACTGGGTTCTGAGTAATTGCAATAGCATTTGTGTTGTCACACATAATTGGAATTTCTTTTTCTTCAATTTCATAATCTCTCGATGATCTTTGTCTCATCCATAAGACTTGGCACAACTTGTTTGCTCGCAGCCTATGTACTCTTGGTATTTGTGGATGTGGCTATTGAGTTTTGCTTCTTGCTAAACCAGGAAACTAATCTGTTTCAAAGCATTTGACATGTACCCGAAGTACTCTTTCTGTCAACTCTACATCCAGCATAGTCTGAGTCTGAGTAACCAATAAGCCAACTTCCTGCCATCCTTTCAAATATCTTAGGATTCTCTTCTTGCGGTCATATGGCTCTCTTTTGGTGTAGATTGAAATCTTGCACATACACCTACCGAAAGGTGATGTCCGGCACCTTCTTTGTTATTTAAGTAGAGCAATGATCCAATTAGTGCTCGATGATTTTGTTTGGTCTCTGGGTTTTCCATCCGCATCCATGCCCATCTTGGTGATGTATTCATTGGTATTTTCATAGAAGACTTTTCTTCCATACCAAATTTCTTCATTAAATCTCCTGGTGTATTTTGTTTGACTTATGAAGGTTCCATCCTTCAGTTGCTTAACTTGAAGTCCTAGGAAGAAAGTCATCTCTCCCATCATGCTCATTTTAAATTTCCCTTGCATGAGGTTTGAGAACTTATTACACAATTCTTTGTTTGTGGATCCAAAGATGATATCATCCACATATATCTGAACAAGCAGTATACTCTCTCCATCTTGAATTCTAAAGAGTGTTATGTCCACTTTCCCTTTGGTAAATCCATTATCAGTTAGAAATTGAGATAATGTATCATACCATGCTCTTGGTGCTTGCTTCAGACCATATAAAGCTTTCTTGAGCTTGTACACCTTATCTCCAAGAGTCTTCTACTTAAAACCTGGAGGTTTGTTAGGAAATTTATTGTTTAGATTTTGATGAATGCCATGTAAAACTTAGAATAGGAAGTTGGCACCCCATTCTTGTTGTAAAATGCATTGTAATAAATAGGGCTAGTCAATTTGAGTTAGTTAAGTCACTACGCCCAAACATGCAAGAGGACAATCGGAGACTAGAAGGAAGACTCGCGCGAGACAAATTTGAGTATGGCAAAGAAGAGTAGACGGAACTCTATTGAAGAAGCGGTGAGATGCGGTGAGTGGAGTATCGATCAAGTCAACTCAAGAAAAGCCAAGTCTCAAGTTGAAGTGATGAAGAGTCATCCAATGATTGGAAGTCGACTCTAAGTCACCTGGGGAAAGCAAGGAAATGCGGTCAAGTAGAGATAATCGAAAAAGATCTGCACGAGAAATCAAGAGAATTACCTAAACAAGTAATATCTCCATACTACCTTTCTCGAAGTGCTCAGTCCCAGAAACGTGCAAAAGGAATTAACCAATGGGAAGCACTGCACCGTGTCAGAACTCTGAAAAGCTGGAAAACAATTCATACGAGAAAGTGGCAATTCCAAGGACTGCAACAAGACAAGCCAACGACTGCAAGTGACTTTAAAAAATAAGCCTATCTCTTCAACGGGCAAATTTTTGAAAGATCACTATAAAAGGCTGAGAAATGATTTTGAGAAGGGGATGGACCAGAACCAAAAACGTTCAAGCAATTATGAGAACTGGAAACCTGAAATATTCTCAATCCTCAAGCCTACACTACGAAGAACATCAATCCAACACTCACCTGTGAAGGAAAGATAACTTCAATCAGTTGAAGAGGAAAATACTGAAAAATCAAGGGGTCTACATTCCACGAAGGATTGTAGGAAGGTTCAAGGTCGAACCAAGTATTAAGCCTTTGGAGGGCTTCGTGATCAAATCCAAAGAGCTTGAGCAAGTGGGCTGTAGTAGCAAGCAGCACGCCTGTGAAGAAGGCCCCGAGTTGTACGAGAAGCCACCGGTGAGTGATGAAGGCGTCTCGGATCGAGTCCCAAAGGATCAAGTCACTGTGTGATCAAGACTTGTATCCGGACTGTTACCACTTTGTATACCGATCAATACCTAGTGGATTCCTCCAGTAGTTGGAGAAGAGAGGAGTAGAAGAATTACCCCATCTTGAACCTCTATAAAAATTTCATTGTGTCATTTACATTTCAAAGACTTTAATTCCCGCATCTTAATTGTTTAAATCTTTGATAAATTTGCTATCCACTTGATAATTTCTAAGTACTAAACCAAGCACTAAATCCTTGTTTAACCAAACTTAAGGGTGTTAAGTCTTCCGCTGAAAACAAACCACAGTTGAGTTAATTTAGACCAACGGTGAGTTATTCCATCAACCACTCAGTTGAGTCCGTTGAGAGACTAACTCTCTTGATTAACTAAATCTGTCCACCTAGGACACAGTGTGTAGTATGAACTCGAATATTTAAAAGGACTAAATCGAAAATTTGGTAAGGTTTATTCAACCCCCTTCTAAACCTTACACTTACACCCCTTGGGACCTACAAGTGGTATCGGAGCGGTTGGTTCATTGAACCCTCCGCAGTTCTTGAACTAGATCTCCAAACTTTTCAAAGTCCGCTTTAGTACTTAAACTTTCAAAACTCTTTTTATCATTAAAAGTTATTATCATGGAAGCAAATTTGACACACATCCCTATGTTCACTATTGAAGAATTTGATGATTGGAAAATTCGTATGCGTGCTCATCTATCGGCATTACATGATGAGATGTGGATAGTGATAGAGGATGGGCCCACGCAAATCTTAAAGGTGAACACCGCTGTAAGAAGAGTGCAAACTAAAGGAGAAGAGGATGTTGCTCCCGGCACAGTCATAGTTGAAAAACTAAGAACTGAATGGACAAATGATGACGAAAAAAGATACAACCTGGACAATGTAGCCAAGGACATCCTTTACAAAACCTTGGACAAAGCCATGTTCAATAAAGTCAAATCATGCAAAACGGCTAAAGAAATCGGGACAAGCTAACATTGATTTGTGAAGGCTGAGCAAATCAAAGAAAACAAATTATCGGTTTTGTACAAAAAATTTGAGAACTTCAAAATGATCTCGGAGAAAACCTGGATCAACTGGATGCTCGATTCACGTAAATCACCAATGAGTTATACGCACTTGGAAAGGAATATACATGAGAAGGAAATGTGTATGAAAATCCTAAAACGTCTTCGGTGAATGGGAAATGAAGGTCATGGCACTAAGACATTCCATGGATCTATCAAAGACATCCAACCATGAACTATTCTCTAACTCAAAGCCTACGAGTTTGAGCCGAGAAGAAAAGACCAGGAAGAGACATTTGTACCCAAAACAATCGCTCTAATTGTTAAAGATGGGAAGAGAGTTGAGGTCAAAGAAGTCATTGATCCGGAAGAAATAGCCCCGATGGTTAAAAGGTTCAACAAGTTCTTCAATAAGAACTACAAGAGAGGAAAGGGCGAATCTTCCGAGGAAGACACTCGACTCTCCTCCAAATCAAGGGAAGATAGACCAACCAAGAGAAGAGATCATCAAAAAGCTGAATATCAAAAGGTGACAATCCAAGAATGGAAAGAGCCGATCAAAAGGTGAATATCTATCTTTGGAATGTAGACAACCAGGTCACTATGCCATTGACTCCTCATATCCTGTAGTTAACAAATACGGGAATGAAGAAGAAAAAAAGGTCTTGAGAGAAAGAAGACAAGAAAAGAAAAAGGCAATGAT
Organism: Rehmannia glutinosa; assembly: GCA_016081115.2. Lineage (NCBI taxonomy): Eukaryota > Viridiplantae > Streptophyta > Magnoliopsida > Lamiales > Orobanchaceae > Rehmannia > Rehmannia glutinosa. Next base: position 48,379,461 of record CM071926.1, on the reverse strand, counting down.
GGTTGCGGAGGCTGAAACAGCCAAGTCAAGAGAGACGGTGATCAGAGAGCGGTGAAGGCGACTACTCAAGTGACTCGAAGAAGAAGCCCTGATCCGCTTAATGGCCAAGGAACAAGATCAACTTTGACCAAGAAGATGAGGTACACTCCAACTCATCAAACTCGGACTCTAGTGATAGTGATCGTGACACACACACTTCATCACCCACTCGATCTTTATGATTCATTAGGCAAAATGATGAAAGATTTTGAACACATTAAATCCTCACACACACTACTAAATGAGGAAAAAGACCTACTCTAAAAGCCAAACCTCACGGTGACTAAGGAGTTGGGTACTCTAAGTCAAATAGTGAAGAGAATGAAAGTTTAAAGGCTGAAAATGCTAAGTTAATAGCAGAAATAGTTGCCATAGAAAAGAGGGAGAATGACCTCAAAAATGTTATTGCCTCATTCACTAAGGCATCTAAATCATTAGATGATCTTATTTTGAGTCAAAGAGAATGTGGAGACAAGACAGGCTTAGGATTTAACTCCTCTGTGATATGTCAAACTTCAAGAGTAATTTTGGAAAAAGGATCTTCAAGCAATGAAGAGTCTAAAAAATCCAAAACTCTAAATGTTGCACACACATTCTCTCCAAAGCACAATTACAAGCAAACGGCCTTGGTTATAAAGGAAAAGGAAAATGAGCCGAGTTGAGTGCGGCTGAAAGGACAAGCGAGAAGAGATTCAACCGAGTTCCTCACAAACTCCAAACAGAAAATACTCAGTAAAGAAGAAGCAGAGCTACCAAAAACCCCAGAAAATCCATAAAAGAAATACATATGATGGGAATGGTAGAAAATATCCAAGCAAAGCTGATTGGAATAATGTAAACTATCAGCATAGACTTATGGAATATAAGCCCAAATGGCAAAGGCACAGAACTCAAGAAAGGCCATTCCAAAAGTATAAGAGCTTTCATCAAAGCACACATATGCACCTAGGCACTATACTCGGAGACACCACAATTACCCAAAGAAGGCGATTGCTAAAACGTATACACAGGCATACAGACAAAAGAGACAGTTGTATGAACCTAGAATCCCCAAGCAATTTGCCAGGATTAATTATGATTATGGGCGATAGATGGCAACCCCTTAGAGTCAAATCATTTGGCTATAAGTTGGTTGGATCATCTTACAATTCTAACCCCTCAGGACCCGGACAAGTATGGGTACCTAAAACTTAATTTCCTTGATTGCGGAGTTCAAGGAGCAGTGAGTGCCAAGGAACCTGGTACATGGATAGTGGTTGTTCGGACATATGACAGAAATAAGAAAAATTTGTTAAAATTCAAGGAAGTTAAAGGAGCAAAAGTAATATTTGGAGGAAATGAAGCTCCAGGTGAAATAAGAGGCATTGGATCCGTCAAGAGAAATGGATTAGAAATCACAGATGTTGCATATGTCAAAGGACTCAACTTCAACTTGCTAAGCATAAGTCAACTCGTGACAAGGGCTATAATGTTGGATTCAACATGGGTGTATGCCAAATCAAGGATCTTGAATCGAATGAATTTGTGTTGCAAGGATGCAGACAAAAGAACATGTATGTAGTAGATTGGTCAACCGCTACACACAGCACCTGTCTATTAGCAAAGAGCACAACTGAATCAAGTTGGCTGTGGCACAAAAAGCTGAGTCACCTGAATTTCAAAACGATTAACAAGCTTGCGAAAGTAGTCTTGTGGAAGGACTTCCAGGACTCGTTATACAAGAAGGAGAGTATATGTGATGCATGTCGGAAGGGAAAACAAATCAAATCTTCATTCAAAGAAAAGACATGTTCATCTTCAACAAGAATATTGCATCTGCTACATATGGATCTATTTGGCCCAAGTGGAACCAAACCAACATAAGTGGAAAGAAATACACCTTGGGTGGTAGTAGATGACTACTCAAGATATACATGGACAATATTCATGTGTAAGAAGAAAGAAACTCTACGAAACTACCCCACGGTGATGAAGAGGATTCAAAATGAGAAGAGCCAAACCATTATCAAAATAAGATCAGACCAGGAACCGAGTTTGTCAATGGAATAATAACTCGAGATTGTATAGAAAATGGTATTGGTCATGAACTATCAAGTGCAAGGACTCCTCGGCTGAGAATGGAGTTGCGAAATAAGGAACAGAACTCTCAAAGAAGCAAGAAGGACCATGTTAGTCAACGGGGGTTACCAAAAGATTTTGGTCAAGCAATCAACATGACTTGCTACACTCAAAACAGGATGTATGATAAAGACAAACGGTGACAAAGACTCCTATGAGATTTGACTGGAAGAAAACCAAATGTTGCATATTTCAGAATATTTGGATGTAAATGCTTCATCCACAACAATGGCAAAGACAATCTAAAGGCTTTCGATGCTAAAGTTGATGAAGGTATCTTCTTGGGATACTGGTGAAAGCAAAGCCTACAGTACTCAACAAAAGGACTATGGTTGCGGAAGAATCCATTCATGTGGTATTCGATGAGCCAAATGTAAATGGAGAAGACATTGAAGAGTCAATCGATAAGCTTAATCATCCAACCATACGCGGAAGAGTCCCTATCTTTCAAGCCGAATTTGGAATTATAAACTCGGAAGAAGATGAGATAGTGAATCTCAAAAACATTTGGAAAATTTGCACTAAGTGATTACGAGAGAGTCGAACACAAAGAACACGGTGCAAGACGATCAATCCACTAACTTACTCCAACTTTGATGTAAGATGGCCGAGAGACCATCCACTTAACTTGTCATTGGAGATATAAGAGAAGGTGTCAAACAAGATCGAGAACTCAACAAGAAGCCATGTTCAAGAAGAGTGAATCGGTTTGAAAGAAATAAAGTATGGGAATTAGTTCAAAGACCACACATCAAAATGTTATTGGTACTAAATGGGTGTTCGAAACAAGATGAACGAGGAAGGTTCTGTGGTAAGAAACAAGGCAATACTAGTAGCCAAAGGATATTGCCAAGAAGAAGGAATAGATTTCGATGAAACATTTGCTCGTAGCAAGATTGGAAGCTATAAGGATGTTTCTTGCCTATGCGGCTCAAAAGAATTTCATTGTATATCGATGGATGTAAAAGTGCATTCATAAATGGTTTATTGGAAGAAGAAGTGTATGTTGAACAATCTCAGGATTTGAGCGAAGACTCTTGGAGATAAGGTATACAAACTCAAGAAAGCCTTGTATGGATTGAAATAGGCACCAGAGCATGGTATGATACTTTGTCACAATTCCTAACGAAAATGGATTCACAAAAGGAAAAGTAGATAGAACACTTTTTCGTAATTCAAGACAAAAAGAGTATCTCGCTTGTTCAAATATATGTGGATGACATCATTTTTGGATCCACAAACAAAGAACTCGTGTGAAAAATTTTCAAACCTCATGCAAAGTAAATTTGAAATGAGCATGATGGGAGAGCTAACATTCTTCCTTGGACTCCAAGTGAAACAATCGAACGATGGAACCTTCATAAGTCAAACAAAATACACAGAGACTTAATGAAGAAATTTGGTATGGAGGAGAAGTCTTACGTGAAAATACCAATGAATACATCATCAAAAATGGACATGGATGCGAGATGGCAAGCTGTAGATCAAACAAGATCTGAGCACCGATTGGATCATTGCTCTATCTTACGCAAGCGAGCCGGACATCACCTTTCTTTGTAGGTGTATGTGCAAGATTTCAATCGCTCCAAAAGAGAGCCATATGATGCGACTAAGAGAATATTGAGATCTTGAAAGGAAGCAAGAAGTTGGCTTATGGTATCCAAAGGAAGGTGGATTCAAGCTAATTAGCTATTCAGACTCGACTATGTTGGATGCGAGTTGATGAAAAAAGCACCTCGAGGCACATGTCAAATGCTTAGGAAACAGTGATTTCTGGTTTAGCAAGAAGCAAAATTCAATAGCCACCTCTACACCGGAATACATAGGCTGCGGGCGGCTATGTTGTGCCCAAGTCCTATGGATGAGACAAAGGCTAAGAGACTATGAAGTTGAGGAAAAAGAAATTCCAATCATGTGTGATAACACAAGTGCAATTGCAATCACTCAAAATCTGTGTTACACTCAAGAACAAAGCGTATCGATGTCGATATCACTTCATAAGAGATCATGTTGAAAAGAAGGACATCATCTTGGAATATATCTCAAGCGATAAACAATTGGCTGACATCTTCACAAAACCATTATGTGAGTCAAGATTTGAAGAACTCAAACATGAGTTAGGGTTAATTGAGTTGAGTGACACTCGGAAGAATCAAAGAAAAGAAATGGAACACTAAAAGGGAAAAAGATTTGAACTCACAAATCGCCTAAGTAAATCGGTTGTATTGGAAAGACAACTATACCAAGACATTTGTTATTTGAGTCACTAAGAGAATCGTGAGAAGAAACAGTTAAATCGGCTAAGGGATAAGTTGAGTCACTTATGAGCAAAGTGACAAAAACGCAGTCGTGTTTGCTAAGCGGGAATGTTTTTAAGAATGACGTCAAGATAATGATGATGTGTACGAGACATAAAGCGCACACCAAGCTTATGATTGGATATAAAATCGCCGCATTAAATACGAGACATTAAATGCTAAATAGGCGTGCAAAATCTAAGCCGTTGATTTCGATCACATTTCAAAACCACCCGCACGTCCTTTCATAAACCATACTTAAACCATTTTCGTCCGTTTCTCTCACACACTACCAAAACTGTTCATTTCTCTCTCTCAGAAGCAAAGGCAAAAATCTTCTCAAAACCCTATCTATCTTCAAATCAATCTCTAAGTTTTCTTCGATAAAATCTGAAAAGTGGCACCAACCTATGATTTTGTCAAGTTAGGGAAGCAAATCCACACCGGGTCTCACTTGTGGATTTCGATGGCATGGTGAAACAGGGGGTTCGATGACACCCTAGTAAAGAAAATCGCCGAGAAATTGGAAACGCCTGGGGGCTGAAATCGTTTACGATCTTTGGAATATCCGATAACCTATGTGGAGGAGGTTCGCGATTCTACGTGAATCCGAGATTCACGATGAAGGGATAAAGTCATCATTCACGGAAAGCGGCTCACCATCTCTCGCCAAGGATTTGGTGAACATCGCTCACTACCAACTGAAGGAGCATCGAAATTAGCGAAGGCGATGTAAACTTTGTTCTTTGCTTGGAAGGAAATAGCCAAGCCCGACTATCTTGATAAAATAATTTACACGACAAAGAAAAAGAGATGCTGAAGGAGGATTATCACAAGTTGTTGGACATAGTTGCCAAATGCATTGACATCAAATTTGGCGATTTGACCAAGCTGTCAAAAGCAAAGTTGATCGTGTTGGCGGCGATCATTGAAGAAAGGAAAATAAATCGGGTGAGTTTGTCTACAGCAGACTATGCCGAATGTAGGGAACAAATCCTTCAAGGAAGATGGCACATTTGGAGGATCCTAGGATATGGCCTGGTGATTGGCGGATGATGGAGGTGAAAGAGTCCTCTTAGACATTGAAAGGCGTTCCATGTTAACAAGAGGATGTTGAGATCAAACCCTCTCGGCGCACGAGAAGAGAGCTTACGCCAAGAGAGGCGACACGAGTGAGGGGAATCGGTGACCTCAAGATATCTGTTGTTTCCTCTCCATTAAAGAAGAAAGCGCCCCTGCGGTACTAGTGCTAAGAAGATCACGCTGCTCTGCAAAGAAAGAAAGTCAAACTCGCTCCCGCCGCCTGCGGTAGAGTCACTGCCCCGCAGCCGTGTCTCCCGCCTGTGTGTGATCGAGAAGGACTCTCAAATACCTTCTCCGATCGTCAAAAAAGAGGAGAAATGATAAGCCAAGATGGCGGCTCCTCGAGAAAAACACTAGCACGGCCCCCGCCAAGACTAAGACACTATCTCTCGAACCGAGTAAATCCCTCGCGGTACAAACTAGGAGACGAAGAAGAATCATCAAGCACTCCGAGCTTGAGAAACCGGGCTGAGTCGCCCACTCACTGGAGCAGATATCTGAGAGGCTGGAGAAGTAGAGTCTCGATACTATAGATGAAATGACTAAAGTCTGTGAAGGCGATCATGAGGCAAATGAAGAAATAGTTTGTAGTCCGCAGTATGAGACACAAGAAGAAGCCGATAGAGTGATAAACGGTGATATGATGATCCTATCCCAACTTTACCGGACATCCAAAATCGTCTGCGAGAGTGGAGGAAGTGGAAATTGAGTCGATCAAGGGAGCAGTTCAACGGCTGAATTTATAGAAGAAGAAGAGGAAGCTGCTGAACTTCCTTGGAGTGACCACCGTGGTCCAAGATCGGATGAAGAAAAAGCGCACGGAGATATCTTGCAGATCTTCAAGGACAAGGAGAAGGAAAGACAAAGCAGAGGAAGTCGAGGCACGTGAGAAGGCCAAAGCCTCGCCCTATCTCACCACAGAACACACACATCCTCTCCTTGATGTCTTATCGACGGTGATGAGGATCCAGGACTGGCCGCGCACGACGAAGAGTTGCAAATGCAGCAAGCATTGCACGAATCCAGAATCCTTCACGAGCAAAGATTGATGGAGGGACCAGGAGAGTCCTCCGAACACGTACCGAAATTGATCCAATGGGATTGGTTGAAAATCGCCATCGTTGTTGCCGCCACCACTTTGACTCACTCGGAAGAAGGCAATAAGGGCAATGGCGATGAAACGGGATAGTGGGGACCCCGGTCGAGCCAACCCCTATTGAAGGTGTCTTACCACCGCCCCAATGGTCGAACACTCAATAGAAACAAATGAGTCCGGAGACGAGTGACCCCATTCAAGTCACTCGGTGGTGCGCCACCGGGGGAAACTCCTCCACGCTGCAGCAAGGTCGGAGAATGATGCGGATGACTCAACAACGAATCCAGGAGGCGAAGTGGAGGAAGTACAAACACTAAACGAAGCAAACAAGTTGTCATCAACGAAGCTCGGACGATTGAGACTTTGTCTCGGTGAGGTGCCAATCGCTCGAAGGCTAGTGACGCTAGCGATGCCGATCGAGGCCGAGGAAGAAGGAACAGCCCCGGGAGTTAACACTGGCGATGAAAGTGCAATCCATGGGGTTGAGACTCCAACGGATGCCACCACGAAGACCCTAAGACAAGCGACATGTCGAAAGGGAGGTCAGGCCTCATTGCAGTCGAGCTGCAGGAGGTAATGAAGGCCCACATGAGGTTGAGACTTCCCGGGGTAAAGAAGTCAAGTAGAGAACATCCTCCCGCTATCATTGACCCATCCGAAAAAGGAGATAAGCGCGCTTCATGATTCCAGGATAATCTGATGTAACCTTTCCGGGATCGGAAGGCGATGAAGAAGATGAGTCATCCCCATGACTCAAAAGACTTCAGTGCGGATGTTCCAAGCACGAGCAAGTCGATCCCAAGACTACTCGTCAAACCTTTAATTTTGATGATGAGCCACCAATGGAAATCTCATCATCGTCCGATGACGCTTCGATAAGGCCGAGGACGGTCCACTCAATGGAGAAACCAAATTTGAGACCAACGAAGGCTGTTGAGACAGTGAGGCTCGGCAAGTGGGTCCACTTCACAAATGATTGGTGAGACAGAGTCCAGCTGCGCGAGCTCCCAAGCTGCAGCAGTTCGACTCAAAAGGAACTTCATGCGCACCTCACATCATTGAACAAATACCAGTTGGCGTGATGATTCCTTTATAGAATCTTTTCCTTTCTCCCTGGAGGTACCCGACCTCACGAAGAATCGAGAGAACGAACGCGCACGCTTCCATAGACCATCTCCTGTTATTCCATCGGTACCATTGTTCGGTGATTATGACTTTGACGTTGCATGGCCATCACCGTACAACGGAAGAATCATTGAAGTCCGCGAAGTGTTCAAGGCATTATTTTCGAGATTGAACGGATGGAGAGGCATCAGGCCTCTATGGACATGCGATTGGACAAAGAGATGCCAATCTTACTCACGACTTAAGAGGAATAACGATCGAGGATCGGGAATGGTGGCAACAAAGAAGAAAACAATGCGTGTGGAACAAGTTAGATACTTCAGGACATTGTTCAACAAGTCTTTGGTATGGAGAGTGAGAATGCTTTGATGCAAAAACGAAGTTGAGAGAACACATTGAGCACATGCATGAAGCTCACACTGCCGAGATAAAGCTGCTGCGTGAGCAAAATAAGAGTGATCTACAGCGTTTGGAAGAAAACATGGATAGAAAATTCAGCCTTCTCATGGCCGAGATGAAGCTAATTTCAAGCAGAGTCCAACGCTACTCGATCCGAATTTCAGGCCGCATACTCCGCAGCAGACTCAAGACAGAACTCGACTATCGCAGTGCTCAACTTCCCGCTTGCCAAGAGTATGTTTCAGGCTTTCCTCTCTCCTTTGATGATGCCAAAAAGGGGGAAGATGAATACCTTAAAGAACGAGAAGAGATCTGAAGCCGAAAAAGAGTATGTTGCGAAGGAAAGACAATTTGAGGAGCGTCTGAAACAAAAGAAAGGAAAATCTGTTGAGGGGGAAGGATCGAAAGATGTGACCTTGATGATTGCACAAACCCCAACAAGGTCTTGTCACGGTGACATTATCCAAAGACACTCCTCGTGACTCTCGCCACTCCAACACTCGCTATATCTATGGTGAAAAGAGAAAGACAATTGAAGCGGGGATGGAGGAAGTGGAAGGAAGAATGGATGCCGGGTTATGAACATCTTGAAACAACATGGAGGCATTCCAAAGAGCGAGACACTTATGCCATCTCGGATGTCGGGACAGAGCCACGATCGAGTTGATGAATTTAAAACCCTCGCATCCGAAGGATACTTTGCAAATATGTCTATGGCTCAAGCTTGGGACTTGTCTTGGGGAAAAGGGTCTCACGTTATGTGAAGAAGGCGACAGCGACAGACTCTGGAAGTCACTCTCTTTGGTCACTCCGCCGGTCACTCATTTGGAAAGAAGAAGACCCAAAGACAATACACGCCTGCAGGTAGAGGAAGAAGCGATGTGGTGGAGGAAGAGGTTTGAGACCTAGGCCTCTCGCCCAAAACATTGAATACGTAGATCCAGGCAAGAAAGGAGGGATCTCTTGGGCTGGTCTTGACCAAATAGCAAATTTACAAGTGGCTAAAAGTAATGCTTGAGTATGCGAAAACAATAGAAGAAGAAAACAAGAGACAAACTCAGCTATGGGAGGAAAGACAATAGAGATTAAGAAGAGATGAAGCTACCAGGAAGGCATATGAAAAGAAGAAGAAGGCGGTGACGATGAGAAAAAAGAAGAAGAGCGAGGAAGATCTTGAACAAGATGAAAGAAGGAGACGGCGAAGGAGATGAAGTGTTGATGTCCACCCTTCATGTATTTTATGATGTAAATACATACTATGTAAGTTTTTCGCAATAAAGCTATAAATTCTTCATTTTGTGTGTAGACAAATGTTTGCTCGATACACCTTGTGAGTTGTGTAAAAGAACAAGAATGTTATGATCAATAAAAAGATTGATTCTACGCATACATTCTATGTGAATACACTATCGTATGTATCTTTGCTATTTGCATTTTTGAATGGTTTAAGTTTTGGCATCATCAAAAAGGGGAAATTGTTAGGAAATTTATTGTTTCGATTTTGATGAATGCCATGTAAAACTTAGAATAGGAAGTTGGCACCCCATTCTTGTATTAAAATGCATTGTAATAAATAGGGCTAGTCAAGCCGAGTTAAGTCGCCTACGCCCAAACATGCAAGAGGACAATCGGAGACTAGAAGGAAGACTCACGCGAGACAATTTGAGTATGGCAAAAGAAGAGTAGACGGGAACTCTTGAAGAAGCGGTGAGATGCGGTGAGTGGAGTATCGTCAAGTCAACTCAAGAAAAGCCAAGTCTCAAGTTGAAGTGAGAAGAGTCATCCAATGATTGGAAGCGACTCACTAAGTCACCCGGGGAAAGCAAGGAAATGCATCAAGTTGAGATAATCGAAAAAGATCCGTTTACGTAAATCAAGAGAATTACCTAAACAAGTAATATCTCCATACTACCTTTCTCGAAGTGCTCGATCCCGAGGAAGCGTGCAAAAGGAATTAACCAATGGGAAGCACTACACCGTGTCGAACTCGAAAAGTTGGAAAACAATTCATACGAGGAAGTGGCAATTCAAGGATCGCAACAAGACAAGCCAACGATATGCAAGTGACTTTCAAAAATAAGCCTATCTCTTCAACGGGCAAATTTTTGAAAGATCACTATAAAAGGCGAGAAATGATTTTGAGAAGGGGATGGACGTAACCAAAAACGTTCAAGAAATTATTAGAATCGAAAACACGAAATATTCTCAATCCTCAAGCCTACACTACGAAGAACATCAATCCAACACTCACATGTGAAGGAAAGATAACTTCAATCGAGTTGAAGAGGAAAATACTGAAAAATCAAGGGTCTACATTCCACGAAGGATTGTAGGAAGGTTCATGGTCGAACCAAGTCTTAAGCCTTTGGAGGGCTTCGTGATCAAATCCAAAGAGCTTGAGCAAGTGGTCAGTAGTAGCAAAGCAAGGCACTGCCTGTGAAGAAGCCGAGTCGCACGAGAAGCCGGTGAGTGATCAAGGCGTCTCGGATCGAGTCCCAAAGGATCAAGTCATTTGTGTGATCAAGACTTGTATCCGGATTGTTACCACTTTGTATATCTTGATCAATACCTAGTGGATTCCTCCGGGGAGTTGGAGAAGAGAGGAGTAGAAGAATTACCCCATCTTCGAACCTCTATAAAAATTTCATTGTGTCATTTACATTTCAAAGACTTTAATTCCTGCATCTTAATTGTTTAAATCTTGATAAATTTGCTATCCACTTGATAATTTCTAAGTACTAAACCAAGCACTAAATCCTTGTTTAACCAAACTTAAGGGTGTTAAGTCTTCCAATGAAAACAAACCACAGTTGAGTTAATTTAGACCCAACAGTGAGTTATTCCATCAACGGCTCGGTTGAGTCCGTTGAGAGACTAACTCTCTTGATTAACTAAATTGGCTGTCCACCCAGGACACGGTGTGTAGTATCAACTCTGAATATTTAAAAGGACTAAATCGAAAATTTGGTAAGGTTTATTCAACCCCCCCCCCTTCTAAACCTTACACTTACACCCCTTGGGACCTACAAGGTTGCTCAACATAGACTTCTTCCTCTAACAGTCCATTTAAGAATGCACTTTTCACATCCATTTGATATACAATGAAGTTCGTGTGTGCAGCATAGTTAAGAAACATCCTTATTGCTTCTAATCTTGCAACAAGTGCAAAGGTTTCATGAAAATCTATTCCCTCTTCTTGGCAATACCCTTTGGCTACCAATCTTGCTTTGTTTCTTACCACAGATCCTTCCTCATTCATCTTATTTCTGAAAACCCATTTTGTGCCAATAACATTCTGATGGGTTGGTCTCTGCACCAATTCCCAAACCTTGTTTCTTTCAAATTGATTCAGCTCTTCTTGCATGGCTTGAATCCATTATGTGTCATTCAATGCTTGGGACACATCTTTTGGCTCTATTTGGGAAATAAAATAAGTGAACATTGCTTCTTCTTTGAGCTCGATCTGGTTCTTACACCATCTCTCACATCTCCAATGACTAGCTCACGGTGGATGGCCTCTCGGCCATCTCACATCAGTTAAAGCAAATTAGTTGGGTTCAATTGCCTGTCACATGTTGTGTTATCTTGAGCAGCTCTTTCATCATCATTCAGCTGCAGACTTTCCATCTGTCTTTGAGATTCAGCTATCTCATCTTTATCTTGTTTGATTACTCTTGTTCAGCTTCAACATAAGGACTCTTCTCCACTCACATTAGGTTCATCAAAAACCACATGAATAGACTCTTCTGTGACAATTGGCCTCTTGTTCAGCACTCTATAGGCTTTGCTTTCAGCTGAGTATCCCAAAATGATACCTTCATCAGCTTTAGCATCAAAAGCTTTTAGATTATCCTTGCCATTGTTGTGGATGAAACATTTACATCCAAATATTCTAAAGTACCCAACATTTGGCTTTCTTCCTGTCCAGATTTCATAGGGATTCTTTGTCAGCTGTCTATTAATCATGCATCTATTTTGAGTATAGCATGCAGTGTTGATGGCTTCTGCCCAAAATCTCTTAGGCAGTCCAGCTTCAACTAACATGGTCCATGCAGCTTCCTTGAGAGTTTTGTTCCTTCTTTCAGCTACTCCATTCTGCTATGGAGTTCTTGCTGCATATAACTCATGAGCAATACCATTTTCAACACAGTACTGAGTTATTATCCCATTGACAAACTCAGTTCCTCTATCAGACCTTATCTTTATAATGGTTTGGCTCTTTTAATTTTGAACTCTTTTCATCCGCTGAGGTAACTTCTGCAAAGTTTCCTTATTTTTGCACATAAAAATTGACTCATGATAAGGTCATGCAATGATTTAGATGCCTTTGTAAATGAGGCAATCACATTTTTGAGATCATTTTCCCTCTTTTCTATAGCATCTATCTCTGCTATTAGTTTAGCATTCTCAGCCTTCAGCTTTTTGTTCTCATCAGCTATGTGACTCAGAGTATTCAGCTCCTTAGTCAGCTGTGAGTTTTGGCTTTTGAGATGGTTGTTTTCCTCCTTTAATAGTGTGTGTGAGAATTTAATGTGCTCAAAGTCTTTCATCATTTTGCTTAATGGATCATAAAGATCGGTGGGTGATGAAGTGTGTGTGTCACAGTCACTATCACTAGAATCTGAATGAGATGAGTTAGAGTGTACCTCATCTTCTTGGTCTTGTTGATCTTGTTCTTTAGCCATTAGACAGATCATTGCTTCTTCTTCGTAATTACTTGAGTAGTCGCCTTCACTACACTACTCGAGTCTCCGCTTCTTTAGACTTAGCATTTTGTCTCAAGATCTCGGCAGCCAACATGGCTTTCTTCTTTTCTTGTCTTCTTTCTCTGAAGACTTTTCTTTCTTCTTCATCCCTATACTTATTGACTGGTGGATAGGAACAGTCAATTGCAAAATGTCCTGGTTCTCTGCAATTCCAACACATGTTCTCAGTTCTTTGATCAGCTCTTTCTGTCCTTGGGTTATGAGCTCTTTGATACTCAACCCTTTGATGCTCAGCTCTCTTGGGTGGCCTGTCTTCCCTTGACTTGGAGAGAGTTGAATGTCTCCTGGAGGATTCACCCTTGTTAATTTTATAGTTCTTATTGAAGAACTTGTTGAATCTTTTAACCATCAGGGCAATCTCCTCCTGGTCTATGGCTTCCTTGACTTCAGCTCTCTTTCCATCCTTGGCTATAAGTGCAGCTGTTTTGGGTACAGCTGTCTCCTCTTGATCCTTTCTTCTCAGCTCGAACTCATAAGCTTTGAGGTCTGAGAATAACTCATGATTGGATGTTTTTGATAAGTCCATCGAGTGCCTTAGAGCCATGGTCTTCATTTCCCATTCAGTTGGGAGGCTCCTCAAAATCTTCATGCACATCTCTTTTTGTGTGTATTCCTTTCCAAGTGCTAAGAGCTCATTTGTGATTTCAGTGAATCTGGCATCCAGCTGATCCATTATTTCACCTGCAATCATTTAAAGTTTTCAAGCTTTTGAGCAACAACAGATAATTTGTTTTCTTTAATTTTCTCTGATCGTTCACAAATTAAAGTCAGTTTATCCCAAATTTCTTTTGTTGTTTTGCAGGATTTGACTTTATTGAACATTGCTTTGTCCAAAGCCTTGTAGAGAATATCCTTGGCCACATTGTCCAAGTTGTATCTCTTTCTATCATCATCGTCCATTCAGTCCTTGGTTTTTCAACTAAATTTGGTCTTGCCTCGCTCACCCGCCTTCTTCGCCTTCAGGTGTTTGCTCTCCTTGCGGCTGTGTTCACTTTCAGTATTTGTAGTGGCCCATCCTCTATCACTAGCCACATTTCATCATGTAAAGCAGATAGATGAGCTTGCATACGGATTTTCCAGTCATCAAACTCCTCTATAGTGAACATAGGAATACCTGCATACGGATTTTCCAGTCATCAAACTCCTCTATAGTGAACATAGGAATACGTGTCAGATTTGCTTCCATGATAATAACTTTTCCTAAGAATGAAAGATTTTTAAAATACAAGTGTTAAATTTTTTTTTAGAAAAGATAGAGATCTAGTTCAGTAACCAGTGCGGAAGGCTCAATGAACCAACCGCTCTGATACCACTTGTATGTCCCAAGGGGTGTGATTAAGGTTTAGAACGGGGGGTTGAATAAACCTTACCAACTTTTCGATTTTAGTCCTTTTAAAAATATTACAGAGTTAATTACACAAACTATGTCCTTGAGGGACAACTAAGTTAGTTAATCGTGAGTTAGCCACTCAATGACTCGATAGAGCTATTGATAGAATAACTCGTTGTTTAGTCTAAACCTTAACTTGGTCAGGTGATGAGTTTTTTGGAAGACTTAACACCCTTGAATTTGATTTAACTTTGTTTTAACACTTGGTTTTAGCACTTAGTTATTTATCGAGTTGGATAGCAAATTATCGCAGATATAAAATAGATGTGCGTAAATGTAAATATCTTTGAAATGTAAATAACACAAGTAATTTAGGTTCGAAGATGGGGTAATTCTTCTAATCCTCTCTTCTCCAACTCCCTGGAGGAATCCACTAAGTAATGATCAATTCACAAAGTGGTTATCGTCCAGAGACAAGTCTTGATCACACACGGTGACTTGCTCCTTGGACTCGATCCGAGATGCCTTGGTCACACAGTGGCTTCTCGTCCGGCTAGTTTTTCTTCACAAGCAAATTTTTGCCTTGTTACTTCACTCACTTCCTCAAGTTACTTGGATATGATCACGAAGCCCTCCTATAATCTTCAGATTGGTTCGACCTTGAACCTTCTTACAATCCTCCTTGGAAAGTAGACCCTTTTTGATTCTTCAAAAGTTTCCTCTTCAACAGTTTGAAGTGATCTTTCCTTCACAGCTTTGTGTTGGATTGATTTCCTTCGAGATTTAGGCTTGAGGATTTTGCTTGAATATCTTGAGAATATTTTGCAGGTTATAGTTTAAATAATGCTTGCTCTTGCGTGGTTCAGGTAACCATTTCTCAATGAAATTCCTCAGTCTTTTATAGTGAACTTTCAAAAATCTGCCCGTTGAAGAGATAGGCTGAATTTCAAAAGTCACTTGTGTTCATTGGCTTGTCTTTTCTTGGTCTTCATTCTTGAGATGTGGACCTTTCCTCGTGTTAAATGAATGTCCAGCTTTTCAGGTTCTGACACGAGGTGTAGTGCTTTCCATTGGTTTATTCCTTTTGTACGCTTCTGGGACTGAGCACTTTAAGACCTGGTAGCATGGGTGTATTACTTGTTTAAGTAATGTTCTTGACTTCTGTGCAACGAATTCTTTTCAGGTAACTCCTCTTTGCAGCTGCCTTTTTCCCCAGGTGACTTGAGTCTGCTCCAATCATTGAAAGACTCATTTGTCACTTCAACTTGTGTCATGGCTTCTTGAGTTGACTTAACTGACTCTTCACACAGCTATCCCTCAGCTGTTACATCTTCAGTCGAGTCCTTGGTCCTCTATCTTGGCCATACTCAGATGTTCTTCAGCGGAGTCTTCATTTCACTTCTTCAGTTGACTTCTTGTATTTCCAGGCATAGCTGACTTAACTCAGCTCATTCAGCCCTATCTATTACAATGAGAATTACAAGGACAATGGGATGCCAACATTCTAATCTAAGTTTTACACGGCATTCATCAAAATCTACAAAATAATTTCCCAACACCCTATTTGGTTGGGATATTCACGATTTCAACCATGATGCTCTAGTGGATGGCATTGAAACAAACATCCCTTCTAAGAAAACATTCACCGTTATGATATTTCCCGAATTGTTGGCATTATGGATTTGTCTGCTGACCTTGCTTACAAGTGTAATGTGTAGCTAGCAGATAGTAGCGAGCAAAGTCATATTCCTTAGGGATTGAATATGAAACACATAAAGTACAGTAATCTTGTACTACAATTTTATTGAAGTTAACGAAAATCAAGAGTTGTTATTCAAACTAATCCTAAATTATCAAATAAAATATCTAAAAATTGTTAAAGAACCGAACTTCACATGTTTTCAACAAATATGAAAGCAATCCTAGGAACATAATATCAACATGCTTCATCAATGTTAATTCCAATTAATGTTTCATCAAAACAAGTTTCTGTGTATCTATGAGTTCAATTCCTAAATTAATTTATTCCCTCTCTCGAGTGGCACATAAATCGTTTATTAATAAGAATTGAAGGTATCCGTACTCAACAAGTAATGTTAACTCCCAAAAGATCTTAGAAATGAAGTACTCCACACAAACAGTTATTGGTCTCCCGACTCATTTCCCGTTTATATTATGAATTCATTTTTCGTAAGTTAGATCTCATCTCCCGAATTTTGACCTAGAAAATAAGACATAAAAATTATCTATCAGATAACCTACAAGAAACCCTGCACTCAAATTCATAAATAGAACACAATAAACCAATTAAGAAAAAACAATCAAATTAGAATTAACATGAATCCACGATTTTGATCATGCCCTAGGATCAAGAAGTTTAGCCTAACATATTTGAAAATAAATTCATAGACAAACTTGAAATCAAATATGTTGTCATCGAATTAAGTACAGAACAAAATAACTAAACTATGAGGATAGAACCATTTTTGTCAGGATCGATCCTTCTTCAAGGTCTTGAACTCTTGCCCCTTCTTATATGCGAAAGGTCTTGTGTAGTTTCTCGTTATGTTGTGTACATAAGTGTGTAAAACTGCGTATCCTGAGGTGTAAAATCGTGTGTTTTTATGTAGGGCTTGGTCTTCCTTTTATAAATGCTTTGAGAAGTGACTGGTAGAGTCCCACCAAAATTAGGAAACAAGATCCACAACCCGACAAAATATACGATCGTGTTATAATACACGGTCCAGTCGTGTTTTCCATTTTTGTCTCAGTTCTTCTCTAAAGCAAAGTATACAACCGTGTACTATTACACGGTTGGATCATGTATTCCATCTTTGAAATTCTTCTCTCAAACAAGTTGCACGGCCGTGTAAAATCACACGGGTGCAGAAAACATAGTCGTGTAATAATACACGGGGAGACCATGTTTTCTGTTCTCTGTCATTGTTTTCGCGTATTTGATCATCTCTTTGCATTCGTTATTTTTGAAAATTAAGCTTCGTTTGTTGTAAAAATCACAAGAACATGCAATATCACGCCCGACAGAGGAAATCAACTAAAACACATTAAATATATATGCAAATGCATCAAATATGTAACAAAATAATCCCCTAAATGCACATATATTTTACCCATATCACCTTTCCACTATTTGGACCCTCCGATTTCCTTTTGGGAGCCTTATACGCGTTTCTAGTACTTCTCTCCAATCTCATATTTTAAGCAACTATTCGAGCTCCCGCCATCACTGCAGAATAAGATGTGCTCCCCAGTATACTAACCACCCTGCTAGCTGAGGGCGTAAACCTGACACAAACCTCTTAGTCTTCTTATGGTCTGTGTCCGCAAGTGGGTAGATTAAATTTTTGCTCGTACTCGAGCACTGTCATAGTCCCTTGTTGCAAATTTAGAAACTCTCGCATGACTAACTCCTTGAAGTCATTCCATCATATATCATTTCGCTGCTAGTTAGTGATAGTGCGTCGGTGTGAATCCCACCAATGCCTTGCATCATACCTCAGTTGATATATTGCAGAGAGACCTTTTGCACATCAGTACACTAAAGTTTGTATATCCCTTCTAGCTCTGCAATCCATTTTTCAACAGTATGTGGTTGTTCCCATCCCGTGAGGGTGGGAGGTTTATAGCGGCAAAACTGTTCCACTACTTGTGAGGTGTTGATCGTCGGAGCTGGATGGTTCTGCGGGTTCACACCACTCCCCTGGGTCAAGCCTTCAACAACCGTGGCCAGGCGTACCACTATGTCTCCCAAATTGTCAAGAGTTGATGAAGTTGGGGAAGCCCCGGTTCTACGACTTCTAGGCATCATTTTACAACCATGAATATAAAACTCATTTTAATCTCTAATCAGAATGTTTCATAACTAATAATATCAAGAAATTAAACCACGAATAATAGCAAGAACCCTATGTAATAAAAGAAAATTATCATCCATTTATCTCAAACTTTCTTACTCTAAATCCGATAATAAAGAAACATCTTCTACTTTGAAAAATTAACAACTTAAACCAAAATACTAAATAAAAGGGAAAATCTAAACATCGACTACTAAACTAAAAAAAATGATTTCTAATCAATCATGTTCCTTTGGGTCCTCCTCCGGGACCCTCTCTGGGTCTTCCTCTGGGGCTTCCATATTCACTAAATTCACGTGGAGGGGCATTGTTGTGTATGTTCTGCTATTAGAGCAAGTAGTGAGGATTGTTTATTGTGAGTTGTATATGATCCACCCACCATCATTGGTATGCCGAAGTAAAATCTTCGTAACTAACTCGTGATTGGACACCTTGGACATCTGTTATCATCTGGTTATATATCTCTCTTGTCATTTGTAGAG
Source organism: Rehmannia glutinosa (assembly GCA_016081115.2). Classification (NCBI taxonomy): domain Eukaryota; kingdom Viridiplantae; phylum Streptophyta; class Magnoliopsida; order Lamiales; family Orobanchaceae; genus Rehmannia; species Rehmannia glutinosa. The sequence goes on along the minus strand of CM071926.1, from coordinate 48,360,851 downwards.
GTATCTCCTGCAGAGTATTGATAAATCTGAGTATGCCTTCTGGATTGAGTACCCAATGATTGGCGTATCTTGCTTCTCTTCATAATTCAAACATGGTTGTTAAGTGTAATCCGACGCTATGGCTCAGATCCCTCTGATATCATTTGTACATCTCTATCGTTGTCTTCCTATTTACGCTACTAACATTGGATTTCCATGTTATATACCTCATATGTGCCATCTATAGAGCATGAAAAGAAATTAAGTCTCTCTCTAAGATCTTTCGAATTATCTATAAAGTTCACTAACATCTCGTAATAGTTCAATGTCATTTTATCGTATGTGTTGTGCATCCAAGAAATCTTAGTTAATCATCATTACTTTTATTTTTTCTTTGCAACAGGAATCATAAAATTTATGACAGTATTATCAATGAAAAATACTATAGTAGTGGCAATAGCAATATCAATAGCGTAGCAGTAGCAATAGCGATGATATTAGCAGTAGCAACATAAATCCATTTGAAAACAATTTGTACCTTATCTTTGGAGTTGGCGTGGCATAGCGATGGTGGATAAGTCGGCTTTTTTCATTTATCATTTATTTTGAAAGTTAACATATTTCTTTATCAGAGTATACACACGAAAACTGTAGGAATGTAGATGCTCTGATACCACTCGTAACACATTAGAATTTCTACTATAAAATAAATAAGCATGCACTTAATTTTCAATAATGATAAAGAACACGACCAGTTTAAAAATAAAGCAAACTAATCCAATAGTAGCAAAAACAATATATTTAATGGACAAAACTTAACCATAGTCTAATCCTATCAGTTACTAATGAACTTGAAAGAAAAACTAATAACTTAAAAAACTTGAAAGAAACCAACAGTTCGACATTTTTTTCTAAAAATAATAAATATTCATAGGACATCACATATCCACCACCTTTAGCCAGCACCATCTCCTTCATCTGAAAAGTTGGATTATAATATGGTTGAGCGATACAACTCAGTGGAATCGAAAATTGTCCAAGCTAAATACATAATAATTCAAAATAACATACAATAACAATCTAATAGAACATAACATAAGCATTTGAAAAACCGTATAGACATAGGCATAGCTCGCATTACGGGGGTTCCACTCGAGGAATACATTTACCCTAGACCTCTTAAGTCCCTAGCGACAGTAAACGTCTGAACCAACTGTACCACACATCATGCAAAGTACAAAGCATTTGACAATGACAATAAGAGTTTAGAAAACAAACCCCACCTCGAAACGTAGTTTGAAAATAAGTAGGGCTTAAATGTGTTGGATGCAAGTACGCCTAATCCTCGTACGATAACTCACCTAATAATATAAATAAAAACACTAATAAAAACCTAAAAAAAGTTCTAAACTTGAAACCTAGAAATACTAATCTAAAATCCTATTAGGGGCTTAATAGAATACAAAATAAAATTGAAAATTGAATTTGAATTTAATGGTCAAAAATTGGGTCAAAGGCTGATGACAAATTCTAAAAGGGGTCAGATAGTAATTTTTGGGAATTTAAAGTTCACTAACGTCAATCTCATTTCTCTCTATTGTTTTGGGTATTTTTTTAAATCTCCTTTTGGGCCGTGTTTTCTTTCCCATTCCTTCTCTTATCTCGCGAGTCACCGACCTCTTCAACTCCTTTTTCCCCTTTTTTGTCTTATCTATGTTTCTTCTTTTTCATCTCTCCCACTTCCTTTATTTTATGTTCTATTCCCCCTTCCCCTCTCTCCGCTCTAGGAAACCCCCCAATTCCTTTTTTATTTTTTATTCCCCTATTCCCCATCAACAAGCATATACCCCAACCTCAAAATTCTATGTTTTTCTGGATATTCTCCCCTTCGCCTGAACTCGCACCAATATAACAATGACTCGGCAAGGTTTGCCAGCAATGATGACGGAACTGACGATGGTGAACTCGGTTTATGAAGGAAACACGTGATGGGTGTTTGGTTTGGTTACGAATTTGAGCAGTGAGTTGGTCTTGGGGTATCAAGTTAGTTTTCGGCAGATTACGAATATTGGGTTTCCTATTGATGACACCCGAGCTGAGCTGGAAGCAAATCAGCCCACGTAGCCATTAAGCCCATGTGCATGTAGGACCCACAGGGGCAACACAAACCGAGCTGATGATGTGGCACGATATGGGGCAACACAAACAGTTGTAAAAAGAAAACCGACCAGAAGTTTTCAGCTCGGTATATTATATAAAAAGGCAGAATAAGCCCTGAATTGGAATTTATTTCCATTTCCACGTACTACGTTTCCGTATATTCTTGCTTGTTGACCAAAACACACGTCAACAAATTGGCGCTAGAAGGAGAGACCGTATCACCCGCAGTCCAACGGGCAGGTCGAAGCAGTGAACAAGATACTCAAATATACTCTGAAAGCAAGGTTGGAGGAATCTAAGGGTAATTGGCCTGAGGAGCTGACCAGCGTATTGTGGTCGTATAGAACAATGCACCGAGCAGCCATGGACGCCTTTTTCCCTGGCTTATGGGGCCGAGGCCATTATCCCTGTCGAAATTGGAGCCCCTACTTTTAGAGTTGCAAATTTTTCCAAACAAAATAATGAAGCCGCACTCCGAGCCGAGCTGGATCTATTGGAAGAGAAAAGATGCCGTGTCGAGATGAGAAACGTTGTGTATAAACAAAAGAAGTGAAAGGTATTACAACTCAAAAGTAAAGGAGAGAAGGTTTCAGGTTGGGGACCTCGTTCTAAAAAGGGTAACAGGGGTTGAGCCCAGCCCGTTACAACCATCTTGGGAAGGTCCGTTTCGGGTCAGTAAGGTCATGTCAAATGGAGTATACAAGCTTGAGTACTTGAGTGGGGAAAAGTTTGCACATCCATGGAATGTATCATACCAAGAGGTACTATCAATAAAGCACGCACTTGTGGTTGGGAGCACACCAAAACCTATCCTTTCATCTCGATATTCTCGTGAGCTCTCTAAAAAGGGGGCAATTTTTATTCGCCTCGGCCAAGATCCGAGAGCCGTTTCGATCGCCTCGGCCAAGTGCCGAGCGCCGACTGCTCGTCTCGGGTACGTCCCGTGCACGTTTAAATAAAGGGAATCTCGGCCAAGAGGCGAGCCTACACGAAATAAAGACCCGGCTTAAGCTCCAAGCATAAGACTTGGCAGAATAAATCCATGCAATTAAGGCCCATTACTCACACGATTTGAGCACTGAAAACCGAGCCCTATACTTGGAAAATAAAAAAAAGTAGGCAGAGCAGAAGTTATACAACAAAAAAGAAAAGACGAGCGTAATACTTAGCAAAAAATTTAAAAATTCAGGTAAACGCACAAATGACTGAAGAAATTTCATTTAAAAAGCAAAGTATTTACATTGGGGGGCCGGAACCCGTTACATCAAAAGGCCCAAGGCCGTCTAGCCTACAGAAAAGGAAAAAACGAAAAGGACAAAAACAAAAGACGAAAGGGTCACTTGAAGCCAGTTCTTCTTCTGGAGGAGGGGCGTCTTGGCCGCCGGCGGTCTCAAGAAAGCGGGGGCGGATGGTATCAAGGTCGGCATCCAGCTGGGCAAGCTCAGCCTCGAGCTCAGCCACGGTTTTGCCAGCCTTAATGTCTTGTAGGATCTCCCCGATGCTAGTTGCATGTCAGCAGGTCAGCATAAGGCATATTCCTCTGAGTCTTTATAAGCCCGTACGGCTTCCACTCGAGCCTCCTCAACCTACTTATGGGAAGCTTCTTCTGTCTCCTTGCGGACTTCGGCTTCACGCCTCTCTAATTATCCGGCGTGGGCAGCAGCTGTCTTCTCCAACTCTGCGACCTTAGCCCGGAGCTCTTCTTTATCCTTACGGGCCTGATCCCGCTCGGCCTCGGCCTTTACGGCGGCCTCTATTTTCGTATTTGCCCTGGCTGTGGCCTCCTCCGCCTGGGTTTTTAGGGACTCCTGGACCCCCTGGAGGGTTGCATAAGCATCTTGCAAGTTAGTATGCTGTCTCTCCAGGTCGGCGTATTTCTTCTCCAAGTCGCGAGCCCCTCCGATCGCGTGCCATAGAGTCCGATGATCCTACCCGCACAACCCCATGACATACCGAGTCCGCTTCCTCCCCAAGGTTTCGAGTAGAATCGCTTGATGCCTCGCGGGTCCAAGCACGAGCCGGAACATCCTTGCGGCCCAACCCGCCTCGGCAAAGCCTTGATTGCTCCTCGCAGGTGTGGAGCATCCGACAAACTCCATGAACCACTGAGGCCGTGATCCGGCCATCCTTTCGCAGGCCTCCTCCCTCACCTGGCTAGGGGGGATAAAGTGACCCTCCCGACCAAGGTCATCCGAGAAGGCCCTCGGGACCCCGCTTGTTGGAATCCGCATCGAGGCACGGGTGGGGTTGGTCGGTCCTTTCTCACCGCCCGGGGTCCTCGATCACAATGCCCCCTCTTCCCTCTGGGGTGGGGGCGCCTCCATTTCTGGGGTGTCCTCGGGCAGGGGCGATCGCCCGGATTTCTTTCTCTCCGGCAGCCTCAAGATCGCAGTGGCCCACGCCGCCGTCTGCGTGTGGCCGTATCTCTCACACGCCGGCGCGGCGAAGACATCCACACCGCGCCCTACAAGAAGGTTGATTAAGCAAAGGACAAAAAAAGGGAAAAAGTCAAAAAGAAGGGAAATTCGAGAATTGTAACATACGTACCTTGAGCTCCAGTTGTTCCCTGCTGCTCGGGGGTCCGCACCTACCCGGTAGGCAAGGGCGTTTGCCCCTAAGGACTAGCCATCACTGGGGACGGCCTTGCCTGTTCTGTTTGCAAATGATGCCGCCCCAGCTCAGGAGTTTGTCCCCCCTCAGCCCTTGGCGAGCTCCTCTCAGGCTCTTCCTCAGCCTCCTCTTCCACCACTGCCGCCTCTTCCTCGGCCACCCCTCCGGTCTTAGGATCGGCGGGTAAAGCGGGCCGCAGGCCGGCCTCAGCTAGACGAGCCTCTGTGGCCAGGACTTCAATCCTTTTGTCCCTCCGGCCCATGGCCTGGATATTGTCAAGCCGGCGGACAAAAGCGGACCCGCAGAGGGCCGGTTCCCTGAACAAAAAGAAGAATCAAGGTCAAACAGACCTGAAAAAAAATATAGAGAAAAGGAAGAAGAAATACACTTACGGAAACTAAATGTAAAATCCGAAGGGGGATGGAGGATTGATCCCTCCGCCCCGACGCGAGTCTGCCACTCGCCGCTTACCCAAAACCATTTGTCCTTCCACTCCTTCAAGGATTGTGGAAGGCCTTCAACCACCTGCCTGGGGTATCCGGCCTGGTATGCACATAGTACCATTCTCGATGGTCGCCCCGACCCGGCCAATGGAGTTGCCTTCCAGATGAACAACTCGTTCATCTCAGCGAATCGAGGACGGGGATACCCTTCTAGCTGGAATAGCACCAGCAAACCGATAATCCGACCCCAGGAAAGAGGATGCACCTGGGACAGTGGGAGGCCCCATTTGCTAAACCACCACGTGAGCATGCATTTAGGGAAAATCGCAGCCCATACAAGAGACTGGGACATATACGGCCATACATCCTCGGCGGGTGCTCGGGACACTTACGCCATCCGCAACCAAAAAGTGACATTGGTCGGGATCCTATACTTCATGGATGGAGGCGTTCACTCTCGAATCATCAGCATGCTCGGCGATCATTTTGGTCGGAGGGCCTCCACCCGGCCTCCACTCGTAGGCGGGGTCCTCCCCGCGCCCCGTCACCATGTCCAGGCCTACCGCTCGATGTGCCTTGCCGCCCGCGCCGGAGGCTTCACCACCCTCCTCCTCCCGCACATGCTCGTGGGTCCATGCCTTCTCCTTCCTCTTCCGATTGTCTTGGGGATCAATGTTCAAAGCCTCTTCACGGACTCTTCTGACTAACCAAAGCTTGTAAAAACGCTCTCGATAGATGATTACCGGGACAGGTTCAAATATGGTATGTGTCTTCTCAAGTGGAATCTCGAATGGGGGTGTATGATTCGAACTTGATAACTCGATGACACTGGGACTATGTGGTGAAGCTGTTCGAACTGGAGAAGAAGAAATAGAAGGATCAGAGGGTGGGTCCTCGATTTCAACCTCAACACTATAGTTGCGGTTCTGACTATCTTCAGAAAAAGACATTGTTTGAAAAGGAGGAGAGAAGAAAGGTTTTGAAAAAAATACCTAAGTGATTCTGGGATCTCTGAACTCAAAGGGCCGACCCGAAATTTCTTCTCGCTCTCAAAGGATACTGCTCGGAAGATTATGAATGCAAAAGTGTATAATGAAAGGTGAAAGGGATATTTATAGGTTAAGTTCCCTCGAAAAATGGGACACCAACTCAAAAGGCGTGTCTTTTCAAAATTCAAAAACTGTCAGAAACGTCACATCCCCATATTCCGCTGCCAAAGCTGTCCCACCCCATCGGTTCCTGCACAGAGTTGGTCCAATCGAAAGACGCCACGTGTCCATCATCATGACTTCCCAATTAATGCGCCGTTTCAGGCATTAATTACTAGACGACAAGTGTCAGGGACGAGTGACTTTTGAGGTTTCCTCTTCCCCATTAAAGATTCATGATTACCATTAAAGTTTAAATCCGACTCCATGAATTCTCTCCTGATTTAAACTTGGGGGCCCTTGATGACACCCGAGCCGAGCCGAAGCAAATCAGCCCACGTGGCCATTCAGCCCACGTGCATGTAGGACCCGCGGGGGCAACACAAACCGAGCCGATGACGTGGCACGATATGGGGGGCTCGTCCGAGCGATTCCGGCAGAAATTTATGGCGGAAATTTAAAGGATAACTATCCAAGTTAAGGAAGGTTAATGCACCATTAGCACAAGTAAACCGACACTTGTTAGCATTACAACAGGATGAGTCGACAAGTGGCAAACACTGGCCAACATGCATGCTTAGAGAAGGACATATGTCCCTATAATATTATTTTAGTGTTAAGTGTATTAGTGATTATTAAAAACCCACTAATGAGAAGGGTATAAATAGGCCTCATTTATGAGGAAAAAGAGAAGAGAAAAATAATAGAGGAAAAACGCTTGTAAAAGCACATTTGTAAAAAGAAAAACGACCAGAAGCTTTCAGCTCGGTATATTATATAAAAAGGCAGAATAAGCCCTGAATTGAATTTATCTCCATTTCCACGTATCACATTTCCAGATATTCTTGCTTGTTGACCAAAACACAAGTCAACACCTATTCTTGTATTTTTCTTTTTGTTTTTTGAATCCAAGATTGAGATTGGTGTATCCGGGCTAAGGGTCAACTTACTTTGGTGTTTTCCAGCGAAGTTCATGGTGTTTGTGATTTGGGCAGTAAGATTTGGAAGGAAAATTATCGTTAAGAAAAGAAAACTGGAGTTTACCTATTGTGATAAATCTGAAAAAACATAAAATATTTTTTATTGTGGTTCTCTGTATACTACAGCCAACCTGTTATTTAAAAAAAATATATCATTTCAGCGCTCCATAAGATTTGAATCGCACCTATACAAACTGTGGTATTCTACCACTAAACCACTAGTGCTTGTTGTGCAATTTCAGTATAACCATGTATATAAAGTCATTCATGAATACACCTGGTAAATGGAATAAAAATTAAAAATGCCTCTAAATAAATAGGCTAAGAATCGAACTCAAATCTATTAAAAAAATGATACATTATCTCAATAAATGGATACTTATAAAAGTGTTACTTTAACTACATCATATTTATTTTTTATTTTTCCTCTTTTTTGTTCTTAGTTTGCAACTGTATTAAGAAATCTGATATTTTATCTCAACAAACGAATACTTTTACTTATAAAAGTGTTACTTTAATTATATCATATTTATTTTTTATTTTTCCTTCTTTCCTTCATTTGTAATATGTGACTATTAAAAAACATGATACTTTATCTCAAAAAATAGATACTTTAACGTATAATAGTGTTACTTTAACTCTGTTATATATATATATATATATATATATATATTTATTGTAATATATTCATAGTTTGTGACTATATTAAAAAATATGTTACTTTATCCCAGAAAACAAATACTTTTACTTATAAAATTATTACTTTAACTCTATCATATTTATTATTCATCTTTCTTTGTATTTATTATTAAAAAATATAATACTTTATTTAAAAAATATATATTTTTACTCTTAAAACATGATATTTTGTTTCAAAAAATATATATTTTTACTAATAAAGATGTTACTTTAACTCTGATATATTTATTTTTATTTCAATGTAATGTAATCATAATCTGGGGCTATATTAAAAAATATGATACTTTATCTAAAATAACCGATACTTTTTCTCATAAAACTGTTATTTTTAAATGAGACAGAAAAACAAGAAAGAAAAAAAAAAAAGCAAAGAGTGCTTTGACCCGCGGACCTGGTCAATAGGATCCGCTGGTCAAATTGGATCCATCTTACGGATTGAAACCCGTAAGACAGTCCTACATGAGGTTTTGCCAACCGAATAATGGCCAAGAGTGTTGAGATAATAGAATTCTAAGATTCCATTATACATATATTGGACTATAAAATTTGATAAACATTGTTAATAGGCTAAATGAGATAATGAGTTAGACTTGAACTTGGGTTTGGACAATTAGACATTGGAGTCGAGAAAATTCGGCTTGAATTTTAAAATAAGAAATTTAGCCCCTAAATAATAATAACTAAAATCTAATATTAACACTAATCTTAATAAATTACCTAAATAAAATATAGGGTATTACATGTGTCCCATTTTGATTTTCTCTTTTTTGAGAAAAATAAATGCACATATCATAGTTGAACACATGTCAAAATCAGAAAAGAGTTAGATGCTACCCAATTAGGTAGCACTGAACAAGCCCACATATCCCTCTTGAGGAGGCAATTTGTAAGAGATGAACAAATGTTAGGGGGTATTGTAAATTTTAAAGACAATTGGATTTTTCGTAATTAGTCAAAACCCTGGGATAGTAATTGTAATACACACATAGTTAATTGTTCTCAATGTACTTTTATAAGTTCAAACTGAAATAGAGAAAATGTAGGGAAGTAAACCGATCAAAGTTAATAAAGTTCTTCAATTAGATTAAGGAGGGGAAACTTGGCAAATATTTCTGAGAATTTCAAATTGAGAATAGTATTCTCTTCAAAAGAACTCCTCCAAAACGCCACGATTATTGGTTTAGGAGTCAAACATTGTTGGCTTAGTCTATGATGACTCATTTGATGGAATTTGGTTTTTGTTAATATTAGTTTTGACCCATATTAGACCAAATTATTATGTGACTTGTATTTACGGGAAATGAAAATAAAATAAATAAGTAAATTCTACTAAGTGAGTAGATGTAATTAGCGAATGGATTTTTTCAAAACTAATTTAGGTTGAATGAGACATTAATGCAATAAATTGGCTACTTAAAATTAGAAAAACTGATATGGAAATTGAAAAATGCAGGGGAGGAGTGAAACTCCATTCCACATAGGATATAAAGCTAAAGTAAGTTTACTTTATATAGCCCAAGTTTGAGTAATGCGTTTGGGCCCTTGGGGCACCAAATTTTTTAGAGAAAATTATATAAAATACCCTTATTTTTAGAAAATGGACACAAATATGCACCTCTTACATTTCTACAATTTCGGTTCTCTTCTTTACGCTTCTTACTGTTTGGTTCCCTTCTTTACTCTAAGGTTAATTTTTTCACCCAAATTCAATTCCCAATCCTCGAATTAGTTTCATGTTTTCCGATTCTCGGTCCTATCATGATTAACTCGTTTTAGACATTTCAAGTTCTTCGATTTTTCATTTTTGTGTCATTTCGTATTTCTCTCACATTTTCAGTAACTGTTGTTGTAACTGCTTGAAACCAAGGCTTGAAGTCTGTCATTTTAATGGTGCCTAAGAACTCTCCTTATAAGAGGATTTTGAGACATTCTTCGAAGTTGGAAGCACCAGATACTTTGAAAAAGAGAAAAATTCTAAAGCTTGCTTCTGGTAAAACGAGTTCTAAGAAGAGGAAAGTCGAAAAAGTTGTTGACAATGAAGAAGTTTTAGATGTTAAATCGGCTTCTAAAATAGTAAAATCTAATATTTGTGTAAAAATTTCGAAAAATAAGACTGTTTCATTTCCAGAATCTAATGTTGCTGAGGTATGATATTTTTTCTTGTATATTTCTAGTTATTTTGTTATTTTGTGTTTTTATGCTTTTTTTTTGTTTTCATGTTGTTTGGATGTTGTTTCTATTATATTTCTTTTGTTGTTTTCTGTATTTTTTTTAAAGTTCTTGTTATAATATTTCTTATTTCTCTTTTGTTTCTATGGTTTCAAATATGTTATTGATCCTGAAGACTAGTATACTGCTAGGATACGTATTGGGTTCTCTTTTGATGTTATAAATAACTTGAAGAATTATCATACTGAAACCCAACTTGAGGCTTTCAGGAATACCTGTTTTGGGTTATGTTTGGACATGCATGAGGTTGATTTTCAAAATTAACTTGTTCATTCTTTGTTGAAACGACAAGTTATTCACCCAAAGAAGGACGAGATAGTGGTTTATGTCAAGGAAAGTTTTTGAGGTTTGGGGTTGGTGAGTTTGCTTTAGTGACTGGTCTTACTTGTGTTGGTGAGAGGTCTTCACTTTCTGGTGATGTTAGTACTGTTTTTTTTCCAGAAGTATTTTGCTAATAAAAGTAAGTTTAATAGGCAGTCTATTGAAGAGAATTTTTTGTTGCTAGTTTGGGGTAATGATGATAAAGATGCTTTGAAGTTGTCCTTATTGTATTTTCTTCGTGTTTTTCTTTTCACATCTACTGGAGTTCTGTGGAGATGTCTTTTTTTGAGTTAGTTGATAAGGATGGGTTTAACACATATCTCTAGAGAAGGGATTTCTTTGATTTGACCATCCGAGAATTGAGGCAACAAGTTCTTGACAGAAACAAAGTTCAACTCGATGATGAGAAGCGTGGTGGGAAATGTGTTAAATTCTACAGAATTCAAAGTTTCCTTGGTATTCCAAATCTGGTTTATAAGTGTTGTCCGGAGGTTAATGGCATGATTTATGCACGTGTTGGATGTAATATCCCGTGGATTTTGAATTGGACTTGCTCAATGTCCATGAAAGACAATAAAGAGAGGTCTGGTGATTTCGAGATGAAGATCTTCAACTGTTCTGCTGAACATCCGATATGTTATTATTCTTTTTTTCCTCTGGTTTTGTTTCGACTACGTTTCATGATTGTTTCTTTATTATTTCTGACTTTGTTTTTAATTTTTTATTATTTTAGTTGAAGTTGAAGAATTTGTGGTCGTCTGATGACGAGAATGTGCAGTCGAATATTGCAAAAAAAAAAAACAAATAAATAGATGAATCAAATTACACCTTTAGTCATGTTGATGATGACTTTGTGATTGAAAATTAGGAGGAGACTTGAGGTGTGTATACTTTTTTTATTTATCTATTTTTGTTATGTTTTTAGATTTTTTCTTTTTGTTTCTGTTATGTTTTAAGATTGTTTCTTAGTTGTTTCTTTTCATGACATCAATTTTGTTTTTCATGTAGGTTGATGCTGGTTTGGATGAATCTAAGAAGGATGATAAAACCGAATCAAATGGTGAAACTGAATTTAATGGAATATCATTAGGTTCAGCTTCTGAAAAAGATTTAGAGGGAGAATAAGATTAAGATGTTCCTGGTAGTGATGGACATGTTCCAAGTGCGATGTAGATGTTCCTGGTGGAAATGTTGACTTTGTTCATGTTGGGGATAGTTTTGTGCCTATTGATATGGGAGATGTTGATGTTTCTCGTAAGAATGTTTTTGGTGGAGATTTGGGGAAAAAACTGATGATGTTGAGAACGATGATTTTGTTGAGGGTGATACTTCTCTTGGTGAAGTTGCTGCTGAAGGAGTTGCAGGTATGGACTTGATAAGCTTTGGTGAGAGTATTGAGAAGGGGTCTGTTCATCAACTAAGGATGGTGGTGATGAGAAACAATTTATTAGTCCTCATGAAATTGATAGTCTCACTCCTTACCAAATTGAGGATATTTTGAATGGTGTAAGTCAAGCTGCTTTGGAGAAGGTGTGTTTATATATTGTTTCTATTATGTTGTTGTTTTTAGATTCTTTTTTTCGTTAATTTATTCGTTATTGTTTCCTTTTTTCTGTTCGGATTGCTTTGAAAATCCACTTGATGATTCTTCCCATCAATCCTGTTCTTTAAAGAGGGTTTTGAAACCTTCTATTGCTATGAGAACTTCTTTCACCACATAATCTGAGTCATCTAGTGATGCTATTGAGGAAGGTGCTGAAGTTGTGGACCTGGTGAACAAGGAATTGGAAGAAGTTGGTGACAAAGATGTGAATCTGAATGTCGGAGCAAAACTTCCCAAAGCCTTGGTCAAAGAAACATTTCCGCTTGATGACAATATGGGTGAAGGTCTAGAGATAAGGGCTCCTTCTGATGGTTTGAATGATTGGCTTGCTGAAGGTTTAATCTCAAGGGTAAAAGCCTTTATTTTTATATTTGTAATTCATAACAATCCAAAGCAATTTTGAAACAAGTCTGAAACATATCTGAAACAAATTACATAAATATTTTGAAATTTGTGATTTATTTGTTATTATGTTTTCTTATTTGGTATTCTCTTTTAGTCCCAAACATTATTCTGAAGAAGATGACAATATTGATCCATCGTGTTTGTGAAGTGAAGTTTAAATCATGGCGTCACAGCCAATATTATATTGATGAGTACTTGTCTTCTTCTGTAAGTTGTTATTGTTTACGTGTTGTTTTTCAATTGTATCTTCTTTTTTTTATTGTGTATTTTCTTCATTTACAACATATTGATGTATTTTTTTTACTATTTGAGGAAGTAGTTCTTATATGGGTATAGTGCTATTACATTCACAACCACTAATTTGATATTCGACAAATGCATTCCAAAAATTTACAAGAAGTTTTTTCAAATGAACAAAAGGATGAAGAAGCATTTGATCTGTCAATGATTAATATTAATACTATATTGGTGGACTATATGATGGGATATGATATAGGGTGCGAACAGCCATGGTCTGAGGTGGATCATATTCAGTTTCCTATCCATTACCTTGATATAGAACACAGGGTTCTTGGACGGTTGATCTTGAAGTAGAGAACTATCTACCTCTACAATTTGTTGAAGAATGATGATTATTTTGAGTAGCTGATAAATCTATTAAAGTTTATAGCTTGCTCTTTCCTCGATTCCTGTCCATGATAGCCTTTTATGGTTTCCATCTTGATATTTTTCTTGGTGAGGGTGCTTATTCTGTTAATCTGAATTCTCCTATTAAAGCAGTTGTTGTTGAAGACTTCCATTGCAAACTAAAAAGTTATTTTTTACTGAGTATTTTCTTTTTGTTTGTTGTTTTTTGTTGTTTTTGATTTGTTGTGTTATCCATACTATATATATTTTTTATTTATTTGTAGCGATTGTGGGTTTTTTAACTTGTTATGGAGAGTACTTTATGGATGTTGGAGCGTTTGATGCAGAGAATGAACGAGCAAGGTTTAGTCATGTGTTTTACAATCATGCTAAGTTGAAGCAACAAAATGGTGATGATGATGAAAAGGACATTGAAATTCTGTCTCCACTTCCTAATGATTCTAGAGTTTTGTTGTTACGTAAATTTAAATGATGGTGTAATCAGTTTTTTTTTTTGACGACCGAGTATCCCCATACCACCTGTTGTGAGCACAAACCCCACACTTTCTTCTGACTATGGGACATCCGTCCTTCCCAGTGGATGGTCCTAATCTCCTCGGGAAAGGAGGGGCAAACCCCAACCCGTCACTCCGCGATAGTCAAGGTTTGAACCCATGACCTTGAGGTGCAATTGCAACTTCAAGGCCGCTAGGCCAACCCTGAGGGGTTTGTAATCAGTTGAACAATATGTTTTATTTAAGTATTTTTAGTAGTATGTAACTATTTTTTTTTTATTAGGTTAAGGTTTGGATCGTTATTGTATATTTTGATTTTGTAGTGATTAGTTGGTAGTAATGTAGGTCCCAAGGGGTGTTTGTGTTAAGTCTACAAAAGGGGAGGGGGGTTAATAAACTTAACTAATTTTCAATTTTTATCTTTAAATCCGAGTTTACACAAGTAGCAGCTAAGTCCTTGATGGACAACTTAGTTGAACCTCGACAGAAGAGTTAACGACTCAACAGACTCAACTGAGCTGTTGAAAGAGTAACTCAACTGAGTGAAGTGAGCTCTTCAAAAATACATCTAACTTGATTTTATCAGCAGAAATCTTACACCCTTTTGTTAAAATATGTTTTACAACACTTATTTTAGTTGAGTATGATCAGTTGAATTCAACAAATTTATGTATCAGAGGAATTAAGATATGCAAGATATAAATGTTGAAAAGTAAATAGACACAGATCAATTTTATAGTGGTTCGAGGATAGGGTAATTTTCCATTCCATTCTTCTCCAACTCCTAGAGGTAATCCACTAATGCAACAGTCGTGTTACAAATGATAAACATTCCGAGAAAGACTTGATCACACAGCTGCCTTCACTCCTGGGACTCAACTCTTCACAAGACAGTTGTCTCGCTACTTCAGCTCCTTCGAATTCTTGGATTTGATCACGGAGCCCTCCAACGAATCCAATGTTGGTTCTAACTTGGACCTCACTACACTTCCAGACCCATTTGTCTTTAAACGAATTTCCTCTTCAATAGTTTGAAGCTTTTTTTTCCTTCACTGAGTGTGTTGGTTTTAGAGTGTTTTGCTAGCTTTCTTTACTCAGATAATCTGTTGTGTCATTTGTTGCTTGTACTCTCTCACATAAGCTTCTCAGCCATTTATAGTGGTAGTTCGAAAATATGTCCGTTGAAGAGATAAACACACTTTCAAACCTCACTTCATGGTCATTGACTTGTCTTGTTCTGCAACTATTGATGTTGACTCAACCTTGTTTAATGCTCTGTAGATGTGCATGAAACACAACAGGTGTTCCGCGAACATCTCATTGGTTCCCAGCCATTTGCACTCTTTCAGCAAAACAACTTTAAGGTTGCAGTCTGTCTTCTTTCCACTTTGAGTAATTCTTTGACTTTACATATCAACGGAATTCTTGAGCTTTCTTGGAGTCCTTTTGCTGTTGAAACCTTTGTAAGTATTCTCCAAACATCTGGGAGTGATTCAGCTGTTAGTCTACTGACAAAGACAACTTTTTGGTAGTTGATCAATTGTTGGATCGAAAGTGCTTACCGGATTTGGCGACTGCCCCACAAACCAACACAAGTCTTTTCTAGAGTGCTTTGTCCTCACTCATGCACTCCCTGAAAATTGCTTCCTAGGGGGTCACCCATTCAATGTCTACTCCAGTCCAAGCACATTTAACCTCAGAGTTTTATGTAATGGACACCAGAAAAGAAGGTACACCTTGTTGGTATGGGTAGTACATATCTAATCTTTAAGCTCTACTTTAACCGTGCACCAAAGGTTGATTCCTTTAGGGCACTCCCTACAGTTCACAATGGCAGCGCAGAGCCCCACACTAAGAGGTGGACGGACATGAGGGGCTTCACAAGAATCCATATGGATCCTTAGCAAGTTGGGTCGCCACAACCTCGATGTAGCAGTAAGCGTACAACAAATCCTAAGGGTGATCGCTGGGACCTCATAATCCCAACAATCTCCCCCCCCCAGCGGCACTCGGGTGGATTAGAACCTGCAACCTCGCTCTTATATCAGTTTTTGGACTGAAAGTACTTACTGGATTTGACGGTTGTCCCTACAAACCAACACAAGTCTTTTCTAGTGCGCTTTGTCCTCACTCATGCGCTCCCTAAAAATTGCTTCCCAGGGGGTCACCCATCCCATGTCTACTTCAGTCCAAGCACGCTTAACCTCAGAGTCTCTATGTAATGGACACCAGAAATGAAGATGCACCTTGTTGGTATGGGCAGGACATATCTAATCCTTTAAGCTCTACTTTAAATGTGCAACCCAAGGTTGATTCTTGTAGGGCACCCACTACGGTTCACAACGGCAACGCAGAGCACCCCCACTAAGAGTTGGATGGACATGAGGGGCTTCACAAGAATCCATATGGATCCTCAGCAAGTTGGGTCCCCACAGCCTCGATGTAGCAAAGAAGCGTACAACAAATCCTAGGGTGATCGTTGGGACCCCATAATCCCAACATGAATCTTCTCTTCGACACTCAAATTTGTAACATAGTTGATTCTTCACTTTGTCCTTGATCAACTTCTCGCTATCTTCAACTTCATTTGTAACTCAAACTTATAGATCATATCTATTACATAGTTGAATTTACAACAGAAAATGGGGTGCCACCTTCCTAATTTAAGTTTTACATAGCATTATTAAAATATATACAATAAAGTTTCCCAACAATTTCCCCATTTTTGATGATGCCAAAACTTAAAATAAAAACATAATGTAAAAAGTGCTAAAAACAGAACGAGTATAAGAATGTGTTATTTTATTGAACATCATTCAACACTTTGCAATTATGTACATACATTATCTTTTGTGTATTTACAATGAGTAAAAATACAACAAAATTCCTTCGCAGTTGTTTCAATGTCTCCGTTGCTTCCTCTTCCTTTCTTCCTCGTTTCTTCTCCTATCTTCAGTCTCATTCCTCTTCTTCCTCTCATAATTTCTCTTTTGTCTTTGATCTTCTCTCCTTCTCTCTTCATATTCTTTGTCGTGCCAGGCGTTGTTTTCTTCATACTTTCTTGCAAGCTCTTCACTTCACCTGGCAGCATCCCTATTTGGTCATTTTTTGTAGCACATCCAATATAGATGATCCTTCTTGAAGGGACCAACATACATTATAACTTTATTAGATCTTCTTGGTGGAGTACCTCTGCCTCTTCCACTAGACCTTCCATCACGTCCTCTGCCTCTACCAGAGTCAGTGTTAGATAAATATTTTTATTAAGATTTTGATGATTTTGTTTAGGGGTAAATACCGAACCTCCCGAACTATGATGAGTTTTACACTATACATCCCAAACTTTAAATTGGTACACTTTACCTCCTCAACCTTTTAAAATTTTGCACTTTAAAAATTCTATATTTACCATATAAACATATTTGTTAATTCACTCTATCTCAACTTTGAAATCATTGCATTACCTCCCAAGTTATAAAAATTATTATATCTTCTATATTTACTCCAACTGGGTTTTGAGATCTCCTTAAAATTGGTATCGAGCCTAGGTTTATTATGAACTTTTAGTTATATTTATTATATGTATGTAATTAACAATTGGTGAGGAGAATTTCTCCGAGAATATGGATCTGAACAATTGTCCAAGATGTTTACCATACAGACATATCGACAAATTTTGACGATGTATTCACAAGAACACCAGGCGAGATAGCATATTGGAGCAACCAATATGTTGAAAAAGAACGCAGAGCCGATAGGGAAACCTTGAGACATGCTAAAGACAAAAGATATTATCCGAGTTTGCTAACGGTAAATCGATATTATATGTTGATCTCGATGAATCATCAGGAAGAAGTCCATAAGAATGCTCATCAAAATCATGATTCCTGATGGAGTACCAGCATGGAACAAGATACCTCCGGACACATCTAAGATCTCAAAAGATATTAGGGAAGTCCGTAAGATCATGCGTGCATTATGGCAACCGCCATATTCATTTACCTACACAAGTTCATCGATCCAAAACCATATGGAGACGATGGTTAAATATCAGAAGGAGACTCTTGAAATCCTTCTTGATATTCAGAAGTGAGTTAAGAATCTGGAGGACAGACCAAGTTCATCCGGAGGAAGAAACGTATTGATTTCGGGACAATACCTTATTTACACCAAAAAGGGAAACAAACCGAAGTTATACGGAAAATGACAGATGATTAAAAGCTTATCGCTATCATCAAAGGAAAATCCATCACACATTAAAAGTGATGGATAAGGAGAAAATGAATCTTAAAGATCTACATGACCTTGCAGAATCCTTCGCAGGATTAGGAATTGTAGATTTAAAGATGAACACATGAGATGGAACAACTTTGGTTACCTATGACCCACAAGGTAGACCAATTCCACCACCGCCACCAGTAAATCCCAACGTCGCAGAAAGTGCGGGTTCAAATCATGGAACCCAGGATGAGAGAATGCATCACGTTGGAGATTTCACCACAAGGAATGAACCACTTTCAGGAACAGGAGCTCGACCACCTCTTGTGGGAACTCGGCAACCTTCTAGAAGGCCAAATGTTTATCAAACGCCTTATAGAAGATCTCATCTCAACCCAATACATCCATATGGGTTGATGCTAAATCTGGATATCCCAGATTTTAAAAATCGAGAAGTTCTCATTGATGAATGGGCATCAGCTATGATGATTGCAGCAGGTACCCTTGATCTTACGAAAGATTCCTTCATTTTACTCCTTGAAATGAGTCTTGAGGGATCCGTAAGGATTGCATGGGATATAACCAAAGCAAGTATGAAAAGCGCGGTCACGGCAGAAAAATCACTAAAAGGAATTGTCGATGATATGGCAAAATTATTCAGAATCCATTTTATCAAAACAAGTTACTTTAAGTGATTAGAAGAAGAAAAAAGAAAAAGATATAAACAAGCCCTCTACAGCCTCGAGTTACATGATATTTGTCATATTGACGAATATATCAAGTTGTTCACCGAGTACAAGTGGAAGTCAAAGATTGGAGAAGAAGAAGCTTCATAGCTATTCTTTGCAAATATTCCAAGTCCCTGGAGAGAAATGATTATCAGGGAATACAAGGATGCAGCGGATTTAGATACCGTGGCTAGAAGAATGTCTTTTTAAAGGCCAAGTAATCAATGGTGCTACCAAGCAAAGACTATAACAGAATTACAAGAGATTACGAGGAATTAATAAATCAGTTCCTCTATGTTGCATGGACGATGATATCCCAACAGTTTTGGGAGGTCAACCAAGGCGGCATAAGAAGAAAAAGGAGAGAAGCTATCCATACCGTCGGGGAAGCAGCAACAAAAGAAGTAGGTCTTCATGGAGACCTAGAAGGTTCTGGTCAAAACAAGAGGTCCAAAGTTACAAATCAGGGCAAAGACCAGCATCGAGCAGGTGTAGAGCCTCATCATCTGGTTCAAATCAGGCTAGTACCAGCAGAACCCCAGGAAGGAGAACTTTCAGGCGAGCTCACACCAGAGTCAATGAAAGTTTCAAAGATTGTAATTGTTGGACATGTGAAGCGGGAGGGCATATCTCAATAGATTGCCCAGAGAATCATAAACGAGGAATAAGACAGTTCGAAGCTACACCAGAATTCGAAGAAGCTGTCTATTATCAAGATCTGATCCAGGTGTATCAATTTGGGGATTTACCCTCAGATGAAAGTATATACGAAGAAGAGATTTATTCTGACGATGGAACTGAATCTAGTTCAGAATCAGAGTAAAGAAGAATTTCTTCAACAGACGGTCAGGGAGGATATGTCAGGATTCCTCTCTCACACTACGGTTTCTCATAAGACTCTTATGAGAATTATGAAGGAAGATCCAAAGCTTCAGATTTATGAAGGTTTTACAATTGGAGTTATGGAAAAGGCTTTGGATAAGATTAGGTTTCGTAATAGAAGACACCAAATTATTCATAGAGTAACTACCGGAGAATTTGCCATCCCAATGGAATTCATTGGTAACCTAATCGAGATGCAATTGATCCCTTACAAAGAAATTCAGGAGATCAAGAGCACAGTCAAAAGAGATATTGCCAACACACTTTCATGGATTCGTATAGGTGCCATAAGAGTTATTATCAAGGCGACATTCAAGGAAGGGATAGATTCGCCACTCAATCTTGCCATTTTTAACAAGCGAATATCAAATCTCAAGGATTCATGCCTTGGAGTGGTCACAGGAAATTTGTATGCAGGAAAATTGGCATTTAATGTCTATCCTAGAATTGCATACAATCTGGGAGATCGAGATTTCAACAGAGTTCTAACCCTTCATCAACATTTCAAAAGAGATGATTTGATGAAAGAGGGGAATAGACCATATTCGATCACATACAAGATTTCCTATGCTCTCTCAAATACACATCATTCAGAGGTATTCTTGAGAAAGGAATTTATTGAAGTCCAAAAATCTTTGAGGACTTTGCCAGGGTGGTTCTACCAGAGATTATTGAGTCTCCAACCATAAAGGAGATCGATATGAAAATTCAAGATCAACCAGTCTTCAACAAAAGTCGAAGTCTTAGAGTTGAGCCAAGGAAGATGTCTTTCCAACAAGACAGAATGATATGTAGCAGCCGTTGGGAAGAAAAAAGACCGAGTAAAGTTCAGCGTATTCCAGATGTTTTCAAAACACAAGGAGAGCTGAAATGTCCAGAAGGATGGAGAGAATTTGAAGTAATATTTGATATCACTCAAAAGGATAATATTTTTCCTTGTGATGTTCTATATTATCTCCAACAACCTATAGTTGGAAGGTATCAAGGAAGCCTAACAATGGGTGAAATTGAGCTGACAATTACAGGAACGGCAGGAAAAATACCAGAGCAATAATATTGGGAATTGAATTTCTTGAGGATCATAAACATTGGGAAAGATTACAAGATGGAATGGAGTTCACAGTGGCTGACAAGAGATATAGAATTAGATGACCATGAGCCCATTCTCAATATACATTTCTATCGGAATGTTATATTATGAATACAAGGCCGAGTATTTCGCCGCCTATATTGATTCAGGTGTCGGAATATGCACTGCAAAGCCGAATGTTGTTCCTAAAGAAATTGGAGAAAATTACAGCTATTGCAGGAAGAGATTTCTCTAAAAGAATTCTTATTTTTAACAGAGGAATTAAACAAGCAAAAATCATGATCGGAGGCGCAGGCGCTACCCCATGGTACAAAGTGAAAATGCCACCAATCTATTTCCATGACACATGAGCAGATGTGTTGCTAGGAAATAATTTCCAACAAGCATTAAAACGATTTACCCAGGAAAATGAGACAAGAAGACTTATTTACACAACATTATGTGGTCATAAGATTATTGTCCAGAGACTGCGGGAAGCATTTTACAGAAAAATGCCTATTTAATTTTCGCAGCAAGCGTGGTGATGAAGCCAAACTTCGAAATCCAAAGATGGCGGATCGAAGAAAATTTGGTGAAGCCTTATTATCCTATAGACAATTTGGTTCAAACCATAAGGATAAGAAAATATGGGATAATAACTTGTATTCATTCAGAGTACAATGAGAAGAACGAGTAACTCAGAGGCTATTGCAGAATTGATGATGAGCCTAATGGAGAAGTCACAGAGTGATGTTAAAATAGAAGAACAAATATCACTCGAGGATATCAAGAAGAAGATCCAAAGGAATTATAATGAAATCCTTTGGCATGGTGGGATAAGAACGAGCTCAAAGCTTCCTTGAAAGTTAAATCAGGAAAGGAGTACGAGTTCGTGAGATTCAAACCAATCCTTATGAATCAGGAGGATCGTGAGGATATGCAGAAGATACTTAAGGAACATCTGGACCTTAAGTTGATTTCACCAGAAGTTTCTCCATATAGCACTCCAGGATTCTTAGTCAGAAACCATGGAGAAATTAAAAGAGGAAAGCCACGACTTGTTATTAATTACAAAGGGATTAATATCATTTGGAGTTCGACGGATACTATATCCCAAGCAGAGAACATTTGGTTAACTGTATCAAAGGTGCCAAGATATTCTCAAAATTTGATTGCAAGTCCGGATTTTACCATATTAAGATGGAGGAAGAAAGTAAGAAGTTCACAGCTTTCTCCACACCACAAGGACATTATATTTGGAACGTGATGCCTTTGGGATTGGCTAACGCACCCCAGATATATCAAAGGAAGATGGATAATCTATTCAAAGATTATTTCAGTTTCATGTTCGTATATATTGATGACATCCTTATCGTATCAAAGAACATGAAGGAACATCTCAAACACTTGGAAATATTTTCGGATGTTTGTCACAAGGAAGGATTAGTGCTTTCAGAAAAGAAGGCAGTGATTGCTACAAGGCAGATTGAATTCCTCGGAATCGAAATCGATGAATCTGGAATCATCCTACAAAGTCATATTGTGGAAAAGATACAAGGATTTCTATATACATTAAAGGACAAGAAACAGCTTCAGAGTTTCCTTGGAGTTGTTAATTTTGCTGGAATGTTCATAAACAATCTAGCACATTACAGGAAGGTGTTTAGCCCATTGCTCAAAAAAGATGATACATTCAAATGGGAAGATGAACATCAAGAAGGAATAAAGCAGCTTAAAGAAGTTTGCAAAAAGCTTCCAAAGCTTACAATTCCACAAGATGAAGATGAACTGGTTCTATATACAGATGCCATTGACTATTGGTGGGCAGCTGTTCTCACAAAAGCCACACCAAATGGGGAAGTGCCATGCAGATATTGCAGCGGTCTTTTTACAGATAGTGAAGCGAATCGATGGCATATAAACGAGAAGGAATTCTTTGCAGTCAGAAAGGCTTTCAAAAAATGGCCTTTATTTTTACTGGCTAAAAAGTTTACTTTAAAAATTGATAATTCAAGTGTTAAGGCTTTTCTGAAAAACAAAATTGAATCAAAACCAAAAAAGGCTAGATTACTTAGATGGCAAGCTGAATGTTAATATTATGATTATGATATTGTCATTATAAAATCTCATGAAAATGTTCTTGCAAATTATTTGACACGAGATGGAAGGACGCGTTGCTGACGAGGTCCTTAAACGAGTAAGACATCTCAGGAAAAACCTGGAGAGTCTAGACGAGATTTTGGGACGTTATGTCTCAATGCAGAAGTTGCTGGATGACTTCAACAGGCTGACCAAAAATCCGTTTCAAGTAAAATACGAGCATTCCAGTTCGCTCAAGGACAATTGTTCTTAGCGCTGCAAGGGCCTCTCCTCCAGGCCGCATCTCCGACGATGCAAAAAGGGGCGAATAGAGAACGGGGCTCTAACCCGGAGGTTATGGATTCAAGTACCCTAATCACAAGTGTTGCAGGTGATGCATCCCCTGAGGGTGTACAAACTGTAACGAATGTTGTTAGCTCCGTGTCACAACTAGAGTCTTCAAGTCAACCCAGCACCTCTGGGGTTAAAGAGGGAGAGTTGAATCTTAGGCCACAGACAGGCAAATCTAAGGTTCAAACTGACGAGATTAAGATTTCTCCAATGCATGTATATCAATGACAATGGGAGAAATTGGTTACAAGAAGAGGTATTAACCCAGAAAAAACAATAGTTGATATCTCAGGCAAGTATCCTAGAGTTTGGATGAAACCAGGAAGTCATCCAAATGAAGTACAAGAATGGTATACTTTTGGAGCTCTAGCTTCAATATATACTGTCACCCGGATTCCTAGAAATTTCAAATTACCGAAATGGATTGGGGAAGCAGTTTACGAGACTTGGGCCAATAATCCACATTTGGCCAGAGGAGATATTTTGGAACTATACTTTATCAGTGCAGCTCCCGAACTAGCAAAGAAAGGCTTTAATGAAGCTTTTCATTTCATCAAGCTAAGAAGACCGGATGGAAATGCTTTAGAATACATTAAGGCAGCTTCACCGGAAGAAGTAGCATTGTTAGGAGGAGCAATTTCCAAAGACAAAGCTTCTACACGACGAGCATGGGGTCTTTGGGTTTGTCTAACAGAAATGGACAAAGTCAAATATCCATTCAAGATCTTTCAGAATTCAGCAAATGGATCTTTCCTTTCAATTCGATGACAGGATCAACAACAGGATTTGCAGAGGAACTTTTCGAGACAAAGAGAAGAATTCTCTGGGAAAACAAGATTCTGACTAGCAAAGAAACTTACCGGAAATTCTGTAACATGGTGCATGTTGGCCGTTGGATTGACCGGATATGTCAAGCATGCCCCGAACAGAAAGAACCCGAGTTTGGGAAAGGATTCCGACTTAAACCCGACCGACAAGACCATGCAGTTGGAAAGGACAAGGGCCCAGCTCATAAGACGCGTTTTCCTCGGGGACCACGCAGACCAACTTTTTAAAAGATTTCCCGACAACCATCAGATGGGTTGAGTCACACGGAAAGAAAAGGAAGACAAATGGCAAGGCAATAATACATGAGTATGATGTAGGAAGTGACGTCTTACATCTCAACAAGATTTGAAGTTCGGACTGACCTCTATGAATGGCAGGAGTTGAAGGAAGCTGAGGACATCGAACATTTTCCTTAGTTTTCTTATAATAAATTATGAGTGAAAATTTGTATTAGCTGAGTGTTTTAGTTTTAAGTTTTATGTATTTACGAGTGCAAGCCTCATATATGAGAGGCTAAACAAGTATTCTCCTCCCAAAAGGAGATTACTAATGTAATAAATATTTCTATAAGTTCTTAATAAAGAGGCTTTCTGCTTCAACATGTATTCATAATGTTCTATTAATTCATCCCGTTTATGAAATACTTTATACGCCTGGAGTAAGAAATGAACCAAGGCTGAGCTGAGCAGTTGCTGAAGGAGTTGGATAACTTGTACATCATCTTCCCTGATTGGTTGAAGTTGAACAGTGTGAACTGTTTGTCAAACGGTCTAGGGGCAGTAATTTTCTGACTGGTGGTGTTCTGAGCCATCTCACCCGTCTTTGTTTTTGGTCAAAGAAGGTATGAATTTTAAGGATTTATTAATTTTACGCAAGCATGTTGGGCCACGATATGGTCGTAATGGACTATATCCAATCTTAAAATCAAAAGACCCAGTTTGCTTCTCATGCATAGATTAATCCGAGAACAAATTGTTTTGGAGTAAAATTTATACTGATTAGATTATATGATAATTTTACAAATTCTAGGGTCAGATGCAATAAATTGGAGCTTAGATGGATTTCTGAAACTATTTAAAGTTATTTACAAAACTATAGAGGCAAAATTGTCAATAGATGGTAAAGCGCAAAAATATTCATTGTCCAGGAGGCATAGTGAACCAAAACAAAGTCTAGGAGGCAAAGTGTAAAAACAGTCAAAATTTGGAGGGTAAAAAGTATTTAGCTCTTTTGTTACACCAAAACAATATTTTTAAATGTTGTCCAAATATTCCCAAATGATTTAAAACGTTTTTACTATTTTTTTGGAGTATTTCTTGAAGTTTATTTTTGACAAAAGTTGGACAACACTTCTGTTTTGAGGCCAACCGGTCGCCCTATAGGGCATCCCGTATCTGAAAATGGTTTTTGAAACAGAAATGAGGAGTTGGAAAAACTCCAGGAAGTCGACCGGTCGAACAAGAGTTCGATCGGTACCTGAAAAAATGCAAACATTGAAACAGAGAGTCTGCCTTTGAAAAACCTAGGGAGGGGGACCGGTCCCCTGGGGGGCCGACCGTTCGGACCCTATGGTGACCGGTCGGACCCCCTTGGACCGGTCGCCCTGCCCTACATCTGGTGTCTGCATCTTACGATCTACTTTTTAACGTTCGAAATTTCTACACAGCGATCGGTCGCGTTGTGTTATTTTTAACAGCAGATTCAAACCGTTGGAAATCCATTACAGCAAGATTTACTTTATCAATTTTGTACATTATTTCTACATCTTGTGATCTTTTTTTTGTAGACAAAAGTTAAGGAGGAGGAGCCTATGTTTGTGATCAAATCTTGAAGACTCTCCTATAAATAGAAGATGATTTTGAAGTCACAAAAAAAAAAACATACAAGCAAACAATACAACAAGAAAATCTGCAAATTCTCCAAGCTTTCATATTTTACATTCTTGTTGTAATAGCGTATTGAGTTGCACATCTTGAGGTCTAGGCTTTTTATTCTTGATTACATTTACACTCAAAGTTTGTATACTTCATTTATTGAGTTGTAATCTTGAATTTTTCCCATCACCCAAAACAAGATATCCTTGTTACTATTCTTGTGGTAAGAACACACTTGGGTGATGTTAGGTGTTGAGCAGTGTGGTAATCTTCATAGTTGAAGGAAGATTGTGGTAATCTCCTTGAAGGTGTTGTAAGAAAATTGTGGTAATGTTCAAAGGTGGTGGTGTAATAATTATGGTAATTATTAATAAAATTCTTTTTCCTTTTCGAAATCCACTTCAGATATACCGAGGTGGTAGTAGATTAGGCCCTAGGTGGGTTGAGCTACTCTAAATCTTGTGTATTATTTATTTTCCCGCACTTACATTTTTGTTATCATCTTCACATTCAAAAAAGAGGGCGTAAATTCGAAAATCGGCATAATCTATTCACCCCGCTCTAGATTATCGTAATTTGTAGCCACTTGGACTAACAAGTGGTATCAGAGCCAAACTATTTGGCTAGCTCATTTCACATCGCAAGTAAACAAGAAAGATCCATGGCTACGAACGATGCATATCTCACCACCGGCGCCTCCACCAACAAGCCACCACTATTCGACGCCAACAACTACACATTTTGGAAAAACCGTATGGAGTGCTTTCTACAAGGGTACGGGTTCGATATTTGGAATGCGGTCATTGATGGAATAGCTCAACCAACCAAGAAAATGGAGGATGGTACCACGGTTCTCAAGGGCCTCAAAGAGTTCGATGAAAATGACAAGAAGACATTCTCTCTAAACGGTAAGGCCTTAAATATTTTACATTGTTCACTCACCGCGCCACCGAGAGTAACCGTATTAGAGGAATAAGATCCGCACATGAAGTTTGGGGAAAATTAGAGACCATCTATGGGGGTACAAAGAAAGTCACACAAGCAAGAAAAACCATGCTTGTTAAAGACTTTGAAAATTTCAATATGCATGATGGTGAAAGCATATCAAAAATGGTGGAAAGGCTTGACAATATAGTCAATCCTCTTGTGGCACTCGGGAAAATCATATCCGAAGAAGATAAAGTCACCAAGATTTTGAATGCACTTCCCGACTCATGGTCCGAGAAAGCAATGGCAATCACAGAAGCACAAAATCTTGAACACTCAAGTTCGATGAGCTCGTGGGAAACCTCCTAATTTATGAAATCTATCTTAAGGAGAGGAAAAACTCCCAACCATCCACCTCTAAATCGGGTATGCAAATTATTTCTAAAGGCTTATCATCTTCTTCTAATATTTCATATTATGCTAGTGATGAGGATGACGAGGAGACGGCGGCTCTTGGCCGTAGTTTTGCAAAATTTGTTAATAAAAATAAAGCAATAAAGCCAAGAGACAATTCATGTTTCAAATGCGGAAAATCCGGGAACTATATAGCCGATTGCCCGAAACTTGCGGAAGAGGAGCAAAAGAAGAAAAAGCCTTTTTCCGAAAAAGAAGGCTCTAAATGTGGATGTCAAAACTTGGTATGAACTTTTTGCTACATCCGACAAAAAAGGAGAAGCCGAACATGGTCTCATGGCCATAGACGATGAAAATAACGAGGTACGCTCTAACTTTTCAACCTCCTCTTTAGTTGATGAATTGCAATGTGATTTTGAAGAATTGCAAAATGAATTTCAAAATTTGATTGTTAAATACAAGACTTTGAAAAAGGAGCATAAGGAGCTTAAATTTGAAAAGGATAAATTGTTTACTTCTTATGAATCTCTTGATAAAACACATGATGTTACTATTACTAAAATGCATGCTCTTGATTCCGAAAAACAAATGCTCACAAATGAAATTGAAAATTTGAAAAAGGGTGTGCATCGATTTAATTTAAGCACGGATAAGGTTACAAAAATTTTAGATGCACAAAGAAGTGAGGATTCCAAATTAGGACTTGGTTACAAACCTTTTCAAAATATATCTAAGAAAAATGACTAAGGTCCGACTTTCATACGTGCTAGTAGTCCTCGTATTGTTACTTGTTTTTATTGTGGTAAAAATGGACACTATGCTAATAATTGTAAATTGAGAAATAGTAATAGTCATTTTTGGAGACCCAAATGTCTCAAGACTAACCCCCACGGACCCCAATATTATAGGGTACCTAAAAATAATTCATTTGTAGGTGCTAGGGGCTATAAAGGTTCTGGAAGATTCAAAATGGCTCGTGGACAGCGGTGTTCACGCCATATGACTGGAAGGAGATAACTTTTTACCAACATCAAGCTCCAAGAAAAGGGTATGGTTATGTTCGGAAATGGCAAAGGAAAAATCATTGGCAATGGAGACATTGGTAATTCTTTTTTCTCTCTTAGTAATGTTTTATTTACTAGATGGGCTTAAGTTTAATTTGTTAAGTGTAAGACAACTTTGTGAATTATGTTGTTGTTTTTAATAAAGAAAATGTCTTGTTCTTAAAAATGGTAATATTATTTGTGAAGCTAGTAGAAAAGGCAACCTTTACAAAATTTGCACAAGTGACTTGGTTAGTCAAAATGCTTCTTGTCTTGTCGCCAATAATGATTTAACTAGCTTATGGCATATGCGACTTGGACATGTTGGATACAAAAATTTGAAAGAGATTTACAAAAATCAACATGTCAAAGGACTACCCAAGTTAAATTTTGAAAACCTTGGCTTATGTGACACTTGTCAAATGAACAAATTAGTTAAGAGTAGTTTTAAGCCCAAAAATAAAATTTCCACAACCAAGCCTCTACAACTTCTTCATTTAGATTTGTATGGGGATATTGGTACGACTAGTCTAAGTGGAAAATATTATACTTTTGTCATAGTTGATGATTTTTCTAGATATACTTCGACTATTATTCTTGAAAATAAAAGCAATGTCGTTAATGAGTTTGTTAAGTTGTGTAGACTTATTGAGAATGAAAAGAAAAATACTATAAAGTCTATATGAAGTGATCGAGGTGGAGAATTTGATGGTGAATTTCGAGTCTTGTGTGAAACCAAAGGATATGCTCATAATTTTTCGGCTCCAAAGACACCTCAACAAAATGGAGTAGCCGAAAGGAAAAATCGGACTCTTCAAGAGATGTGTCGATCCATGCTTAATGAATTTTCACTTCCAAAATATTTTTGGGCCGAAACCATAAGTACCGCATGCTATGTTATTAATCATGTTTATCTTCGTCCTAAGATTAATAAAACACCATATGAGCTTTGGAAAGGAAGAACTCCAAATATTAGCTATTTTAAAATATTTGGTTGCAAGTGTTTTATTTTGAATACTAATGATCAATTAGACAAACTTGATCCTAAGGCCAATGAAAGAATGTTTATGGGGTACTCAATCAAAACCAAAGCATATTGGGTTTATAATAAGATCAGTATGGTTGTTGAAGAATCCCTTCATGTCAAATTCAATGAGGGCTCGGGTGTTGAAAGAATACCCAATGATGATAGTGATGAAGAAAATATTGTTGAACCAATTGTTCAAAATGATGCTCAAAATGATCAACCCTCTACATCAAATGATCAATCTTCTACTTCTATTGTACATCAAGAAGATAAGGAAGACAATTCGGATCTTCCCGTGGCATTGGAATTTAAGGGAGATCACCCAAAAGATCTTATTATTGGTGATCCTCTTGATAAAGTGATGACTAGAAGAAAATTTGCCGAGAAAGTTCTTATATCTCAAAAAAAGCCTAAAAATGCTAAGGAAGCAATTTAAGATGAAGATTGGTTTTTAGAAATGCAATAGGAGTTAAATCAATTTGAAAGAAATGATATTTGGGAATTAGTACCTTGTCCTCCATCACATTCAATTATTGGTACAAAATGGGTATTCTGAAATAAGCTTGATGACCAAGGCAACATTGTTCGAAATAAGGCAAGGTTAGTGGCTCAAGGGTATTGTCAAGAAGAAAGTATTGATTATGATGAAACTTTTGCACCCGTAGCACGTTTAGAAGTTATTAGTATTTTACTTGCCTATTCTTGCTTTAAAAATTTCAAGCTTTACCAAATGGATGTTAAATCCGCTTTTCTTAATGGTTTTATTCAAGAAGAAGTCTATGTAAAACAACCTCGGGGGTTTGAAAAATTTTCTAGGCCTAATGATGTTTATAAACTTAAAAAGGCCTTATATGGTTTAAATCAAGTACCCCGTGCATGGTATGATAGACTTAGCTCTTTTCTTTTGCAAAATGGTTTTACAAGAGGTAAAGTTGATATTAATCTCTTTGTTTTTGAAAAGGGGCACAATTGCTTACTTGTTCAAATTTATGTTGATGATATCATATTTGGAGCTACTAATGAATATTTGTGCAAGAAATTTTCTAAGTTAATGCAAGGTGAATTCGAGATGAGCATGATGAGGGAGCTCAACTTCTTCCTTGGACTTCAAATTAAGCAATGCCAAGAAGGTATTTATATTTCTCAATCAAAGTATACAAAAGAGCTTCTAAAGAAGTTCGGCATTGAAGAAGGAAGAATTGTCTCTACACCAATGGCAACTAATGTCAAGATTGACAAAGATGAAAAAGGCAAGTCGGTTGATGAATCAAAATATCGAGATATGATTGGTAGTTTACTTTATTTAACCGCAAGTAGACCGGATATTCTTCATGTCGTATGCCTATGTGCTCGTTTTCAAAGCAATCCCAAAAAATCTCATATGAGTGCCGTTAAAAGGATTTTTCGATATTTGAAAGGCACTATCAATATGGTTTATTTTATCCAAAGAATAAAAAATTTTCTCTTAAAGGATATAGTGATACGGATTATGCGGGAAATATTAATGATCGTAAGAGTACTTCTGGATCATGTCAATTTTTAGGCGATTGCCTAGTGTCTTGGTTTTCAAAGAAACAAAATTATGTTTCATTATCAACGGCCGAAGACGAATATATTTCCGCAGCTTTTTGTTGTACTCAACTTCTTTGGATGAAACAAACTTTAGCGGGTTACAAATGTTGTTTTGAAAATATTCCTATCTTTTGTGATAACATATCCGCTATAAATATTGCTCAAAACCCGGTTCATCATAACCGTACTAAAGATATTAAGATTCAACATTATTTTCTAAGGGATTGTGTTTCAAAACGAAAAATTGAGATATCTTTTGTACCAACTCAAGATCAATTAGCGGACATCTTTACAAAACCGCTATCTTTTGAGACTTTTGCTTCAATACGAGCTCGGTTAGACATAATGCATATTGAATGAGGTCTATGTTTGCAATTTGCATGTTTTTAAAACTTAGGGGTGAAAATCAAATTTTGGGTACAAAATTCGGACAGAAACTGAACAAGTGTTCAGACACCGGTCGCCATAGAGGTCGACTCGGACAGGTGTAGGACCACGCTACCCGTTGACCGGTCGCCCTAAGGGATTTTAGAATTAAAATGGCTTCTGTCCTTTATTTCGGTACTTTCGATTATTTTCTTCAAAACTCGAACCCCTTTGCAAATTTCACACACAATTCACTCAAAATGATTTCTTTCTTGTAAATTATATATTTTTGAGTTTATATTACTCGTATTTCATCATTATTACTCGACTTCTCCGATTAATTGGTAAGTTTAATTCCCTTTTTATCTCAATTGGGTTGAACCCTTGAGAATGTGACTTTTACTTGATGTATTGATTATATTCTTGTATGAATGTGATGAAAATTATGTATGTTGATGAATGATAATTGTAGAATTGTGATTGGTGATAAATTACAAAAACACCCCTAAGGTTCGTGTTGCAATTTTGTCACCCCTTTAGTAAAAGGACAAATGTTGCAATTTTCCTTTTCACGTCCTTCCTTTCGTTTCGTGTTCTTGTTTTCTGAACTTGATTACATTTTGGACGCAAGCCTTTCATTGGTGAGCATAAATAGTTAACTTTCATTGAATACAATGGCCATTATGTGAAAGTTGGGCATATATCCTCATATGATGGTAATCTCTCCACACTTAAAATGTCCAATGGGCTCATATTTTATTTTTCAAAAACTCTTAAATTCAGTCTCTTTTCCAGTTTATGTACCTTCTTTTATCACCAATAGTGGTGTGTCTTGGTGTACCTCAAATCATGACAATTTGTATTAGTTAAAATGACCAATCAAACAAGTTACTCAAAACACACCGGTTTAAATCATTATCATTGCATTCATTTCATTACCATACAATTTCTCCTTTTTTTCTCTATATATGCAAGACACAGTACATCTTTCCAATTGCCCAGGTAGCTAATGGGACCACATCTCCTGTTCCATAATCATGTTCCACTTCATGTTCCATCAGATTGAATGTATGACACGTATACAATAATGACATCATCATGTATATGTGTCATACATAATCATGCTCCACTTCACGTTCTACTGTATTGGATGTATGACACGTGTACAATAGTGACATCATCATGTATATGTGTCATACATCCAATACAATGAAACAGGAAGTGGAACACGATTGTGAAACAAGAAATCTCATTCCGTAGCTAATGGTCCTTCAAAGGTTTAATAGGAAAAAAAATTAACTTCAGGACCACAAATTTGACAGTGGAGACTCTGTTTCCCCTAGAATAGTACTTCTTTTTTTTTTGTTATTATTATTTTAGAGTGGGTCCAATTTTTTATGTTTTTTGAACCATGAAAAAGAACCAGGGCTATATACATCTTCGGTTTTCATCTACGCACACCAACTGCTCGATAAAATTCCCCAACGAAAATTGCTTTGTTTACATGATTCTGTCGATTTCAAAAGTCTTATATATTTTTAGAGATCATGTTTTGTTACTCATATGAGCTTTTACAAGTCAAATGATCGACTTTTCGCTTCTTTATTTTGGATTTTAAGCTTTAATTTTTTAAAAGCTCGATAAATCGATAATAATGCGCACTTTGATATATATATATATATATATTATGTTTTTATCGTGCTAACATTCTTTTTGATGATTCCAAAGGGGGAGAAACAAGAAATTAGCTTATTAGCTCAAAGAAGCTATAAAAAGCTCGCAGAAAAAACTATAAGCTCAAATTGAAAAAGCCAAAGTTGTGGATGAAAATGAGTCCAATGGATGAAAAATAGACTTTTATGCTTGTCTAATGATGTCTCTTTGACAGTGGGAGCTTATAAGCTCATGAAATTCAAGTTTAAGTTGTAAAAGCTAAGCTTTTAGCTTTTAGTTGTTTGCTTATTCTTGATCTTGTTATGCATGTTGATAAGGGGAGCTTGTGCAAAAAGGTTTTTGAAAAATCTTTGCTCATATCCTTGTGTTTTTACTTATGATAAATGTTGCTTGTAATGGATTGATGTTTTAGACCGAAAAATGAGTTTTGATCGATCTCCTAAAATTGTTTTGGTTTGTAATAATCAAAAAGGGGGAGTTTGTTAGACAAATGTTTTTATCAAGATTTTGATGATTTTGTTTAAATGTGTTTTTACACCAAAATAATGTTTTTAAATGTTGTCCAAATATTCCAAAATGATTTAAAATATTTTTACTAATTTTTTGGAGTATTTCTTGAAGTTTATTTTTGACAAATATTGGACAACACTTCGTTTTGAGGCCAACCGGTCTCCCAATAGGGCATCCCGATCTCGAAAAATGATTTTTGAAACAGAAATGAGGAGTTTGAAAAACTCCAGGAGGTCGAAATCGAACAAGAGGTCAACCGCACTGAAAAAGAACGCAAACATTGAAACAGAGTCCGCTTTGAAAAAAAATAGGGGGGGACCGGTCCCGGGGGGACCTGGCGGTCGGACCTTATGACGACCTGGCCGGACCTCCCTTGATCGGTCGCCTCCCCTACATCTATTGTCGCATCTTACGATCTACTTTTAACGCTCGAAATTTCTACATAGCGGACCGGTCTACTACGTGTTATTTTTGACAAGCAGATTCAAACCGTTGGAAATCCATTACAACAAGATTTACTTTATCAATTTTGTATATTATTTCTACATCTTGTGATCTTCTTTTTGTAGACAAAAGTGAAGAAGGAGGAGCATATGTTTGTGATCAAATCTTGAAGACTCTCCTATAAATAGAAGATGATTTTGAAGACAAAAAAAAACATACAAGCAAACAATACAACAAGAAAATCGCAAATTCTCCAAGCTTTCATATTTTACATTCTTGTTGTAATAAATTTCAAGTTCTTTCACTTGCACATCGTGAGGTCTAGGCTTTTTATTCTTGATTACACTTGCACTCAAAGTTTGTATACTTCATTTATTGAGTTGTAATCTTGAATTTTTTCCATCACCCAAAACAAGATATCCTTGTTAGTATTCTAGTGGTAAGAACACACTTGGGTGATCTTAGGTGTTGAAGAGTGTGGTACTCTTCATATGTGAAGGAAGATTGTGGTAATCTCCTTGAAGGTGTTGTAAGAAGATTGTGGTAATCTTCCAAGATGGTGGTGTAATAATTGTGGTAATTATTAATAATTCTTTTTCTTTTTCGAAATCCAATTCGGATATACCGGGGTGGTAGTAGATTAGGCCCTAGGTGGGTTGAACTACTCTAAATCATTGTGTGTTGTTTATTTTCCCGCACTTACATTTTTATTATCATCTTCACATTCGAAAAAGAGGGCGAATTAAAATTGGCATAATCTATTCACCCCCTCTAGATTATCGTAGACACTTGACTGATCGGCTCCCTTAGGAAATTATTGATCGGGTTGTGCCCTTGAAGTCAACGATTGATTGACTAAGTCCTTCCTCTCGGCCATTTGTACAACTTCTAAACCCTTCTCCCAAAGACAAATACCACAAATCTTGAATATTCATCCCCTTAAAATATCCTTCTAACTTGAGAGTTCCATACTCCTCAAGTGACCTTGCTACTAAGTTAGCTAGGGATCATATCCTTTAGTCGAGTCCTGGAGCTTCCTCGTTAGCGGACATTGGAATTGTGCTTTGAGATTTTTGATTCCGCCATGTTGCCTTCTATCAATTGCTTCCATTTTAGCTCGAGATATCCGAGTGCCTCGTTTTGCTTTTTCTTCAATCGATAACTCTTGGGTACCGGGAGTGGAGAGATCTAGTATATGAGCCAATTTAGGATTTCAAAATAATTTTCATATGGGTAGGGGCCTCATTTGATTTAATTTCCCCCTTACTACCACTTTCCCCATTTTTTTCCCTTTTTCGGCATGATCACCACGGATAGAGAGGGATTTGGAGTCTGATTTAGGAGAGAGTCAAACTTGCCATAAGTGATGGAGTGTGCTTTCCTTTGCTCGGATCTTAGAATCTACACCTCTGCCTTCATTGCAAGCATTTCAACACACATAGTGATTTCCATGTGCTTCAGATCCTGTTTGAATTGAAGTCTGAGAAACTCCATGCCAGTCAAGTGACTCTTTTCCATCCTATTGATGTTGTTCCTTTGTGTCTACTGAAATTGAGCTTGTTCACTACCCCAGACCACAAGCTTTGATAAAAGTGTTCTGAAGTAGCAAACTTGTTCCATGCGAAGTGCTTTGGTTTGTGTAGTCCATTCACTAATTCTTAGCACAACTCCTCTAATGTCTCCTGATAGTATCACATCATGGTTGCCAGTCCTTTGGTTGAGTGCAGCAAAGCTATGTTCCATAGCCTCCATTTTAGCGCACATTGCTCTGAAGGCTTTTCTGAAATTAGCTGCGTCAGGTGACTTATCCTCAGGAAGAACGGATTCGACGTCAAAGCCAAAGAGAACAACCTTTAAATCGTCTAGAGCTTGGAAATCTCTCTCTCTCTCTCTCTCCCTCTCTCTCTCTCTCTCTCTCGCTCGCTCGCTCTCTCTCTCTCTCCGTGGTGATTATGCCAAAAAAGGGAAAAGTGGTAGTAAGGGGGAAGTTAAATCAAAAGAGGCCCCCACGCCTATGAAAATTATTTTGAAATCCCAAATTGGCTCATCTATCAGCTCTCTCCACTCCCAGCTGCCGCAGGAGTTATCAGTTGAAGAAAAAATTGAATTAGCACTTCAAAGATCTCATTCAGAAATAGGTGAGACACTCCAGAAATCTCGAGCTGAAATGGAAGCGGTTGATAGAAGGCAGCATGTGAGAATTGAAAATATCAATGCAACAGTCGTGTTACAAAAAGGATAAACAGTCCGAGCAAGTCTTGATCACATAGCTGCCTTCACTCCTGGGACTTAGCCCTTCACAAGACAGTTGTCTTGCTACTTCAACTCCTTCAAATTCTTGGATTTGATCACGAAGACATCCAACGAATCCAAAGTTGGTTCCAACTTAAACCTCACTGCACTTTCTTCAATCCTTGGATGTGCAGACCCCTTTGTCTTTGAACAATTTTCCTCTTCAACAACTTTAAGCTTTTCTTTCCTTCAATGAGTGTGTTGGTTAGATAGAGGCTCGAAGATAGAGTGTATTGTTTAAGAGTATCTTACTTGTTTTCTTTTCTTAGATAATCTCTTGTCTTGTTCGTTGCTTGTACTCTCTAACATAAGCTTCTCAGCCTTTTATAGTGGTATTTCAAAAATATATCCATTGAAGAGATAGACACACCTTCAAACTCCATTTCATGATCGTTGGCTTGTCTTTTTGTGCAGCAATTGATGTTGACCCAACCATTTGCACTCTTTCAGCAAAACAACTTTTAGGTTGCAGTCTGTCTTCTTTCCACTTTGAGTAATTCTGTGACTTTACATATCAATGGACTTCTTCAGCTTTCTTTTAGTCCTTTTGCTTCTGAACCCCTGTGTAAGTCTTCTCCAAACATCTGGGAGTGACTCAGCTATCAATCTACTGACAAAGACACTTTTTGGTATTTGAACTCCTATTGTTTTCAAATAAGTCATTTACATTGTCTCCTTCGTGTAGTATGCCGAGCAGTATTGGTATGGCTCTTCATTCAATTTTTTTAGTATGCCGAGCAGTATTGGTAGGCAAGGAATTTCATCCATTTGAAATTTGTTGCATTTGCAAATCCTTTTTTCATGGTCCACAACAAATATTTTTTGAGCTTCTGTGACTTTAAAGATAAAATCATTTGATCTTTTCACCTAAAACAGAAATGAAACATGTAAGAAACATTTGTATAACAAGGGATGTGATGAACGTTAAAAATGTGTAATTATTTTTGTCTTATATTATTATATCACATTATTAATATTATTAATAAAATAAATTTATAGTATTATTAATACGTTAGGAATAAAATAGGAAATCAACATAGAATTGTATTTGGAAGCATTTTTTAGTGCAGGTTCGGATCAACGAGCATAATTTTCATTTCTGACATGATTTTGGGATGATTCTTGAAGATATGGATTCACAATCCATTCATTTACAAGTTTTCAGAGATTTGAAACCAAAAATCAAAGTTTGGAATGATATTTTCTCAGATAAAAAATTCATCATAAAATGAAGATTGAAAGGTTGCTCATTTAATTTCCAGACTTGGCCAAGTTATTTGTATATGAAAGTTTTACTGAGTATGTACAAATCATAGAGCTACAACATTGATGAAGACCCCAAAGTCAGATTCGTATTGGATGAATTTATAAAAAATCTAAGGGGCTGCTGCACTAGTCAATCCCGTATGCCAACCACGTCTCAATTATTCAACCATATCTTGGCCCATGGTTGTTGAAAATTCAATGAAATCAGTTGGAAATTCAAGCTAACACCTGTGATAATTAATTTGTGGAAGAAAATTGAGCAAAGATGGCTGATATAATGGACAAAATGACCAGTCAAAGAAGGTGGCAAAGTTGGTGTTGATTTCCTTATTTTCTTACTTGTAATAAAAATAAATAATAAAATAATTGTAAATTAATTTTGTGTTGGCTATAAAAAGAAGGCATTAGCATTAGCCAAGAGCAAGTTTTATGTAGAGAAAGTTAGAGTTACAAAGTTGAAAAGAATTTTTCTTTCTTGCTTTTCTTAAATTATAGTAAGATTTCTAGTATTTTATAAAATGTTTGCTTTAGTTTTTCTTCAATCTTTTGTTTTCTCTAATTTCTTCATGTTATTCTAAGTTTATTTTGTTGAGGAAATAGGGTAAAACTCTTGATGAAGGATAAGGAATGATTGTAGATTCATATTAAATTTCATTGTTTGTATCATCAATTTGTTTTTAGCTTATACATTTTTGTTTGGTGGTGTTTCTTGATTTATGTATATGTATTGGCACAACAAATACATTGTTCCATTTAGTTAAATGTCTGGTTTTATTTCAACCGACTACTAATATGGATACCTTGATTTGTTGTAGACAAAAGAATACATAAATACTTGATCCCATAAAAAGTATTGATGTTATAAGGTAAATTCTAATTGATGATACAACATGATTACCTCATTGCATGATTTATATGTATAATATCTTCCCATTGGAACCTTCTTTGTGTATGGATTCCAATAGTGGCAATCTAACAGGTAAGAAAATATAATCATTCCTTTATCCGAAATCAAGAGTGAATCCCTAATCCTCAACATTTCTATTAATTAAATTTTTTGTAAAAAAATATATTTTCTTACTAGTTAAAAATCTATTTACTCATCACTTAAATAAGATATATTCTGTAAACTTCCATCAACTTCCCTAGGGATCGACCTCGGACTCCCGAGAAATTTATTACTTGAGACAACCTACACTTGGGTTTGCAACCTTAAAGTTGTAGCAAGTTTTTGGCGCCGTTGATTCTTGGGAAGGCAAGGTAGGTTTCCAGGTTTGTATATATATCACTTTAAATATTGTGTGTTTATATGCTTACATGGTGTCGTAGTCCAAATTCTCGCCGTTTAATTAGATATAATTCAGAAAATTTGATAAAAAATTTTGATTCACCTCCACACACACCAATTATGGCTGAAGAAGTAATTGTTCAAAATGAGATGGAAAGAGTGGAAAATCAAGAAGTGCATAATATGCGTTATTATTTGCAACCTCCTCGAAATTCTACTCCTTGTTTCATTTTTCCACTAAATGCAAACAACTTTCGATTTAAGCCAGGGATGATACCTTTACTTCCTAATTTTCATGGTATGGATTCTGAAAGCTCATATTTACATTTAAAGGAATTTGAAGAAGTATGTGCCACATTTGATGATCAAAATTGCACGATTGAAATTGTTAAGCTCAAATTATTTCCTTTCTCTTTAAAAGATAAAGCAAAAACTTGGCTTAGCTCGTTAAAACCTAGATCAATTGGTACATGGCAAGAAATGCAAACTGAATTTCTGAAAAAATTCTTTCCAACTCATAAAACAAATTCTTTGAAAAGACAAATTTAGAATTTTTCTCAAAATCCTAAAGATGTTTTCTTGGAATGTTGGGAAAAGTTTAAAGAGTTGTTAAATTCCTGCCCACATCATGGTTTTGAAAATTGGCGTATAATCAGTTTCTTTTATGAAGGTTTAAATCCTGAAACTAAGCAATTTATTGAATCAATGTGTAACGGTCAATTTCTTGATAAAGAACCCGATGAAGCGCTAGAATATCTTGACTATTTGGCAGAAAATTCTCAATCTTGGAATAATGTTGATGAAAATAAAGGAAAACTCAATCTTACTTAAGAAGATAGTTTAAGTGCTAGGCTTGCGCTTTTGGCTAAAAGAATCGATGACATGGAAGTTAAAAAAGTAAAAGAAGTTAAATCTGTGCAAGATAAAAAAGTTTGTGAAATTTGTGGACTTAAAGAACACTCAACTAATGATTGTCCTCACATTCCTGTTGAAGCAAATGTCATGAATGGATTTAGAAAACCTTTTCAATCTCCATATTCTGAAACTTACAATCGACAATGGAGAAATCATCCTAATTTCAGTTGGCGTGATAATAATCAAGCTCAATCAATAAATTCACAAAAGCCACCAAATTTTCCTTCATATCCAGCCCCACATGTAAAATCAATTGAGGAGACTTTGCAAGCATTTATGAATGAACAAACAAACATCAATAATAAAACTTCTCGGCTATCAATGAGATCAAGAACTCACTTTCAACACTCACGACCTTCTTTGCGAATTCAAGAAAAGGGTAAGTTTCCGCTCAACCTCAACCTAATCCTTCTACGCAGTGTTGTGCTTCTACTTGGTGAAAATCCAATAAATGAGGCCAATTCAGTCACAACACTTCGAAGTGGAAAAATTATTGATAAAACAATTCATCCTAAGAAAGTTCTAAATTCATCTTCAGAAATGAAGAATGAAAATTGTGATGATGAAGAAGGTAAGTTGAATAAAGGTAAGTTTGAAAATGGTGAAACATATTCACCTCCTGCCCCTTTTCCTCAAAGATTGCAACGAACTCAAAAATTGAACACAAATTCTGAAATTTTTGAGCTTTATAAACAAGTCAAAATTAACATTCCTTTGTTGGATGCAATCAAACAAGTCCCACCTTATGCAAATTTTTTGAAAGATTTGTGCACAATTAAAAGAAAACATCATGTAAAGAAAAAAACATTTTTAACTGAAAGTGTGAGTTCAATTATCAACAATTTGCTCCACCTAAGTACAAAGATCCAGGCTGTCCAACAATTTCATGCATTATAGGAGACACTAAAATTGAACGTGCTTTACTTGATCTTGGTGCTAGCGTAAATCTTCTACCTTTTTCAGTCTATGAACAACTAGGTTTGGGTGAACTTAAAGAAACTCCAATTGTACTCCAACTAGCTGATCGATCAATTAAAATTCCAAAAGGAATAGTAGAAGATGTGTTGGTACAAATTGACAAGTTTTATTTTCCCGTTGATTTCATTGTTTTGGATACTCGGCGGTTATAGATGCAAAAACACAAATTCTTGTCATTTTAGGTCGTCCATTTCTTGCAACTTCAAATGCATTGATTAATCAGTAGAAATGGTATTTTGAAATTATCTTTTGAAATATGACTTTGGAATTAAATGTGTTCAATGTTTGCAAACAACCTCACGATGATAACGAACTACATGAAGTTGATTTAATTGAAGAAATTGTTCACTTAAAATTTCACTTTGTCAATAATTCTTTTGAATTTACTGAAACATGTTTTGAAAATGAGAGAGTTTGTGATATGAAATGTTTTGATGTCTCCAATGGATTTTTACAAGCACTAGAAAACCATTTTTGGAAACCAAAAATTGAAGAGTTGTCATCATCAGAAGTGCAACCTATTCCTTCAAGCATAAAAGCTCCAAAAATTGATTTGAAACCTTTACCATCTGATTTGAAATACTCTTTTCTTGGTGAGAGTGAAACTTTGCCTGTAAAAATTTCTTCCAAACTTGATGCATCTCAGGAAAGTAAGTTGATCGAGATTTTGAAAATGCATAAAAATGCCTTAGGGTGGACCATTGTTGATATTAAAGGTATTAGTCCTCTAATTTGCACACATAATATTTATTTAGAGGAAAATGCAAAACCATCTAGAGAAATGCAGCGAAGACTAAATCCTAATATGAAAGAAATAGTGAGAAATGAAATTATTAAACTCTTAGATAATGAAATAATTTATTCTATTTCTAATAGTAAATGGGTAAGTCCTATTCCTGTTGTGCCGAATAAGTCTGGGGTTACAGTGGTTAAAAATGAAAATAATGAATTGATTCCAACTAGAACCATTATTGGTTGGCGTGGTGCATTGATTACAGAAAACTTAACTCGGTTACTTGAAAAGATCATTTTTCATTGCCCTTTATGGATCAAATTTTAGAAAGAGTTGCAGGTCATAAGTTCTATTGTTTCTTAGATGGATATTCTGGATATAATCAAATTGAAATTGCACTTGAAGATCAAAAGAAAACAACATTTACATGTCCTTTTGGTACATTTGCATATAGAAGGATGCCTTTTGGATTATGTAATGCACCAGCTACATTCCAACGATGCATGCTTAGCATTTTTAGTGACATGGTTGAACGTTTTCTTGAAGTCTTTATGGGTGATTTTTCAGTTTTTGGTGAATCATTTGAAGATTGTTTGTTGAACTTAGAAAAAGTGTTGATAAGATGTGAAGAAAAGAACCTTGTGCTTAATTGGAAAAAATGTCATTTTATGGTAACAACAGGTATTGTTCTTGGACACATTACTTCAGTAAAAGGCATTGAGGTAGATAAATCCAAAGTTGAGTTAATTGCTAATCTACCAAGTACCAAAATGCGTGAAGGAGGTAAGATCATTTTTAGGGCATGCGTGTTTTTTCTGAGAAGATTTATCAAAGACTTTAGTATAATTTCTAAACCATTGTGTAATCTTCTTACAAAAGATGTTGGTTTTGAATGGACTGAAAATTGTGAAAAAGCTTTTATCAAACTTAAAAACATGCTTACATTTGCCCCAATAATCCAACCTCCTGATTGGACTTTACCTTTTGAAATAATGTGTGATGCTAGTGACTATGCCGTTGGAGTGTTTTAGGGCAAAGAATAGAAAAAAACCATATGTGATATACTATGCAAGTAAAACTTTGAATGGTGCTCAAATCAATTATTCAACCACTGAAAAAGAATTACTTGTTGTAGTATTTGCATTGGAAAAATTTCGATCCTATCTTGTTGGTTCACCAATTGTTGTTTTCGATGATCATGCGACTTTGAAATATCTTTTATCAAAAAAAGATTCCAAACCAAGATTGATTAGGTGGATTCTCTTACTCCAAGAGTTTAATATTGCCATTCGTGATAAGAAAGGTGTAGAAAACGTGGTAGCTGATCATTTATCAAGACCTATTTGTGATGATTCATTTCAAACTCCACCTATCAATGATACTTTTCCTGATGAACAACTATTCATTGTTACTGTAGTACCTTGGTTTGTAGATATTGTTAATTTTCTTGTGACAGGAATGATGCCATCAAATTGGAATTCACAAGATAAAAAGAAGTTTTTGACTGAGGTAAAAAAGTTTTACTGGGACGATCCCTACCTTTTCAAATATTGTCCAGATCAAATCTTTCGTAGATGTGTGTACCCGACAATGAGGTAGGTAGCATTATTCAATTTTGTCATTCAAGCATGTGGTGGTCACTTTTCAGTAAAGAAAACCGGTCTGCAAAGATCTTACAATGTGGATTTTATTGGCCAAATCTTTTCAAAGATACTTATGCTTTTGCAAAAGTTGTGAAAATTGTCAAAAGTTAGGATCAATTTCAAAACAAAACCTGATGCCTTTGAATCCTATTTTGGTGATTGAAATCTTTGACTGTTGGGGTATTGATTTTATGGGGCCATTTCCAGTATCATTTGGTTTTATTTACATTTTAGTCGCAATAGATTATGTTTCAAAATGGATCGAGGCAATTCCTTGTCGAAACAATGATCATAAAACTGTGATAAAATTTCTAAAAGAAAATATTTTGAGTCGATTTGGAATTCCTCGAGTCAATATTAGTGATGGGAGAACATATTTTTGCAACAAAGTTTTTGCATATTTAATGAAAAAATATGGAATCACACATAAAGTTGCAACCCCTTATCACCCACAGACAAATGGACAGGTTGAACTTGCAAATAGGGAGATAAAAGAAATATTAGAAAAAACTGTTAAACCGAATCGTAAAGATTGGTCTTTTAGACTTATCGACGCACTTTGGGCATACAGAACTACTTTTAAAACATCATTGGGAATGTCTCCTTATAGAATAGTTTATGGAAAACCTTGCCATTTACCAGTGGAACTTGAACATAAAGCTTATTGGGCAATTAAAATGTTTAACTTCAATCTTGACGATGCTTCGAAATTGAGAAAATTACAAATAAATGAGCTTGAAGAATTGAGAAATGACACATACGAGAATTCAAAAATTTATAAAGCAAGAATCAAAGAATTTCATGATAATAAAATTACAAGAAAAACATTTGAGATTGGTCAAAAGGTTTTGCTTTATAATTCTAGATTGCATTTATTTCCTGGAAAATTAAGGTCAAGGTGGAGTGGTCCTTTTATTGTGAAAACTATATATCCGTATGGAGCTGTTGACATTGAGAACCCTATAAATGGTAATGTATTCAAAGTGAATGGACAAAGACTTAAACTATTTCTAGAAAATCAATTCCTTCTAGAGGAAGTTCTTTTTCTTTATAATCCTTGTTATAATTAGTGAACATATTTGTTTCTTATAAATGTGTGTATTTTGTAGTGTTTAATTATTTGTTTTCCCAATTAAATGGCGGATAACGGTACTCCGTGACGATTAAGTCGGACTCATCAGTTTCCCACAAACACTGATATTTGTACATAATTTTGTTTTCTCATTCTCTTTCATTTGGATTTTTTTTTAAAAAAATGGATAAAAGAATTCCCCCTACTCTCAAAAAGCAATTCTATTTTCTTCCCAAAACTGAAATTTTACAAATATATAAAGCCAGGCTAGAAAGGTTAAGAATGTTTATGAATAAAGGCATTCCAGAAGATGTACGTTGGATAATTGAAGCAAAGGTAAGATTAGCAGGAGAATTTTCATTTTCTCCTACTAAATGCTTGCCTGGTGTTGGAAAAAGTTCATATTCAAAAAAACGAAGGGCCAAAAGAATGCAAGTTTGTCACAAATGTGCTAGATGGGCTTGTGACACACGATGTCGTTCTTTAGGTATGGTTTTCAGAAATCGAGAGGACAAAATTCAATTCATAAAGGATGGACTGAGTAAGGAGTCTTTAGATAACATTCTATGGACTTTTGATACGCATCCTTGTGGATTTGTGC
Source organism: Rehmannia glutinosa (assembly GCA_016081115.2). Classification (NCBI taxonomy): domain Eukaryota; kingdom Viridiplantae; phylum Streptophyta; class Magnoliopsida; order Lamiales; family Orobanchaceae; genus Rehmannia; species Rehmannia glutinosa. The sequence goes on along the minus strand of CM071926.1, from coordinate 48,316,338 downwards.
ATCGTGAAATTCTCCGATTATGGCTCCAATTTCGGAAGTTAACGTGAACTTTGTCTTGGGAATCGACGTTAAAAGACCCACGTTTGCCAATTTAGAATAAAATTGGATGGGAAGCATATCCCCGACCCATAGAGGGCGTTTAAGCCATTTCTGGACGTAAAACCAGAGGAAGATGTGAGCCACAATCACAACTACTTTTCTGTTCATTCATATGCTAGCATTTTATTTTGACTTTATTGTCTTTATTTTCAAACTTTTTGACAAAATAAAAGTTCCAATAATTATATCTACTGTTGCATTCCCTGTTCATACCTCAATAAATAGCGTTGCATTCACCCGTTCTTTTACACCATTCAGTTTGTATCAAAAAAAAGGGAAAAATATATATATATAAAAAATGGAGAGTTCTTCTTCCCGTAGAATTAACGTGTGTTCTTTGTGATTCGTGGTGCAAATCCACGGGAAAGATGGTTGTTTTCTTGAGGCGGTGATAATCTCGGTAAATTTCTAGCAGAAAAACACATAAACTTAGTATACGGGGGAGGTAGTTTTGGGTTGATGGGGCATGTTGTTGGTTCTGCATATTTGGGAGGAGTCAGAGTCTTAGGAGTTATCCCGAAACCATTAGTTGTCCGACAAATCACCGGTCAAACCATTGGAGATGAGTTAAGAGTATCAAGCATGCAAGACCGAATGGTGAATATGATGCATAATGTAGATGCCTTTATCACCCTACCTAGTGGTTTTGGTACATTGGAGGAGTTATTCCAAGTGATCTCCTGGGCACAACTCAACATTCACCAGAAGCCTATAGGTATTCTTTATATTGATGGTTTCTTTGATGGTTTATTGTCTTTCATAGATTTTGCCGTCGAGAAAGGTTTTATTTCACCATCTGCCAGATGAATCATACTTTGTGCAACAACACCAAGTGAACTAATCGATCAACTCCAAGCATTTGTTGTTGAACCTGATCCAAAATTGGCTCATGTTGTTTGGTTCGAGGATAGAAGTAAAAAATGCAAATTGGATTTGTCTCTGACATTGTGAGATTTATCTTTCACGGGTATAACTACTACTGTGTTCTTCCACTTTCATTTAAAAACGCCATACATCAGGTAATATCTTCTAAACCTTACTTTCCAATTTATTTTTGACATTGAGGACAATGTTTTAGATAAGTTGGGGGGAAGGGATAATTGATATTATTGTTTTCCTAATTTGCAATGTGTGATTTTGAAAAAAAAAATTAAAAAAAAAACAACATTGATGGCAGAGTAAAGAATGTCATTTTGATATTCTTGAGACGCATCCCTACTTTTATTGATATTGTTTTTGTAGTAATTCTCTTTTCAAAATATGGCATGTTGTGATTTTTTTTTAAAACAAAATATTGTGAATTGTCAAAACATGAAAATGATGCTATCTTGATTAAATTAAAAAAAAAACTACAAAAAACAAACTTAAAAAAAAAGAAGAGAAGAAAGTGTTTTGGCACATTCTAAGTTTTGTGGAAAGATTGGTTGTGATACATATAACTAAAAGTTTGATCATGATAAAGTATTTTATTTTTAATATTCACACATCTTTTGTGAATGAGTGGTGAGTTTGAGAAAACAAGCATTCTGAACTTTAATTGGTCGTTTGAAATGGTTATGTTGTGATTTGAAATACTTAAATATTCTACCTAACATGTGGAGAAATGATTTGGTTAACACCCACATTGTCAATTTCTATAGAAAATACTCTATTACATAATTTGTGATGAGTATTCTTCATTGTTATGTTATCATTGTTAGTCATGTTGTAAAAATACTCCATTACATAATTTGTGATGAGTATTGTTCGTTGTTAGTCATGTTGTAAAAAAAGAAAAAAGGAAAAAAAAGAAAGGAAAAAGGAAAAAAAAAGAAAAAAAAGAAAAAAAAGAAAAAAAAATATTATCATTTTGTTTGCAATTCTAAACCAATGAAATTTCGAGACATACTTTGGTATGAAAAAAATTGGGTGTTTCAAATTTTATAACTACCTATCTTATGCTCAATTCTGGTTTGAATGCTTGTCCTAAATCATATTGGCCATTTCCTTGAGAGTTTTGACTGTTTTCCAACTCCAAGAGTGAACACCTCGCCAATTTAAACGACAAACACTAACCTGTGAGGATATGGAGTTGAGGCTTTTTCATGATCAAGTTTGAAGTTATTGTATTTTGGTTTGTGGAATGAAACGGTGGTTTTGTGCATATATACACGATATTTCTTCTCTAAAAAATTATTATATAAAAAAAAGTTATAAAATTTATTCTTGATAGCATATATGATGACTGACAATAAACTTCTTGATTGTCAGACTATTTCATAAGGTTTTTTTTAAAAAAAAATAATGATCAACGTGCCATATTCATCAAATTTCTTTTGTATTTTTCTTATGCTTTAATTACTAGGGACTAGTAATAAGCTGGTTGGGGGGGTGTGATGAACGTTAAAAATGTATAATTATTTTTGTCTTATATTATTATTTTACCTTATTAATATTATTAATAAAAATAAATTTATAGTATTATTAATATGTTAGGAATAAAATAGGAAATCAACATATAATTGTATTTGGAAGCATTTTTTAGTGCAGGTTCGGATCAACGAGCATAACTTTCATTTCCGACATGATTTTGGGATGATTCTTGAAGATATGGATTCACAATCCATTCATTTACAAGTTTTCAGAGATATTGAAACCAAAAATCAAAGTTTGGAATGATATTTTCTCAGATAAAAAATTCATCATAAAATGAAGATTGAAAGGTTGCTCATTTAATTTCCAGACTTGGCCAAGTTTGGTATTGTGGACATAACTCGGAAAATACAAGTTATTTGTATCTGAAAGTTTTACTGAGTACGTATAAATCAAGAGTGAATCCCTAATCCTCAACATTTCTATTAATTAAATTTCTTGTAAAAAAATATATATTCTTACTAGTTAAAAATCTATTTACTCATCACTTAAATAAGATATATTATGTAAACTTCCATCAACTTCCCTGAGGATCGACCTCGGACTCCCGAGAAATTTATTACTTGAGACAACCTACACTTGGGTTTGCAACCTTAAAGTTGTAGCAGGATGTGCTGAAATTTGTAGTAAATTACTCTTAAATTTAGAGAAATGGTGTAGTTTTTACCCATATACTCTTCAACTATTTTTGTCATCCTTGTAAATGTTGATCTTGCTTCATTTCGATGTTTGCGCTTCCAATCTTGAACTAAAGATCTCATGTACTCTAGCAAAGTTGTTACGAGTAGGTCTCTCACCGTTAGAATTGTTGCATTTAATGATTTTGCAATATTGGAAGTCATGACAAAGTACCTTTTGTTCTGACAGTGGAGTCGTGTCATTTATCATAGGCGATGATGAACAAGTAAGGTCTAAATTACTGTTTACTTTGTCAAGTGCAGACATTTGTTTTACAAATTTTTCATTCGTGTAGGCTTTTTCTACTGCTATGAATGACTCTTATTTCCTTGTTTTTCTTTTTGAAGTTTGCTTTTAAATTATTTAGGAGAATTTACGTGCACAACCATGCGATACTTCAGGATATATCTAATCATTAAATACTTTTGAGAATTTTTTTTATGGATAATGTTTTTAAAACTTATATGTAAAACATGGAAGAAACATATGTGAAACATTGGTGAAACATCATCTAAGGAAATATTTATATTTTGTAAGTCATTTATTGTTGTTTTGATGCTGATGTGTCTATCTGAGACTATGCACATCCCTTCCCTAAGACCAAAAGTTTATCTGATGTTTCTAAAAAACCCTACCTAAGATCCATGATTTTTAGAATCCACTATTGCAAAAGTCAATGGAAAAATATTTCCATTCCCATCTTGTGTGTAGGAAGACAATAAAGTCCCACCATAACTTGCTTTCAGGAATATACCATCAACAACAAGTGCAGGCCTACAGTGTTTCCATCCTTTTATTGATGCATTTGTACCCATGAACAAGAAGAGGAATGTGTTATCTTCTTTTCTTACTTTTTCAGTAGTCGATCCAAGATTCATTTTCTTGAACATGTATGGATAAGCTGGTAGTTTCTAGTAAGATTCATCCGCCATTACTCTTATTATTTCCGATGCTTTGTTTTTTGATATCCAAGCCTTTTTGTAGTCGAGACATATTCCATGCTCATCCTTTATGCCTCTTATTATATCTATTGGTGTGTATGTTGTTTTGATGTTGTTGAGGTACTTTGATTTGATAAAGTCTCCAATAATTTTTGTAGTAGCTTGTCGATTGTGATTCATTCTCTTATCGAGAGAAAAAGTATGGTTGTTGTCATATTTTCTTACTGTGAACCTTGATGTCCCTATTTTTGCATATGCTTTCAAATTCCAATTTCATTTTTCATCTAAGAACTTTACGTAGTATTACCCGTTGCATGGCTTCTTGACCTTATATTGGAAGGGATTTTTCAATGCATAACAACTAATATGTTTTAACAATTTATCTTTGTTGTTGTAGGCATCCCCTGTTTGGATTTGTTCTTCACCATCTGTGGGTTCTTGAATTTCCATTGTTTCTTCGACTACTTCTTTGATGATGAGGTTTGCATAGTCGATGTAGTCAATCAAATTTTGGCCCTTATTTTCAATGGTTGAGCAATTGTGTTGATATCTTTGCTGTTCCTCTATTGCATTTTGGTATGTCGTTACTTGTAGGATTGTTCCTTTTTATTTTGGGGGTATTGGTTTTCCAAGTTGACAATTACATCTATGCACAGAGGAAACTTCATCCAACCTATTTCTTTGCTTTTTACTTCCAAGTAGAACTTCAGATTGGAGTCATTTTCGATTTTTCAATGGTGGCGAGCTTTTGTCGGTTTGTATTTAATTTGCATTGTTTCTTCATCTTTTCGACTTATTTTTGTTCTTCCAAAATTTCCTTTAGGTTCTTTGAAAATGCAGTCCATTGGAATCGTATTCCTATTATCTCAAAGTTGATGTAATATATATTTTCTTCCCATTGTCCATTGTAGTATACCATTTCTTTGGAATTTTTTCCATGTAATTGTGTAGTTCAATGAAATTATCCTATGTGAAACATGGAAGAAACATAACTGAAACAAATATGAAACAGTGTTTCATGTATAGAAAGAAGCAATATGTTGTAGTAGGTGAAGCATACCCAATTGAAACAAGTTTGAAACGACACCGAAACATCTTTGAAAAAGAACTCAAAATAATTGCATACAGAGTTTTGAGATTCATACAATTTCTAAACATGTTGGAAACAATTACCAAAACAAGTGCATGTATATTGTGAATTTTGACCACTTTGATAGCAATTATAAACCAGAAACAATGTTTACACAATTATGAAACAAATTTGAGCGACTTTTGAAACGAAAAACATCTATAAACTAGAAACATTAACCTGATGCCATGTTGACGAAGAAATTCAAGTTAGGATCATAAAACTCATGCAATATGTATATGATATTATATATTTTACAATATAAGACAAAGAAAACAATCAAATCAATGTTGTTCAGAAGCAAAGAATTTTCAATGAAATAGCTATACTTTTCCAGATTGAATTCTTTACTTCATTACTTTGCTTTTTTTTTTCTTCTTCTGGTTCTTCTCTTTTTTTGCTGCATTTTCTTGCGTCCTATATGTTGATCTTCTTGTTAATTCGTCTTTATTCTCTGTTCCTTCTCTTTCTTCTGCGATCTGTGAGTATTGCTTCAGGTTTTTGTTTTATGTTATAATCAAGATCTGAGTTTGGATCATTGATCTGCTGTGTTTTGATTTTTGGAGTACAAATATGTTTGTTATATGCTGGAGCATATTTTTTGTCTTGTTGTTGAATCAGGAGCGTATTTGTGGAAAAACTTTGGAAATGAGCGTATTGTTGAGGGTTTTGGGTTTAGATGTCGGGCATTCCTATCCTTTGCCCAATGTTTTAAAGGAGGAACGACCTACATGCTCGTGGGTTTGGTTCAAAACACACGCGTGCATGCGCCACCGCTGGGCTTGACCTTCAAAGCTTTTATAGTTTTGGGCAAACTTTTTTGACTCTTTTAATTTCTTTTACTCATATTGGCTGTTATAGTGTTGGGTGGCAGTCGCACGCCCTGTGTACGGTCGTATGCTTTGGGGCGTGAACCGCACGCGCGGTCATGCGGTGGGCGAGCGGTCATGCACCAGGGCCAGAGAATGCGCAAGCGTCTGTATTGATACACCTGTTTGAGCTAACACATGCATTTTTGTTGTTAGACAATTCTTTTCGAGTAAAAAAACATGATGATTCCATAAGTCACGTGAAAGCCTATATATATCATCCTCTGATGTTTGAAAAACATGAGTTTAACGCAGATATTAAAACCGAATTCATTCTGCATTTTAGCATATTGAACTATATCCCTCAAAAACTTGAATATTATAAACACTCAGCCTGTTTGCGGTAAGTTCGACTTTTAAATGCTTATAAGTCAAATTTCAAAAGTCATTGTATCTTAGAGACGATTTCGTGAGCCGTTTTCATTTTTGTGTGAGGCAGTTTTGTCTTGCAGAGATAAAACTTAGTTCTTTCCTCGACATATATCTTTATGTCATGTTTTTTGTTTTATCAAGCCATTTTTTTTGAAAACCACTGACACACACACATAATCGCAAGACAAATTTTTTGTTTTCAAGACAATGGCAAGCATATGACGGGTACCTATAATACCCAAGCCTCTCACTACTCACCTGACCAATATTATTAATCCATTCATTGTATATGATTTATGTTATTTGCATTGATATTGACATCATATAATTCATTTTATGTTATAAGTCATGAAAATTTGAATATTTTTAAGTTCTCAAATAGTGCTAGTTGCAGAGCCCTTAATTTAAGTAGTGGATTGTTCATTGATAGAGAAACAAAATTTCTAGGTGTCAAACTATTAGATACCATTTAATTGCACGTGGTAAATTTGGAGGTGTAATGTGGCATCAACATGTTTGTGTTGATGATAAGATGTAATAATATAATATCTGAACAAATTAATTGGAGGAACTAATGAAGTATCTGAGAGTAATACTTATGTAACTAATTAATCTTGTATCAAATACACACATATATATGCAATCATGTACACGTATTAACCAAATAACTTGATAAATATATATATATATATATATAATGGAATATGACAAATATTACTAATATATATAAAATAGCATATAATGGTTTAAGCATTGTCAAAGTTATCAATAAATATATATATATATATATATATATATATTACTTGCTTATCACCTTAGGAATAAACACGTGTGGGGCAACAAAGCTTAGCAACTTTGGAGGATGACTAGTGTATGTATATCTAGATAAACACCACATACACATTATTAATTAATAACATAAACATTTTAAGTATAGATGTGGTTGATATTATCCATAGCATACATGAAACAAGATTAGAATTATATATCTCACCTCATTTCTGGAAAATCAAGCCGTGAGCTTAAGAACAAAACAAACACCACTCACACACAACAATAAAGGTGAACTAACATAGAAGATGGGGATTGATGATACCTGGGCCGAACTGGACAAAAATAAGTCCACGTGGCCATTCAACTGATGATGACATAAACCGTCCCAAATGACGTAGACCGACCAAGGTGATGTCAGTAACCGAGCTGACGATGTGGCACGAACCGAGCTCAGTTCATTACAGACAAACAAGGTCAATCAGGTGTTTCATTCAGGATAATCATCCTACTAAGTAGGTTCAATACCTTAATGACAAATCAAGGTGCCACTTGTTAGCAAGATAATATGGCTAGTCAAAAAATTTCAACACATGGCTAACATATGTTCCATGCACACTAGGGAGAAGACACATGTCCCTTCGTAATCCCACTACTATGCTAGATGTAATGATGATTAAGTCCACTAATTGTATGAGTATAAATAGATCTCATTTATTAGTAAAAGGACAAGAGAGATAATTCTGGTATAAAGCTTGTAAAATTTCAAACTGCACAACAGAACCGACCAGAAATATTCTGCTCGGCTTTCAATATAAGAAGGCCAAATCAGCCACTTTTTATATTGCCAAGTGTTATTCTGATTTCCACATCATAGTATTCCTATATTTTGCTTGTTGATCCAAGACGCACGTCAACAAATTGGCGCTAGAAGGAGGACCCGTCTTGGTCCTATCATCTTTTCCAGATATCCAACCTGTTCCAGTTAAGGTAATTTAAATCCATTTTCTCGCGAGAATGAGTGAGACTTCTAGAAATTTGCTTGGAATCGGGGACCCATCCCGGGATAATCAGAATGGCCAAAATACCGTTGGCCAGAACATACCCCCAGTTGGCCAAATCACACCCCCAGCTGGGGCCGGGGGCGCGGCTTTATTCCCCCTTACCCAGCTCTTCACGAACCCAAACGTTTTCAGCCAGATGAACCAACTTATCTCCCAAACCCTCGCAAATTCTCCACCACAAAACATGCCCTCTCCCACCAAATAAATCTCCCACAAGTTGATCCACCGTTAAATACAAACGCCAACCCGTAAGCCCCAGTGCCCTCAAATATTGAAAACTAGCAAGTCAATTCTCATAATAGACAGCCTGATGAGCGACGCGATAGAAGGAGGCCACGGGATGACGCGGGTGAACGCAGTCGTGTGGCAGAATCATCCCCTATACTTCAACATCCCCGTCGGGCCCGTTCGGTATTTGTAAGATGCTTGGGGCCCGACCCGATCTGCCCTACTCAGTCAATCAATTCTAGGCTCCATTTTCCAGATGATAGAGAGCCGCCTAGAACCAACCGAGATCAAGGCCCCAATCCGATTAACGAACGAGAGGCAGAGATATTACGCCTCTGCCGCCATTTAAATTAATTGGAAGAAACACCTGATGATGCTCAATACCAGCAGCCGAGCCCTGTGTAAGGTCGGCCGGACGTGGTGTCGCCCTTTGCTCCATATATCCTGTCAACCCCCATCCCGATGAAATTTAAGGTTCCCCAGATCGGTCTATGCAATAGAGAGACGGACCCAACTACTCACATCCACAAGTACCTAACTTGGATGGAATTGTATAGTCCAAGTGATGCCATTTTGTTCAGAGCATTCCCACTGACTTTGGGCGACCGAGCCCATCGATGGTTTTGAACCTTGACTCAGGATTCTGTTCGATCCTCGAACAATTTGATGCCCGTATTTACTACCCATTTTTTGACATCCAAGGTCCGTACCGCACCAAAGGACTCCCTTGTCAACATCAAACAAGGCAAGGATGAGCCGTTGAAGAGTTATATTGCCCGATTCAACAAACAAATCCGAGAGATAGATCCTGTCTCGGATGATACGATGCTTATTGCAGCCATGGCTGGGCTCGCACCCGAAACTCATTTTAATTATGCCATCCACGAGTCGGGGACGAACTCGTTCCAAGAGTTTCTTATCCGTGCAGAGCATCATATATGCGCCGAGGAGGCCATGGCCAGTCAGCGACCTGAACCAAAATCCCAGGGCGTCAAGAAATACAGCAAGAAGGAAGCCGCCTCCGGTTCCGGGTCAGGATTCAAATCCTTCTCGGAGATTCTGACCACCAGATACAAATCATACCAAGAAGTTCATGCTGAGGTGGCTGCGATGAGGAGTACTTTGACCCACACTCCATCAGCCATCTGGAATAATATTAAGAACTTGAATCTGCTACCACCGGCCCACCATTTGAGGTTGGATCCTTCCAAGTTAGATGGTAACAGGTACTGCTGTTACCATAAATCCATTGGACACGAGACATATGAGTGTAGGGATCTCATCGGAGAGATCATGCGAATAGTACAAAGGGAAGGCCTCAAAAGATACGTTCAGGAGTTGCCACCACCGCCAGCTCTCGCTCTTGGAATAAATCCAGAGCGAGTGGAAAATCTAGCTTGCTTACCACCACCTCTCAATGCAAATCCAGGACGGGAGATCATAACGCTGATTAACACCAATAGGGCAGAGCACAACCGATCTAATCGCAAAAGAAAAGTTGATATCAAAGAAGCTGCCAATGCAAAAAAATAGGTTTGGGTTGTAGAAATCCGAGAGGGTCGCCCGATGGGGTATTTTGCATTTTCCGACCAAGACGCTGATCACTTGGTGCACCCTCATTCTGACCCTTTGGTCATCACGACACCAATTCTGGGCATCCCGGTGCACATGATTTTGGTCGACTCGGGCACCTACTCCTCGATGATATATATCCGAGCTTTCAGGAGGTTGAACATGGATGACAGTTACATCCGACCATGTAATGACAACATTTTAGGCTTCAGAGGAGGGAGAATTATACCACTTGGTGAGGTGGATTTGCCAATCCAGATGGACCAGGGGGCACATAAGAGAACCGTGATCACCATGTTTAAAATCATCAACTCAGACTCCAAGTATAATGCTATAATCGGGCGAACGCTGCTCTACCACTTAAAAGCGGTTGTCTCCGTGTATCATTTTTGCATCAAGTTTCTGACCCCAGATGGAGAGGGAATTCATAAAGGAAATCAAGGAGAATCCCGGGAGTGCTCGTTGAAGCTTCGGCCAGTAGAAATAAATGTTATTGAAAAGGGAGAATCTGTAAATCAGCAGAAGATGAAGACCCCAGATCTGTTGATAAGACCGAGCTAAGAACTGAACCAGACGATCAAGCCGAAGTTCCAATAGAAACCGACCCAGGCACGTGGCTCGGGAAAGAGCCAGTGAATGAAGAAGAGTTACCTCTTCAGAAGAAGGAAGGACAGAGTAAGAAGCGAAAGCATGCCGAACAAGTAGAAGAGATCGACATAATAGATGTCGATAAGCAAAATGGGGGACGCCAACTCAGAATTGGTCACAATTTGCAAGAACCGCTCAGATCGGAGCTCATCGAATTTTTGAGCAACAATCTTGATGTGTTCGCATGGACGCACTCGGACATGCCGGGCATCGACCCTAAGCATGCCTACCATCGTCTAAGTATCGACCTCACCTACCGGCCCGTTGTTCAGAAAAAAAAGAAAGTTAGGCCCAGACAGACAAGTTGCGTTGGAGGCCAAAATCAGCAAGATGTTGGACAACGAGTTCATCAGGGAGGCACTTTACCCACGATGGGTGGCCAACCCCGTTCTGGTAAAGAAAAGCAATGGGCAGTGGCGTCTGTGAGTGGACTTCACCGACTTAAACAAGGCGTGTTTGAAAGACAATTACCCCCTTCCAAACATTGATTACATGGTCGACACTACATCAAGTCACAAATTGATGAGCTTCATGGATGCATACTTGGGTTACAATCAAATTCGTATTCACCTCGATGATGAAGAAAACACTTCTTTCTTCTCAGCCCGAGGAGTCTATCATTATAAAATGATGTTGTTCGGCCTGAAAAATGCTAGAGCAACCTATCAAAGGTTAGTTAATATGATTTTTGAAAAACTAATAGGGCGTACAATGGAAGTGTATGTGGACGATATGTTAGTAAAATCCTTGTATGCTGCTGATCATCTGTCTGACCCAAATGAAATGTTCTAAATTTTGCGCGAGTACAAGATGATGTTAAACCCAAAAAAATGCACATTCGGGGTCGGCTCATGTAAAATTTTAGGATATATGGTCAGTCAAAGGGGAATAGAGGCTAATCCATATAAAATCAAAGCAATAATCGACCTGGAGCCCCCTCATTCTGTTAAAAAAGGGCCAAGCTTAACTGGGCGTCTAGCCGCTTTAAGTCGGTTTGTCTAAAGATCAACAGATAAATGTAAACCTTTCTTCAAAATAAACAAGAAAAATAAGGTTTTTGAATGGACTAAGCAGATGCAAGAAGCATTCGAGTTGCTGAAACAACACTTAGCGTCAATTCCCGTTCTGCAAAAATCGAGCCAAGGCGAGGGCTTGTATTTATATCTCGTGGTTTCCGAGTATGTTGTCAGCTCAGTACTTATCAAATTGGATAACTCAGTTCAGCATCCGGTGTACTATATTAGCCAAGTTATGCACGTTGTCGAACTCAGGTATAACCCTATGGAAAAGCTGGCGTATGCACTAGTCATCCCGGCACGCAAACTAAGGTCGTACTTTCTGGAGCATAGAATAACTGTGTTAACCAATTATCCACTGAATACCGACCAGACACTTCGAGTCAGATGGTCAAGTGGGTTGTCGAGCTCGGCCAGTTCGAAATTTCATACGAGCCGAGAACATCAATCAAAGGACAAGCGCTGGCGGATTTCATTGTAGAATTCACTCCGTCAATCCAATTGGATATCATCGAAGACCAAGAATGGAAATTATTTGTCGATGGTTCCTCCACCGCAGACCGAGCAGGGGGCGAGATTGTGATAATCGATCCCAAACTCAAGCTACTGCTCGGCCGTACGGTTACAGTTCCTGGCAACAAACAATGAGGCAGAATATGAAGCACTCCTAGCTGGTCTGGAGATGGCAACATCAATGGGCTGAAGAAATTGCTCGTTTACAGCGACTCCCAGTTGGTAGTCCACCAGATAAATGGAGGATATGAGGCGAAGGAACACAAGATCGCTCGATATTTGGAACTCGTAAAGGGTAAACTCTCTCAATTCAAAGCAGAGGTAGTGCATATCCCCAGGATTGAGAACTTACAAGCAGATGCTTTGGCGCGGTTAGCATCCAATCCGGGAACTGATTCGATCAAAGCCGCATAAAGAACCCGCTTAGTCGCTTCTAACATTAATTAACGAAGATACACGCCAATGAGGCTGTCGAGCTGACGTGGATGACGCCAATCATTCAATGCCTGGAGTACGGGGTTCAACCAGAAAATAAGGCCGAGGCCAGAACATTGAGAACCCAGGCCGCTCGGTACACTATAGTGGACGGAGTCCTGTACAAGCGCGGCTACTCGGTCCCACTGCTCCATTTATTGTCAGAAACAGATGTCAACTATGCTCTTTGCGAGGTACATGAAGGAATTTGTGGGAATCACGCTGGGGGCCAGACGCTCGCTTATAAACTGATCTGACAAGTATATTACTGGCCGTCCATGAAGACAGACGCGATATCGTTAGCCAAAAGTGTGAAATGTGCCATCTTGAACAACTCACTTCTACTTTTAGTCCTTGGCCATTTTCCAAATGGGGGAATAGACCTCATCGGACCACTCCCCACTGGTAAAGGGGGCGTGAAGTATGCCATAGTGGCAGTCGCTTATTTCACTAAGTGGGCCGAGGCGGAGCCCCTGGCAAAGATAGAAGAAGAGAAGATCGTCACTTTTGTTTGGAAATCAGTCATATGCAGGTTCAGGATACCATATTCAATAGTAACAGATAACGGAAAATAGTTCGATAATCGAAGATTTTGAAATTTTTGCGAGAGTTTTCATATCAAGAATCACTTCTCCACTCCGTACCACCCACAGTCTAATGATCAAGTAGAGGCGGTGAATAAAATACTCAAGTACACATTGGAGGCAAGACTAGAAGAATCCAAGGGAAATTGGCCCGAGGAACTGCCCGATGTACTGTGGGCTTATAGAACAACGCACCGAGCTGCCACGGGTGAAACGCTTTTTTCCTTGGCTTACGGAGCCGAGGCTGTCATTCCTGTGGAAATTGGGGCCCCAACATTCAGAGTTGCAAAATTTTTCGAAGAAAAGAATGAGCACGCTCTATGGGCCGAACTACACCTACTGGAGGGAAAAAGATGCAGTGCCGAGATGAAGAATGCCATATACAAACAAAAAAGTGAAAGATACTACAACTCAAAAGTAAAAGAGAGAAAATTTCTGGTCGGTGACCTAGTCCTAAAAAGGGTCACCGGGACCGAGCCCAACCCACTGAGGCTGAGCTGGGAAGGTCCATATAGAATTAGTAAAGTCTTGCTGAACGGGACATATGAGTTCGAGTATTTGAGTGGGGAAAAATTCAATCACCCATGGAATGTATCTTATTTGAAGAAATATTATCAATAAAGTCCAAGCTTTCCGAACAGAAGGTCAATTGTCTAAAAATTCTATTCACCTCGGCCAAGTCCCGAGCGCAGTACTATTCGTCTCGGCTTAGATCCGAGCATATCATCAAATTATCAAAATTCTAAAAACTTGACCTAGCATCAAGCTTGCCTCAAGCAAAGACTCGGTCTAGTTCCGAGCATAATACTTGGCAGAAATTCATTCAAGTATTCAGTTCATTTTCTAATTCATACATCAACTATTCGAGAAGACCGAGCCCTACACTTGGCGAAATTTAGAAAGTACAACGAGGCATTGAAGAAATGACTGGAAATAAAAATTCCATTGATGAGAATATATGTACACTGGGGGCACGAGGCCAATTACATCAAAAGGCCCGAGGCCATCTACATCAAAAAGGGAAAAAAAACACGCCTATAAAGCAGAAGGTTGGGTTCCCCCAAGGGCAGTAGCCTGGGTCGGATCACTGGAGTCTACTTCCTCCCCATCATTGGCTGGAGAGGCACCCTGCTCAGAAATAACACTTGGAAACTAGGGGCGAAGGACGGCTAAGTCCGCATTAAGCTCATCATGTTCTTTCTCGAGGGCGGTCACGGTCTTCCCCTTCCTAAGATCACTGAGGATCTCTTCGATACCGGTCGCATTCCAACAGGTCATCATATAGGCATACTCACCCGACCCTTTATAAGCTCGGACGGCCTCTGCTTTGGCTTCCTCCAATTGTTTCCAGAAGGCCTCCCCCATTTCCCTTCGGATCTCAGCTTCGTGTCTCCCCATCTCACCTGGATGTGCGGCCACCGTCTTTCTCAGTTGCTCAACCTCCGTTCAAAGATTTTTCTCGGCCTTCTAGGCGGCATCCCGGGCGTCCTTGGCATCTTCCGCACTCTTTTTTTCATTTATGGCCTATTTTACAGCCTTTTTAGTCCGAGCCTCCAGGATGCCTGAATTCCCCGTAAGCTATCGTCAGCCTCCTGCAAATTACCGTGGCGCATATCTAGGTCGCGGGCTTGTCCAATCATATGCCATAGGGTGCCGATGATCCTGCCGGACAACCCCATGGCATATCGCGCTTCCTCCAAAGAAGTTTCCTTGCAAAAATCATCGATTCCGGTCGTCCAAGCCCAGGCTGGCACGTCTCGCGCTGCCCGTCTACCCTTCGGCAGTGCCGCCACCTACCCTCGGTCGGTGTTGAGCACTTGGCGAATTCAATGAACCACCTTGGCCACCGACCGGCCATCCCTTCACATGCTTCCTCCCGACCAAGATTCGGGGGAATAAAGTGGGCCTCCCAACCCAGGTCATCCGAGAATACCCTTTGTCGGGCTTCATTCCATGTATCTCCTGAAGGGACTTCGATTGGGGACACCCATGGGGTCAGCCCAGTCCTCTCGATCTGTCGGGGCTCGTTTATCACCACTCTCCCCCTCCTCCTTTGCAACGGAGGTTGCGCCTCCTCTTCATCCGAGGCAGGGCGCTTGCCGCGCTGAATCTCGGCTCGCCTTTCCGCCTCAGTCTGGGCGGTCTGGCCAATAGTTGCTCCAGTCCTGCGGGCAGCGGTCCGTCTTACCCGACAAAGACAAGCAAAAACATCCACCCCCGTTGGACCAACAACAAACAAACAGAACATTCAGATGGCAAAAAATTATGAACTGAGAAATGGAAACTTATAAAAATACCCACCTCGAGTCTCAGTCCTCCCAGCCTGCTCAGTCGGCGTGGTTTGTTCAGCCATTGAAGGCACTACCTATTCCATGGATCGATATGCACAGCTTTATATACAAGAAGTGGTTAGACTTCACGGTGTGCTACTATCTATTGTTTCAGATAGGGATTCTAGGTTCTTATCTACTTTTTGGAGAAGTCTACAGAAGGCACTAGGAACACGATTGCCATTCAGTACTGCTTATCACCCTCAGACCGACGGACAATCAGAAGAACCATACAAACTTTAGAAGATATGCTTCGAGCATGTGTTATAGATTTTCAAGGACAGTGGAGTAAGCATCTACCTTTGATAGAATTCTCGTATAACAACAGCTATCAAGCAACAATCGGGATGGCACCCTATGAAGCATTGTACGGTAGAAAATGTAGATCGCTGTTTCACTGGGACGAGGTTGGTGAAAGAAATATTTTAGGCCCAGACATGGTGCGAGAAATGACAGAGGCTTTGACACAAATTCGACAGAGGATGGGAACTGCTCAAAGCCGACAGAAAAGCTACTCAGATCAAAGAAGAAGAATGTTAGAATTTTCTGTAGGAGATCGAGTGTTTCTTAAGGTGGCACCGATGAAAGGGGTAATGCGATTTAGAAAGAAGGGAAAGCTCAGTCCTAGATGCATTGGTCCGTTCCGTATTATTGAGAAAATTGGTGATGTGGCTTATAGACTTGACTTACCTGCGTCAATGACTCAAATTCATGATGTATTCCATGTTTCTATGTTGAGGAAATATGTTGCAAACCCAACTCACATTTTGACAAACGAGCCGATAGAGTTGAAAATGGATTTGAGCTACGAAGAGATACCTGTGACGATATTGTTACGAGAAGTAAAGAAACTCAGGAATAAGGAGATCCCTTTAGTTAAAGTACTTTGGAGGAGTCAATCTATAGAGGAATCTACGTGGGAAAGAGAAGACGAAATGAGGGCTAAGTATCCTAATCTATTTTGGTAAGTCAAATTTCGAGGACGAAATTTTTATAAGGATGGGAGAATGTAATATCCGAGTCTCTCACTACTCACTTGGCCAATATAGTCATAAATTACATGTTTATATGCTAGTTGCATGGTATTGGCACTTGCATAATTTATTAGCATTTAGGAATTCCCATACAACAACATATGTTAAAATTAGAGGTGTGAGATTCACACGGTGACACGTGGTAAATTTCAAAAAAATGACATCATCTGCTCGTGATCGGGTGAATAATAAATTAACATAATTAAGAGCGTTCATAAAATATCATATGAGATTAATAATAATAATAATAATAATAATAATAATAATAATGATGATGCAATAGTGATAATAATAATAAGATAAATTATTATGATAAATATACCATATCTTAATCATATGTGGAAATATATATTATATAAATAGAAGAAAACGTAATGCATAAGGCTGATGTATAGTGACATAATTAACTTTATCAATTCATATTATATATATATAAAGTATAACTTTTATATTATTAGAAAATATTAACATATATATAGATAAGTGAGCTAAGAAGTTGCCACCGCCTTTAATTTCACTACTTAATATGTATGTATATCTCTAGCTTCTATCATTATCTTTAAGACTCCTGCTCCACACCATAGCTTGCTGCCAAAGTTTTCAAGTTACTCAAATAATTCTCGAATAATTGGGAAAGACGAGTGAGGTAATTATCTTTCGTTGCGATAGAATTGTTCAATTCTAATTTAATGAATTCGGTATATGACGGTCTGGGTTATGCTAGATTAGTATATTAGTTAAGGCTAGAAGATTATAATTGTTAATGATCGTTAATAATCATGGTTAATTAAATAGTTTATCATTGTCAATTAATGAAATAGATGATTGGAGTAGAATAGCTGAAACTCTCAATTGGCTAGTTAAATCATTTAATTCCTGAAGGTACTTAATGATTTGGGTAATAAAATAAATATAATATAAATTATTGAAACACCTAAACTTACAATTGTGTTATATGTGGTAATTAGATAACAGAATTGGATTAGGTATATTTAAAATAAAGATTGAGGTGATTAGAATTTTTTTAACTAAATCTAAACTATATGTCTAAGACTTATTATCTAGCCAATCTCAAAATTTGGTTATTTATTAAATTTGGAATACTAAATTTGATCATTTAAAATAGTAGAAATTGATAACTCATATTTCTACAGGATGCCTTGTACGTAAGTATAAGGAAGAAATAATTGTCTAGTTCTCGATAGCATATCCAAAGGGTGAAAGGTAAGTAAAAATCCATCTGCAACTGTAATGCATGAACATAGTATTGTTTGAATTGATTGGGTTATATATGACTGTGGTATCTTGTGGAATATACGTGGATATTATATGTTGCATAATTGGCTTGTATGATGTTGCAATATGGTGCTTGGTGAGCCATTGAACATGTCATTCACAACATTTGCATGTGCATGCATATTACAAGAGGATGTTCGCATGCACAAAAATATTTTCTGGAAGAAAATAGATGTTTGCTGACCACTGCTAGGGCACCGAGGCATGTTGGGCATGCTTATGATATATATATTTAGGTATAGCAAGTGGGATACTTTCTGGTGAACACAGAGCTAGATAGGAGATTGGCTCTTGGTGGGTCACAGGAGGATGGTCCATTTGTGAGTACCTATGTATGGCACTGCGGGGTGGGATACTTCTTGGCGGACACAAGGGACGCAAGTAGGGGACCCTTGGCTGGGCCGCGGGAGGATGGTCCACACGTAGATCCATACTGATATTATTGGCCATTTGATTATTGTTGTGTGCAGAGCTCTTTTCCGGTGCATAGTAGTTGGGTCAGGGGCCCAAATAAAAGAAAATAATTTTGAATAAAGTATTTTGATTCATGGATTTTACATGTTAGCATTACATGTTGGAAAAGCATCATTATTCTTTGGACATGCATGATTTTTACTTGCTGAGCTTTAGCTCATGTAGTTCATGCATTGCAGGTGAGCATAGGAATGCCTGAGCTTTTAGCTGACTGTGCAGTGCTGGAGTTCTTTCAGGTTTTGAGGGTCATGGATATGGATGACGACCTGTTGGGCTAGGTTGATGGGTCACTTTCTCTTTTTGGTCCTGTATTATATTTTGGTTTAGGGTTGTATCCTCTTTTGAAAACTGATCGCGAATTTCTTACCGCAAGCGTACGGTGTCAAGTTTTAGTATAGGTTTTGAAAGTAGGGTTATCGTCTCCACAGGGATTGTTATCGAATTTTATACTAAGTACTATAATTAAAATAGCTTAATTCTATCTAGAAATCGAAAAGAGATGGATTGTTTATTAAACTAAAAATTAAACTAAGAATTGGTTCAGACAAATCATCAAACACGTAGAAAATGAATTCTAGAGGGTTGATTTCACCTAGTTATCCCCTATGTTCTCAATCCAGTTTATAAATCACAAGTTATTAATCTATAAGCCAATATTCCTACCGTTTATCACTTCCTCTCTCGAGTGCCAAGTGATTATAGGTTCCAATTTCTGATTTCGATATCTCTATAAAAATCATAAATTAAACACTAATACGCTCAATGAATATTCATTCACCAACTTCAAAAGATTCATAAATCTCTCGATTCTATGAAACCCTAGGTTGTGCTATTCTATGGCCAGGCGTTCAATTACCTCTCTCGAGCGTCAAATCAAACACGCCAAACAATCTAAATTATTGATCAGATAATCTAGATACAATCACATCAAATAGCACAAATAGATTAATAAATATGCGAATTTCATAAACTAGAAATCAAAACATAGGTTCAAACGTAAGTTACATCAATCCCCTAGAAATATGGGTTTAGCTCATGTTGGATGTACAAAAATTCATGAAGAAATAATTATACATCTATAGGGTTCAACAAAGATGCTAGAAAAATAATTTGGAATGATTAAGGAAGGAATCTACTCTGTTTCCAGAAGGTAGATGCCTTCGAATCTCGTCCCGAACTCTTTCTCCTTGCTCAAAATCGTCCCTTGTGCTCTCCAAAATGTCCCACCCCTTGTTTTTCCGTCCCTTGTTCTATTTATAGGCTTAAAACCCTAAAAACTCCGTCCAAAAAGGCCCAAAATACGTTCAGGCCCAAACGCACGCGGGCATTTAGCCGCTAGAAATGGCGCGATGTCGCGCGCCACTCCCAAGCCAACGCGGCGGGCCGCATTGTGGTTGTTTGTTGCTGCAGCGCTACTGCGCGCCCTGTTTTACTGCAAGTGTCGCCCACCGCAGCCGCAATAAGGCGCCCGACGAGCGAGCAGCGCTTTGTCCTCAAACGCCGTACCAATTTCGACCCCCGGCTGCACAAGGCACGGGGTTTTAGCCTGCGCTCGATCTTGCTCGATATATTTCCGCTTTTTAGCTCCCATAATGCGATCTTCACCACCCAAACACGTTTTTAATCGTTTTTAACCAGTTTCGGCTATCAAGATCAGTCCCGATTCTCGAACGACAACTAATGACACAAACTCGACTCAAACGACACTAAAATACCCGAAAACAACGCAAAATCCTCGTCTAGAGTACTCAATACGTTGGTATAAAAACCAACTTAACAAATACCCCCAAACTTAGACGTTTGCTTGTCCTCAAGCAATTACAGACTCTAAGAAAAACGACAAACATGAAGGAAAATAAAATGAAGACGATGGACTCAACAAACCAATCACGAAACTTCACAACCAAACTCATTCGTCAAATTTCGTTTTACTATCAATCAAGCACGTATTTTCACAATGTGATCATGAAGGTGGAATGTTCATGCCAACTCCGCGTTTTTCATTATCCGATAGACTCACGCAATCAAGTGTTTTCAAAATGATCCACTTTTTTAATATAGAGATGAGATGTTTACAGGACTACAGCTTGTCTTTCACACTAATCTTCACTAATGTAGGCTAATGTAACACAAGGATCAATAGGACTTTTAAAGCTTGTAATGTGGGCTTAGGGTAAGGTTGGAAAATATAGGAAAAAATGGCTCAAATCACCCAAACACACAATTAGCACTTTGAATCATCAATTAGCCCTACCCTTCACTTTTTGATATCCCCAATGTTTATGAACCTTCAATCCGCTGATTTTTCTCATTTTTTTTTTTTCGAACCCCCAAACTTATTCTTTGCGTACATGGGGTTTCATATTTTATTTTCTCGGGCAACTTCATTCAATTAAATTCACACCCTTCTCATTATACCTCATCAACTTCCAATATTTTTCTATACTTTGTGTGTATGAGTGATGGGTAATTAGGATATTCACATTTAGGCTCACGGGTATTAGATGGTTTGCCAAAGAAACGGGTTTATACGGCTCAAAGGGGAACACTAGGGAAAATATAATACAAAGGTAGGCATTTAGGCTCTGGCTTATTCAAAGATGGCCTAAATCACTTCCTTAATGTTACTTCACCTAGGATTTCGCCTCGACTAGTGATCAGACAAGTTCTAGAATCCGGTGGGATCATAAAGGAAACACTCAATCGCATAATTCATCCCCAAATAAATCAACAGAGTTAAGCACATAGATGGAATTAATGGAAAGAAGATCAAATCACAGTTCAAACACATGCTCTTTTGACCGTTCAACTCATATTCAACAAATTCACTTAGTCATGCAGTTTCACAGTTTTACAAATGACCCGACTCGACTCTAGACTTTTTTTTTTTTTTTTTTAACAAAACTCGACTCGAAGAATAAAAATAGACTACACCCCCCCAAACTGAAAACGACATGGTCCCCATGGAGAGGTGAGAAAAGTACTTTCCTGATAACCGGGGACTAAGACTCCTCATCTGAGTCGTGTGGCGGAATGTAGGTGGCAGGCACCGGCGGCGGTGGTGTAGGGAAGGGAAACTGAGGATGTGACTGTCCATAAATCTGCGCAAAGACCCGGTCGCGCTCATTCTCATACTCTTGTCATTCGCCGGGCGCCGCTCTTCTTGAAAGGCTACGGCTAAATGACGATGTGCTCGCCGCAACTCTCGAATCGTAGGTAATATGCATGCATCGGGTCGCCCTGAAATGCGGAAGGGTGGGACCGCTCGTAGTCAAGAAGAGGAAGTACCGCGGCATGATGGGAATGAGATGGTGCGTCGATTCAAGCAGAAGCAGATCAGTGAAGCAGCGGGTGCGATCATGGTCTATAATGTACCCTTCGCCCGAGGATCGGGACACCATCGCAGTGTCCTCGTAGCCGCAATGGTGGCCGAATCAATTGGCCCTTAGGGCGCTCCTGGCTCATTCTTCTCTAACACAATACCTTCGCCTGCACTCCAAGCCGCAAATCGAGCCGCATGCACATGCCCCGCATTTTTGTGGCGAATAGCTTGATGAATAGATTCTGCGATAATCATCGCAAGGCCGAATCGATGCCGTTTATAATAGCATATAACAACCTGGCACGAGGCGGTGTGACGCCACCGAGATGGCTAGTCGGCATCAAGTTCGCAAAGAAAGTGGTACCATGCACGACCATAACGACTCGTCGTCGGTGAGAAAAAACCATCGCACCCCACCTTCGCGCGGGCGGCGGCATTGATGCCAGGCCGCAGAGAGCATGGACAATCATATCTAAATCCGGGGCCGCAAGAAAAACGTGGTACGGGCTATGGTCAATCGGGTAAAGAATAATACTCTCGAATATCCGCTGGGTGTAAGTGATCCGCCGCCACGTAGATAAACATTCATTGGGTCCTCATCCGGGGGTCACTGGCATTGGCATAGAATTCTTGACAAGTATCGGTGCAAATGGCGGGGGTGGTGCACACAACTTTTGCCATCGGGCGCTCCCGGATCATGCGTCGTAGATGACCATCCTGTGGTCCCGGTTGGAAGCCCCTTTCGGCCGCATTGATTCGCCGAGTCATTAGTTTGCCAAAAATGTCTCTGTGCGGCTTGGCTAACAAATCTCTCTCGTGTCGTAGTCCGCCGAGGTAGATGCCTTTGCTTTGCCTTACCCTTACCCTTCCTAGTCCTTACCATGACGATCACCTAGCAAAATAAACACACAAACACAACACGTGGAAACATAAAACTCGGTGAGGATGAATAATCAACAAGCAAGGTGGTTAGAAAAATGCACCCGAGTGTATGAATTAGCTACATTTCGAGATTACAAGTAATATTATGCAAGATGGCACTTCTACAATGTCAAAATCTCAATGGGGCATTTTAACAAACACCTCGTGTGCGTGAAATTGGGAGAAAGTGATGAATGCAATTTTAGTACAATTCAATCCCAAAAATTTCACATCCAAACCTAGTTCTAACATGCTCAAGCTCAACACAATCACAACACAATTCAATATTCAACATATAAAGCTCAACCCACCCAATGCCTTAGCACAAAATGAAAGAATTTGGGGATGACCTTGGGGTGGGGTTTTGGAAGCAAGAAACTTACCAATTGATGAGTGGTGAGGGTGAGTGTAATGTGTGGTGTGCTAGATTGGCTCCTTGTAGAGAGGGAAGGTGATTTTCGGGAGTGATGGTGAAAAAATGGGGCTGGCCGTCGAGTTTAGGGAGAGGGGTGTGTTTTGGTGTGTTGAAACAAAAAAACTGAGGCTGGGCACTTTATACAAATATTCGACCGCGCGCTGCAGCGCGCCATAAGCATTTTCCGCTGTACCATGCAGCGCGCCCCTTGCCAGCGCTGCGGCGCTGGCACATTTTTTTCCTTTTTTTTTTTTTTTTTTTTTTTTTTAAATATATTTATTAAACCTGCACGTTGCAGCAGGTTGTTCGGGCCCGAGCCGTCCGTGTTTATCAGTCAAAACTCGTCTGGCACACACAAATAAAATAAAAGAGTCGAGGTGTGATGCAACTTGGTACACCTAGAATGCAAAAAAAACAAAAACAACTACTAAACTATATTAAAACTAAGAAAGCAATAAAAGGGGATTGGGTTGCCTCCCAAGAAGCGCTAAGTTCTGATCTTGACCGACTATGTCAGATTATCCTCAAGTTGGGGCTCCAATAGGCATGTGATCCACATTTCCCTTAGAAACTTCCCAACCTCCAATGTCTTCAGCAATATTCCCAACCATCTGCTTACCATCCTTTAATTCAAATTTTAGCCTATTGGTTGGATGGATGGTGAATACAACTTTCTCTTGATTTACCCGCAATGTTAGCTCCCCGTTTCTACATCGATCAAAGCCCTTGCGTGGCTAAAAATGGCCGCCCAAAGATTATAGGTATTTTCTTCTCCTCGTTCGCGCCCAACACTACAAAATCCACGGGAAAAACAAATTTATTAATTCTTACCAATACGTCTTCAATGATTCCCCACGGATAGGCGATGGATCGATCGCTGAATCGCAAAGTGATGTTGGACGGCTTCACCTCACCGAGCCCATACTTCGTCACATCAAAGAAGAGATATCGATTCACACGGACCCAAGATCACAAAGTGGTTTCTCAAAGCAAACTCCTCCAATAGTACAAGGAATAGTGAAACTCCCGGATCCTTCATTTTTCGAGGTAGTTTACTCGGACTATTCGCACTACACTCCCTGTCGGATAGACGTTTCAAATTCTTCCAACTTCATTTTATTGGATTCCACTGGTTTCGCATAAATAGGTGATTCTTCGGGAGCGGTGAATTTTTGCTTCCTTTTCCGCGTAAATTGCATTGCAAAGGTGCTCTCTCGGATTAACCTCGTATCACTTGGGAACTTTCCTTCCGCCGCAATGAATTCACGGCTGTAGCCAACTGACCCATTTCTGTCTCGATCGACCTAATATGCGTCTCCATTGTGCTCATCTTAGTATTCAGACCATCAATCTGCGCCTCACTCCTATTCTTTCGATTCCTGGTCTCTCCGATGAATGAGCCGAGCATCTCCTCTAGCGACTGCTTCTTTTCACCTCCGAGTGCATTGGAACTGGATGGGTTTGGATAACCCGGAGGTGGATTCAATACATTCATGTTGTTGCTATAAGAGAGATTCTCATGATTGCGAAGTCCCGGGTGGTAGTGAGTTGGTAATGAATTACCTCGGTTATTAAAATCCCGGTTATTCACATAATTGACTTGCTCGGCCTCGTGAGTGGTGGCTGCATGAACGGCGGCGGGTGGGAGTGCGGCTTGCTGTGGTGTGCTACCGGTATTCATGATTGCCAATTGTTTTGTCAGACTCGAGATTTGAGCTGCCAAAGCTGACATTGTATCCAACTCAAGAACACCGGCAACCGGCTTCGGTGTTGTCCTCTCGGAGGGCCATTGATAGCTGTTTGTGGCCATTTCTTCAAGTAAAAATAAGGCCTCAGTCGGTGTTTTAGCCATCAATGTACCTCCTGATGCCGCATCTAGTATCGTCCCTCGTATGCCCATTCAGCCCATTGTAAAAATATTGAACCTCTCGTCTACCGCATATCCATGTCAGGCATCTCCTCAACAGATCTTTAAATCGCTCCCAAGCTTCATATAACGGCTCAAAATCAATCTGTTGAATCGGGCGATCTCACTCTCGGTTGGAGTGTCTTCTTTGGGAGAGAAGAATTTTGCTAAAAACTTTTGAGTCGATCATCCGGCTCGTAATACTCCAGGGGGCGAACGTCGTCAGAACCATCGCCTGGCCTTATCCCGAAGTGAAAACGGGAAAAGCCTCAATCGAATGGCCTCATCAGTCACACCATTCATCTTGATGGTGTCGCAAATTTCCAGGAAAGTGGCCAGATGTGTATTCGGATCATCCACTGGACTCCCCCCAAACTGATTCTGCTGAACCATGCTTATGAGGCCCGGTTTCAATTCGAAATTATTTGCATTAATGGGCTGGCGCACAATTCCGGAGTAATTCTGGTTCACAGTGGGCAGAAAGTAATCCCGGATTGCCCTTTCTGGTGCATTAGGTTGTGGTGGCATATTCGCAACCCGATTTCCGTTATTCTCATTGTCTACAACGCCCGCCATTGCTCGACTGCGTGCTCGCTTGCTGCTCTTATTGCTCGAAGTGTCCGTTCAATTTCTCGGACAAAAAGGAAGCAAATTAGTATTTTCAGAATCTCGCATAAACAAATAAATCAATGAGAAATACGAAATTATAACTCCTAAACTAGTCTAGATTAGTATTAAGACTACTTGGTAATAGTATTAGTTTAAAATAGGATAAAACAATCCCCGGCAACGGCGCCAAAAACTTGATCGCGAATTTCTTACCGCAAGCGTACGGTGTCAAGTTTTAGTATAGGTTTTGAAAGTAGGGTTATCGTCTCCACAGGGATTGTTATCGAATTTTATACTAAGTACTATAATTAAAATAGCTTAATTCTATCTAGAAATCGAAAAGAGATGGATTGTTTATTAAACTAAAAATTAAACTAAGAATTGGTTGGAAAATTATCAAACACGTAGAAAATGAATTCTAGAGGGTTGATTTCACCTAGTTATCCCTATGTTCTCAATCCAGTTTATAAATCACAAGTTATTAATCTATAAGCCAATATTCCTACCGTTTATCACTTCCTCTCTCGAGTGCCAAGTGATTATAGGTTCCAATTTCTGATTTCGATATCTCTATAAAAATCATAAATTAAACCCTAATACGCTCAATGAATATTCATTCACCAACTTCAAAAGATTCATAAATCTCTCGATTCTATGAAACCTAGGTTGTGCTATTCTATGGCCAGCGTTCAATTACCTCTCTCGAGCGCCAAATCAAACACGCCAAACAATCTAAATTATTGATCAGATAATCTAGATACAATCACATCAAATAGCACAAATAGATTAATAAATATGCGAATTTCATAAACTAGAAATCAAAACATAGGTTCAAACGTAAGTTACATCAATCCCCTAGAAATATGGGTTTAGCTCATGTTGGATGTACAAAAATTCATGAAGAAATAATTATACATCTATAGGGTTCAACAAAGATGCTAGAAAAATAATTTGGAATGATTAATGAAGGAATCTACTCTGTTTCCAGAAGGTAGATGCCTTCGAATCTCGTCCCGAACTCTTTCTCCTTGCTCAAAATCGTCCCTTGTGCTCTCCAAAATGTCCCACCCCTTGTTTTTCCGTCCCTTGTTCTATTTATAGGCTTAAAACCCTAAAAACTCCGTCCAAAAAGGCCCAAAATACGTTCAAGCCCAAACGCACTGTGACTTTAGCCGCTTAGAAATGGCGTGAATGCCGCAAGTCGGTTTGTTGTTGGCCGCAGCCGCGCCCTGTTTAATCGCAAGTGTCGCCCGGCCGCGCAATGGGCCGCCGACGTGCCGCAGTCAGCGCCCTGTTCTCAAACGTACCAATTTCGACGACCCCTGTTGCAAGGGCGCGGGGGTTTTCATCGCTTGGCGCCGATCTTGCTCGATATATTTCCGCTTTTTAGCTCCCATAATGCGATCTTCACCACCCAAACACGTTTTTAATCGTTTTTAACCGATTTCGCTATCAAGATCAGTCCCGATTCTCGAACGACAACTAATGACACAAACTCGACTCAAACGACACTAAAATACCCGAAAACAACGCAAAATCCTCGTCTAGAGTACTCAATACGTTGGTATAAAAACCAACTTAACAAAAACTCTTATGTAAATATGCACATGTAAATAACTGGGTGATGTGGGTTATGTGTTTGGTCAGATGGATGTCTGTTGTGTTTAATAACAGGGTTTTTTACCTCTTTGCTTGGGGTTATAGGTTGTCATTTTCTTACAAGTAAAGTGATCTTGCTTGTTTGTTGTTAAAATGTCACAGGAGAGAAAAAAAAAATGTACAGGTGTATAGGGTTTACACTATCAAATTTCACTTTTCATATTACTTAGTAATGTAGTAGTAGGGGTGGGCGTCACAGAGTGGTATCAGAGCCCAGTTACAGGTTCTGTAGACTATCCATGTACATGAACTCAAAACTAGTGGAGCGCGGCAATGCCAGTAAGTTTTACTTTATTGTCTAATGAATTTTACGTTTCATGAAATTATATTGGCCATGTGTTATTAGGTTATCCTAAGACAGTGTTTCAGTCATGGTGAGAACTAGAGGTGAGAGTAGTGGTGGGGATAGAAACCAAGGAGGGGAGACCCCTATATTAACTGGTGATCGAGATAATGTCATAAATCGACTCACAGAGCTCATCCAACGACAATCTGAACAAATCCAGCAACTTATCCATCAGAGAGATATAGCTAGGGAACAAAGAGCAGAAATGAATCAACCACACCAAAGGGCGGATCAAATTGAGATAGTGGGGGAAACGCTCCAAAGCTAAATCCACCAACCTTTGAAGATGCAAAGAGATCCTACAGTACTGTAAGAAGGCGCTTAGGACTTTAGATAACATGTTTCAATACAGTAGGGCTCCAGAAGAAGAAAAAGTAATGTGTGCCTCGTTTATGCTTCGTGGAAGTGCGGGAAATTGGTGGGATACGATAAGGAGCATAGAAGATGTTACAACAATGACCTGGGAAAGATTCAAAGAACTATTCGAAACAAGTACTTCACGGCTCTGTTCAGTATAATGAAGATGAATGAATTCATACAACTACGTCAGGGAACTATGACGGTCGGGGAATATATTTGTAAATTTGAAGAATTGTCCAGGTTTGCCACTCATATGGTTAGTACTGACGCACTAAAAGTAGAAAGATTACTTGAAGGACTGATTCCAGAACTATATAGAGATGTCAGCATGGCAGGAATTCAAGGAGTAACGTATTCACAGGTTGCGGAGAGAGCATTGGTGGCGGAACAAGCTGAATTAAGGATTTTTCGTGCCAGGAAGCTAGACGTCAATTCAAACAGGACGAGGGACGAGAGATGGGTTGGAGGCCCAAAGAAGAGAGTTTTCCAAGTTCAGCAGCAACACAGACCTAATTTTCAACCACACCAAGGACAACAACAATGGGAACAAAATAAGCGTCAAAAAGCTGATCAGGTCAAGGCACCTATAGCACTACCTTTTTGCCCTCGGTGCAGGACTCAACATCTTCGGAAGTTGCATGGTAGATAACAGGAGATGTTTTACGTGTGGGATGCCAGGACATTTTGCTAATGCGTGCCCAAATAGGCTGAACCCTACAGACAAAAGAATGTGCCCAGAGCATTTACTATCACGAGAGCAGACACAGAGGCGAACCCATCAGTGGTTACAGGTAAACTTCTTATCTTTGACACCCCAACATTCGTACTATTTGATTCGGGAGCATCACATTCATTTGCATCCACTGAGAATGTGAGGAAACTGGGTAGGACACCTGATGTAGCTGAAGTGGGTTACAATGTAACAATTCCCTCGGGAGATTCTAAACAAACGAATCAAATTT
Source organism: Rehmannia glutinosa (assembly GCA_016081115.2). Classification (NCBI taxonomy): domain Eukaryota; kingdom Viridiplantae; phylum Streptophyta; class Magnoliopsida; order Lamiales; family Orobanchaceae; genus Rehmannia; species Rehmannia glutinosa. The sequence continues at coordinate 48,287,334 of CM071926.1, read as the reverse complement.
TGAAAGCTTGTGCTATTCCAATCGAAAATAGAGAACTTTATGTTGATCTAATTGTGTTGGCCATGAATGACTACGATATCATTTTGGGTATGGATTGGTTATCAAAGTATGGTGCTACAATCGATTGTCAGAAAAAGACAGTAACCTTTCGACCTCAAGGGGAAGATCCATTCACATTTGTTGGAAACACGACACATTTTAGATTTCCAATAATATCAGCACTAAAGGCGCAATGTTTGTTAGATGCTGGCTGTGAAGGATACCTAGTAAGTGTTATGAGCCTCGACGAACAACACCAACCAACCGTTGATGAAGTTCCAATAGTGAGAGAGTATCCCGATGTATTTCCGGATGATCTTTCTGGATTACCACCTGACCGCGAGATCTAGTTTGTTATTGACCTGATTCCAGGAACGTCTCCAATCTCTAAAGCCCCATATTGCATGGCTCCATTGGAACTAAAAGAACTAAAGACACAATTGCAGGAGTTGCTAGATAAAGGCTTTATCAGGCCTAGCTTCTCGCCATGGGGTGCGCCGGTCCTATTCGTGCGAAAGAAGGATGGTACGATGAGATTGTGTATCGACTACCGAGAATTAAACAAAGTCACAATCAAGAATAAATACCCGCTACCTCGAATCGACGATTTGTTCGATCAACTTCAAGGAGCAGCAGTATTTTCGAAGATCGACTTGCGATCCGGGTACCATCAACTGAAAATAAAAGAAGATGATATACCCAAGACAGCCTTCAGCACGAGGTATGGACACTATGAATTTTTGGTGATGCCATTTGGGTTAACGAACGCCCCGGTTGCTTTCATGGACCTGATGAATCGGGTATTTAAAGACTTTCTAGATAAATTTGTTATTGTGTTCATCGATGATATCTTGGTCTACTCGAGAACAAAAGAGGATCATGCTGAACACTTGAGAAGTGTACTAGAGGTTCTAAAAGTGAAACAATTATATGCGAAATTTAAGAAATGCGAATTTTGGTTAGATCGAGTAGTATTCTTGGGACATGTTGTGTCCGGAGTAGGAATCTCGGTTGATCCAAGTAAAGTAGAAGCTATCAACAATTGGCCACAACCTACAAATCCTTCAGAAGTACGTAGTTTTCTGGGTTTAGCTGGCTATTATCGTCGATTTGTGGAAGGATTCTCCAAGATTGCTTCGCCTTTAACGCAATTAACCAGAAAAAGTGTCGCATTTAAATGGACAGAGGCAAGCGAATGAAGTTTTCAAGAACTGAAAAAGAGATTGACTTCGGCACCTATTCTATCAATTCCATCAGGTACTGGTGGTTTTGTAGTTTACAGTGACGCGTCGAAGAATGGCCTAGGATGCGTATTGATGCAAAATGGTAAGGTGATTGCGTATGCGTCTAGACAATTGAAGGACTATGAAAAGAGCTACCCAACGCATGATTTAGAGCTTGCTGCAGTGGTATTTGCGCTTAAAATATGGAGGCATTACCTATACGGGGAACGATGTGAGATCTATACAGATCACAAGAGTTTAAAGTACTTTTTCACGCAAAAAGAACTAAATATGCGACAACGTCGATGGTTGGAATTAGTGAAGGATTACGATTGTGTGATCAACTATCATCCTGGTAAAGCCAATGTTGTAGCAGATGCGTTGAGCCGAAAATCAACACAAAACAATGCAATTGCGATTCGCATTCAGAAACCAGAGTTAATAGATCTCCAGAAAATGAACGTTGAGATTGTATCATTAGGATCCATAGAAGCTAAATTAGCAGCGTTAACACTCCGACCGACGCTACTTGATCGAATTCAATAGGAACAACAAGGTGATGATTACTATGCCAAAGTGAAGAATAATATTGCTTCAGGAGCGTCTTCTAACTTCAAAATATCTGAGTATGGAGTACTTCGATTTAAAGAACGGTTATACGTGCCCAATAGGAAAAATCTTCAAGAGGATGTTCTAGCAGAAGCGCATTCAACGCCATATTCTGTACATCCAGGAGCTACTAAAATGTACAGAGATTTGAAGATGCATTACTGGTGGCCAGGCATGAAAGGTGATATAGCCCAATACGTGGAACAATGTTTAACCTGTCAACAAATAAACGCGGAACACAAAAGGCCAGCTGGAACGTTGCAACCTCTGCCTATTCCAGAATGGAAATGGGAAAGGATCGCCATGGATTTTGTGATGGGTTTGCCCAAAACTGTCAAGGGACACGATGCAATTTGGGTGATCATTGGTAGATTAACCAAATCCGCTCATTTTATTCCTATTTGTTCTACCTATTCCATGGATCGATATGCACAGTTTTATATACAAGAAGTGGTTAGACTTCACGGTGTGCCACTATCTATTGTTTCAGATAGGGATTCTAGGTTCTTATCTACTTTTTGGAGAAGTCTACAAAAGGCACTAGGAACACGATTTCCATTCAGTACTGCTTATCATCCTCAGACCGACGGACAATCAGAACGAACCATACAAACTTTAGAAGATATGCTTCGAGCCTGTGTTATAGATTTTCAAGGACAGTGGAGTAAGCATCTACCTTTGATAGAATTCTCGTATAACAACAGCTATCAAGCAACAATCGGGATGGCACCCTATGAAGCATTGTACGGTAGAAAATGTAGATCTACCGGTTCACTGGGACGAGGTTGGTGAAAGAAAGATTTTAGGCCCAGACATGGTGCGAGAAATGACAGAGGCTGTGACACGAATTCGACAGAGGATGGGAACTGCTCAAAGCCGACAGAAAAGCTACTCAGATCAAAGAAGAAGAATGTTAGAATTTTCTGTAGGAGATCGAGTGTTTCTTAAGGTGGCACCGATGAAAGGGGTAATGCGATTTGGAAAGAAGGGAAAGCTCAGTCCTAGATACATTGGTCCGTTCCGTGTTATTGAGAAAATTGGTGATGTGGCTTATAGACTTGACTTACCTGCGTCAATGACTCAAATTCATGATGTATTCCATGTTTCTATGTTTAGGAAATATGTTGCAAACCCAACTCACATTTTGACAAACGAGCCGATAGAGTTGAAAACGGATTTGAGCTACGAAGAGATACCTGTGACGATATTGTTACGAGAAGTAAAGAAACTCAGGAATAAGGAGATCCCTTTAGTTAAAGTACTTTGGAGGAGTCAATCTACAGAGGAAGCTATGTGGGAAAGAGAAGACGAAATGAGGGCTAAGTATCCTAATCTATTTTGGTAAGTCAAATTTCGAGGACGAAATTTTTATAAGGAGGGGAGGATGTAATATCCGAGTCTCTCACTACTCACTTGGCCAATATAGTCATAAATTACATGTTTATATGCTAGTTGCATGGTATTGGCACTTGCATAATTTATTAGCATTTAGGAATTCCCATACAACAACATATGTTAAAATTAGAGGTGTGAGATTCACACGGTGACACGTGGTAAATTTCAAAAAAAATGACATCAGTCTCTGCATCAGGGTGAATAATAAATTAACATAATTAAGAGCGTTCATAAAATATCATATGAGATTAATAATAATAATAATAATAATAATAATAATAATAATGCAATAGTGATAATAATAATAAGATAAATTATTATGATAAATATACCATATCTTAATCATATGTGGAAATATATATTATATAAATAGAAGAAAACGTAATGCATAAGGCTGATGTATAGTGACATAATTAACTTTATGAATTCATATTATATATATATATATATAAAGTATAAGTTTTATATTATTAGAAAATATTAACATATATATAGATAAGTGAACTAAGAAGTTGCCACCGCCTTTAATTTCACTACTTAATATGTATGTATATCTCTAGCTTCTATCATTATCTTTAAGACTCCTGCTCCACACCATAGCTTGCTGCCAAAGTTTTCAAGTTACTCAAATAATTCTCGAATAATTGGGAAAGACGAGTGAGGTAATTATCTTTCGTTGCGATAGAATTGTTCAATTCTAATTTAATGAATTCGGTATATGACTGATGCAGGTTATGCTAGATTAGTATATTAGTTAAGGCTAGAAGATTATAATTGTTAATGATCGTTAATAATCATGGTTAATTAAATAGTTTATCATTGTCAATTAATGAAATAGATGATTGGAGTAGAATAGCTGAAACTCTCAATTGGTTAGTTAAATCATTTAATTCCTCAAGGTACTTAATGATTTGGGTAATAAAATAAATATAATATAAATAATTGAAACACCTAAACTTACAATTGTGTTATATGTGGTAATTAGATAAATGTAATTGGATTAGGTATATTTAAAATAAAGATTGAGGTGATTAGAATTTTTTTAACTAAATCTAAACTATATGTCTAAGACTTATTATCTAGCCAATCTCAAAATTTGGTTATTTATTAAATTTGGAATACTAAATTTGATCATTTAAAATAGTAGAAATTGATAGCTCATATTTCTACAGGATGCCTTGTACGTAAGTATAAGGAGGAAATAATTGTCTAGTTCTCGATAGCATATCCAAAGGTAAGTAAAAATCCATCTGCAACTGTAATGCATGAACATAGTATTGTTTGAATTGATTGGGTTATATATGACTGTGGTATCTTGTGGAATATACGTGGATATTATATGTTGCATAATTGGCTTGTATGATGTTGCAATATGGTGCTTGGTGAGCCATTGAACATGTCATTCACAACATTTGCATGTGCATGCATATTACAAGAGGATGTTCGCATGCACAAAAATATTTTCTGGAAGAAAATAGATGTTTGCTGACCACTGCTAGGGCATCGAGGCATGTTGGGCATGCTTATGATATATATATTTAGGTATAGCAAGTGGGATACTTTATGGTGAACACAGAGCTAGATAGGAGATGGGCTCTTGGTGGGTCACGGGGAGGATGGTCCATTTGTGAGTACTATGTATGGCACTGCGGGGTGGGATACTTGGCGGACACAAGGACGCAAGTAGGGACCCTTGGTCGGGCCGGGCAGGAGGATGGTCCACACGTAGATCCATACCGATATTATTGGCCATTTGATTATTTGTGTGCAGAGCTCTTTTCCGGTGCATAGTAGTTGGGTCAGGGGCCCAAATAAAAGAAAATAATTTTGAATAAAGTATTTTGATTCATGGATTTTACATGTTAGCATTACATGTTGGAAAAGCATCATTATTCTTTGGACATGCATGATTTTTACTTGCTGAGCTTTAGCTCATTTAGTTCATGCATTGCAGGTGAGCATAGGAATGCCTGAGCTTTTAGCTGACTGTGCAGTGCTGGAGTTCTTTCAGGTTTTGAGGGTCATGGATATGGATGACGACCTGTTGGGCTAGGTTGATGGGTCACTTTCTCTTTTTGGTCCTGTATTATATTTTGGTTTAGGGTTGTATCCTCCTTTGAAAACTCTTATGTAAATATGCACATGTAAATAACTGGTGATGTGGGTTATGTGTTTGGTCAGATGGATGTCTGTTGTGTTTAATAACAGGGTTTGTTACCTCTTTGCTTGGAGATATAGGTTGTCATTTTCTTACAAGTAAAGTGATCTTGCTTGTTTGTTGTTAAAATGTCACAGGAGAGAAAAAAAAAATGTACAGGTGTATAGGGTTTACACTATCAAATTTCACTTTTCATATTGCTTAGTAATGTAGTAGTAGGGGTGGGCGTCACACAGACAGGGGGAGAAGGACCGACCTCTCCTCCCCCTGGCGAGCCTGCCACTAGCCACCGACCCAAAACCATTTATCCTTCCACTCCTTCAAGGACTATGGAAGGTCGAGAACTAGCCCATCCGAATACCCCGGGCGGGTCTCCACATAATACTACCCCAACGGCTGCCCCCGACCCAGGGTCGCTGGAGTTGCTTTCCAGACAAATAGCTCGTTTAGATCCTCAAAATGAGGGCGCTTGAGCTCCATCCGATAAAAGAGCACCAGCAGCCCAATAATCCAGCACCAGGTCAACGGATGCACCTGAATAAGGGAAGACCCCACTTTCTGAACTATTTTGTGATCAGCCTCGGCAACAGAAATCGCAACCCATACATAAGGTTGTGGGCGTACACGGCCATGCACCTCTCTGGTGGATGCTCGAACACCTCGGCATGATCCGGCAACCACAAATTCACAGTTGACGGGATCATGTGCTTCTTATGCAGGGCGTCCAACTCCTGTTGCATCATCATGCTGACTTGATCATTTTGGTCAGGTTGTGTCCACCCATCTACCACGTGTAATGGGGGCCCTCCACCTCACCTCGGATCCCTATTTCTGTGCCTGGCCAACCCTGGGCCACCTTGATCTTCCCCAACTGGTCTGGCGGCCGCTGCACCTATGCCCTCTGGCACCCTAACCTCCTCCCGATCGCAGCCCTCAGGCTCCATATCAAATTCTTCTGGGTGGCAGTCTGAAATGTCTGAATTCCTGACTTCTTCACTTGGCTCCTCTTGGGGTAAGCCTGGCTTGTACACAATACCCTCGCAATATATCATGACGGGGGTAGGATCGAAGATCACGTGCGTCTCTTCCAATGGAACCCGCTCGTCAGGGGGTGTGCTCCAACTCGAAAGATCAATGATATTTGAGCTCGTTGGTGGTACTTCTCTTTTTGGTGAAGAATGTACAGAAGGATTATCAGATAGGAGGTCTTCGATTTCAATTTCAGCACTAGTTTTGGTTTTGGCTGTCCTCGGAACCAGACATGCTCTTCGGAAAAAGAAAGGAAAGAAGAAAAAAAGGAAAATTTTGAAAGGTTGCCTAAGTGTTCTTGAGCTCCTGAACTCTAAGCCGACCTGAAATCTTCTGCTATATCTCTGTTGATGATACTGTGAAGATAATGGATGCGAAAGTATGAAATGGAAGAAGAAGGGGGTATTTATAGGTTAACATCCCTCAGAAATATCGCACCAACCGAAGAGGCGCGTCTTTTCAAATTTAAAAAGCTGAAAAAACCGTCACATCCCCACGTTTCCCACACAAAATTGTCCAACAGAAAGACTCCATGTGTCTGTCATCATGAAATACATTTAATGCGTTGTTTCAGGCATTGATGGACAAGTGACAGTTGTCAGCAGTCTTGGAATTTTAAGGTTTCTTCTTGCCAATTAAGGTTCGTAATTAATATGCAAGTTCAAATCCGTTTCAAAGAGTCTTCTCTTCGGAATTAAATTTGGGGGGCCATTGATGATACCCGGGCCGAGCTGGACAAAAATAAGTCCACATGGCCATTCAACTAATGATGACGTAAGCCGTCCCAGATGACGTGGACCGACCAGGGTGACATCAGTAACCAAGCTGACGACGTGGCACGAACCGAGCTCAGTTCATTACAGACAAACAAGGTCAAGCAGGTGTTTCATTCAGGATAATCATCCTACTAAGTAGGTTCAATACCTTAATGACAAATCAAGGTGCCACTTGTCAGCAAGATAACATGAGTAGTCAACAAATTTCAACACATGGCTAACATATGTTCCACGCACACAAGGGAGAAGACACGTGTCCCTTCGTAATCCCACTACTATGCTAGATGTAATGATGATTAAGTCCACTAATTGTATGAGTATAAATAAATCTCATTTATTAGTAAAAGGACAAGAGAGATAATCCTGGTAAAAAGCTTGTAAAAATTCAAAAGACAAAATGAATCCGACGTAAAACATTATGCTCGGCTTTCAATATAAGAAGGCAAAATTAGCCACTTTTCATATTGCCAAGTGTTATTCTAATTTCCACATCATAATATTCCAATATTTTGCTTGTTGATCCAAGACGCGCGTCAACAAGGACTAATGTAATATACGTGCGATGAGGGCATAACGGTAAGAATTGTTCAAATCTCTCCTTTTATTTGTCTGGTAAACAGTATTGTTTAAATATTAACCATGTCTTTTATAGGAAATGTTTTGAACCCAACTATGAATTGATAAAAAGTGGTAAAGAATACAATAGTTATTTGTCGAAAATAAAAGTGTTGGTAGTAAATAAAAATAAATAAAATAAAATAAGAAGCATAGGCCTTTTGAGAATTATTTTACAAGGACGTAAATCTTGACTAGCTTTCTCTTTGATTTCAGATTGGAGAATTACAATTAATAATTAATTAGTTAACTAATAAAATGAAATACATAATATGTAAACTCGTAAAAATAAGGGATGATTGCAAGAATATATTGAAACTGATTTATGCTAATAATGTAAGTTAAACATTATACATGTAACAATTAATAGAAACTAGTTGGAAATCACGTAGCGATTATTTAGCGAGTATAATTATTTTATAGCCAATGTTTTGCAATAAACTAATGCTAAAGGGTCTATAATTCATACACTAATTGAGCAATGTATGAATGAATTCAATATAAAACTGAAATATGAATAACAAGGTGTAAGTTATAGGATATATGATTAATTAATATCTAATTAGATTCAGAATTCAAGATATTTTAGGATATTAGGTGTAACAAATTATACAATTAGATATTGAGAATTTTTAACAAACTGTGTTACTGCAGATGTTTCACACCCAAGATCACCTAAGGTTGGGAAGCTAAACAATGATTAACAAGCTAGTAAGTGAGAAACAAACGACACCAAGTAAGTAAAAATCCATCTGCAACTACAATGCATGAACATAGTATTCGTGTTTTATTTATATTAAATGTGATTCTTTTGCCTTGATGAATGTACTATGATTAAGTATCTTATCATGTATATGTTGCTTGAAGGGTATTGAAACTGGTGACAGTGGTAGTGGAGCATGATATCCATTAACATTTGCATGTAAATACACAACATATGAGTATTATTGAGATGAGGCATGCACGCCATGATTTTTGAAAAGAAAACATTTTGGTGGTCGCTGCTAGTGCACCGAGATATGATGTTTCGGGTACCACCAGTGGGATGACTTTCCGGAGGATCGCAGGGGCAGGCATCTGGCGGGCATCTAATGGTCACAAAAGGATGGGTCCTCGTCTGTCTCAATCTATTATTGGCCATGTGATCTTTCCGGTGCATAGTAAGGGGCCAAGGGCCCATTAAAAGAAAAGAAATTTGGTTGAAATATTTTTTTATTCATGAACATGTATTCTTGAAAGGTATCTTGGGTGCATTGCCTTTGTACTTCATATCATCTCATTAACATGCATGATTTTTGCTTATTGAGTTTTAGCTCATGTAATTCATGCATTGTAGGTAGGGTCGGTGATGCTGGTTTACATGAGCTTACTGCACAGGCTGTTGGAGCTCCTACAAGTTCGATGACAACAGATACATGGATGACGACCTGTTGGACAAAGTTAATGGGTTATCTTGTCTTCTGGTCATGTATTATATTTTGGAGTTGTATTGTACTCTCTTTTAAAATAACCCTGTTTAAATATGCACATGTAAATAAGGTGGGTGATGTGGACTGTATGCACTTCAAGAATTTCGCTAATACACAACATATATAATCTGTTGTATATTACAATAATCAACCGTTGTCGAAGATGGTGTTGTAAAAAAAGCCCGCTCAATGACAACGGTTTCAATCCGTTGTTGTTAATAATAAGACAACAGTTAGAATCCGTTGTCATTGAGCGGGCTTTTATACAACACCGTCTTTGACAACAATTGATTATTATAATACACAACATGATTATTATAATACACAACAGATGATATCCGTTGTAATTTTGGACCACGGCTAATGCATTTTCTATTTCGTGTCTATTATTTGTTCACATGTGGTAATATAAATTTTGATTTCATGTATGCAAAAAATAAAACATAATACAAGAAAACAACATATAACTATAACTAATTAAAACAAAACATGACATTCAAGTGGTTGTATCTAGTACATCAAATGTTTAACAAAATAATATCAAGTATTTAACAAAACGTATCTAACAAGTGTTTAACAAAACGCCTAACAAGTGTTTAACAAAACGCCTAACAAGTTCTTTCATTAAGGCGGTTGTAAAGCACTCCAATATCATCATAATTGAAGTTCATGCAAATAAGAAGTATATACATCAATTTACATCAAAATCGATTCACTCAATTACGAATGTGCGTCTTTATAACTATGAAAATTTGCATATAACTATGAACAAAATACCTATTCACTCACGTATATGGACTTTGACGATTCTGTCCACTCCGATCGCACTTCATCAATTCCGCCACTCGATCGCACTACATCAATTTGAACTTGAGAATACCTATTCACTCATGTATATAATTGGCTACAATTATTAAACATTTACAAAAAAACAATGAAATAGAACTCAGCAAAAGAAGAAAAGAACAACAGCTATCTCGACCTCGTAAGAATAAATGCATAATAATAGGAAAACCATGGTTTAGATACTTGCACCTAAACCTAGATCTCTACGGGCAAGTCAGGTAACATGCTTTAGTAAAAAAAAAAACTACATAGAGCACACATATTTCAATAGACTCTGTTTTTATTTGCATTCACATTCTCATAAACTGAAATTATAAAAATGTGTTTGTTTTGTCTCATTTTCAGAAAAGATTAAAAAACTAACAAGTCAGAGCGCTCAAGTTAGAAACAATTTCAATCAGTTTGTTTTTACAATTTAACCTTTTCTTCTTGCGAAGCACGCAGAGAGTTGACACCTTTTGAGCTAAATTCTCAGCAGCTATCTGTTTATAAAAAGAAAAGGTCTTCTTTTCAATTAGTTGCAAAGTGTATAAACTACTAAATGAACTGCAATGGCTAACTTTTGGTAGCCATCTTCAATAGCAGCACCATACTGATGAACGAGAAAACAAATAAGCATTCATCCTCCCCTCTACCCCCACCCACCCCCACTCTCACACTGCATCGGGGGGAAAGGGTAGCATCACTTACATAGCTTCATTCTTCAGCATTCAGCCTTTTTTAGCATAAATTGGAAAGAAATAATTTCATTTCACTAATAAAACGATAAAATTATACAAGAGCTACACAGGAGAGTATTATCTTATAGGTGAAGTATTAGTTGCTTAACTTGTAATTATACATTAGGTTCTTAATTGCACCATAAAGGTCCATGTTTGAGTCATATTAACATGTGCAAGTACAGGTTGCAATCCAGATGAAATTGGAACTTGTGAAATCAATAAATTTAAACCTCCTAGACCCATAGGAGCCAATGTATCCTTCTTCCTTGTCATTGCAAATTAATCTTGGTTTTGATCTTCAGACAACTCTCGCCTTATTTCCCTTTAATAGAAATGGTTCTTTTCCTTTTTATTATAGACAGTGAGATGAAAATGTGGTAATTTCATGATGCTAAATTGTAAATTAGTAACCATTTAAAAGTATGTATCTACATTTTCTTATAGGGCCAGCAAGTTGTAATAATAGATTGATAAAATTACACACCCAAGGTAAAAAGTTGAATAGAGATGAAACTACTTACAGATTGTGGATACCGAGTCGATGAATATCATCTAGACAACGATCCATCGGCTGAAAAATGTAGCCAGAGCAAAGCACCATAGTTAAGTTCAGAACTTCAAATTCAAGCAACAAATTTATTTTAGAATAAAAGACTTTTGCATTTATTGCAAGCCCAAGAAAATTCATATCTTTTCTCCTACTTGCCATTCCAAACAGAAACAAGCCATTACCTGTCAATTCATTTCCAACCAAACATTATTTTACCTTTGGCAAGCACATAATTTGTTTCAAATAATTTATAGACGTCTAATGATCCAAAATAAATCCAAAGAGTAATTATTTAATGAGGAAGTTTCAGCAGATTAACATCCAAGAAGATATGACGTGGAAGAGACGGCAACCAAAAGGAACAAATACACTTTGGGTAGCTGACGAACCTAGAAATAGAAAATTGATGATCCATCATGAATGGTATCTGACCTGAAAAATGTCCAGCCGGACAATTTTATCAAGGCGGGTGCATCTTTCAGCATCTTCCAGCTGATCCTGAACCTTCCGCCACTGGCTATCAACTTAAGCATACAAACGAAATGATTGCAAATGATCAGGCACTTAGAAAAGAAAGAAAACAAGGCATGAGAAAGAGAAAGAGAAAGGTTGAAGAACTTAACAAACAGGATACCTTGATAAAGGCACAGGATTCGAGAAATTGCCTAAATTCCAGCCTATTCCGCCGATTCTCCTCTTGAGCCTTTGCCTTCTCCTGAACCACACAAAAGAAAAACCTCAGGTTCAAGATATTGCAGGCCAAATGTGTCAGTACAGCTTGCTTAACATGTAAATATAAGAGGACTACCTTGAAACTGATACATTTCCAGGAAACAAATAAATTTGAAATAACTGCAAGTAAATGTGTCTACTGCTGAATGCCTAAATCGTAACAGTTACAAACAGCACATCCAGTATAATTTTATATCTGTGCTCGATATTTACAAGAACTACACAAAAAATCCCAATTCGACTTCAAGATACTCAACTCAAGCAAAGTCTTATCATATACTCGAGCAACTCAAACACCTGACAACCTTAGTCTTCTAGATGACAATCGCTGATAGTTTAGTAGTTCACCAATCAACCAGGGAAACATCGCACTAAAAATGCTAACATGTAAGTACTTCATGAACTCCAACATCCACCATCCGTCAATTATACCTACATTTATACACTTGGTCTTACTCTGGTTGATATTGAGTTTAGTTTCAATGGCATCAAAATTTACAAAGATGTGAATGATTAGACGATACCGGTAAAAACCATACAATTTACAAACTCTACAAATAGGAGTAGGAATACAAATTTATACTCGAACCTTCTACAATACCTAATTAGTAACTGGTTAAAGACTATTTTACTTAATAGAAGTTAGAGTTTCAAAGAAATACATATAAAAAATTGAAACATACCGACTGCCGCTGTGCTCCGCCGGAGTTGCGTGGCTGAGGGAGAGAGTCGAGAGCAAGGATGAGCGAGATTGAGACAGAGAGTCCAGAGAGAGTCGAGACTGAGGGCTGTGGGTTTTGAGTTTTAACATTTAATAAAAAGTACTTTTTTTTAGACTAAAATAAAAAAAAAAATGCTTTTTTTTTGTTTTATTTTCAGTTTCTGTAGACTGTAAAAGCTTTTAATTTTAATAAAAAGTGCTCTTTTTTTTCAGATTTGCTATTCAACTTAATTTAATATCAGCAACTTATGATATTTGAAAAAAAAAATTCGGTTATTTGGTTTGGTTAACCGAAATTACAAAATGGAACCGAACCGAATAACCAAAATTCTAAAAATAAAAACCGAACGGAATTTTTCGGTTCGTTTCAATTCAAATTTTTGGTTCCGGTTTGGTTTGGTCGGTTAACCGAACTGTGCACAACCCTATTCATAGTACATAATATTTAGTCTTTTATGTGTAAAAATTTATATATTTAAGACTTATAATTTTTTTTATTAAACTATAAAGTTTTATGCAAATCTAAAATTTGCAAATTAAAAATTAAAACTCGAGCACTTTTAGAATTATTCTAAAGTTGCTAAAATAAAATTGATAAACTAACTGAAAGTTATACCATTAAAATAAATAATAAATAAGGACATGAAAAATGCCAATAGACTCCGGTTTATAACTATTGTTAAAATTATTGTCTTTAAGAAAAAAAACGACGCTAATTACAACAGTGTAACCAACTGTTGACGAAAATAATGAATAAATATTGTCTTTTGAAAAATATTAGGCGCTAATCGACAACAAATTACAAAAACATTGTCGGAGACCCGAGAAACCTGTTGTCAAAAAATAAAAAGACCGCTAATAGACAACGCTTCAAGAAAGTATTGTCTTAGGCTCGAGTGAACTGTTGTCGTTAACAAAAAATCCGCTCATTGACAACGGTTTAATGGAAATCCGTTGTGAATACTTATAAGGACAAACGATTTAGCTAAAATCCGTTGTCTTTTGGGTGTTGTTGTTGAGCATTTTTCTTGTAGTGATGAGTGATGTGTTTGAACACCTAGATTTCCAGTTTTGTTGTGACAGGGTTAGTTGTTTTTTTTGCTTGTGGACATGACTTTATTTTTCCTTATGTTAATGATTTTTACTTAATTGTTGTTAAAATGTCACAGGGATTAAAAAAATTATTACACGTTTTAAATAGAGTTTGTGACTGAGTTTTACTATTTATATATTTTCCAGTAGTAGTAATGGGGGTGGGCGTCACAGAGTGGTATCAGAGCCCGGCTACAGGTTCTGTAGACTATCCATGTACACGAACTCAGAACTCAAGGAGCTCAAGCATGCCAGTAAGTTTTACTTTATTGTCTTATGTATTTTATGTTTCATGAATTATATTGGCCATGTGTTATTATGTTTCTTCTAAGACAGTGTTCCAGTTATGGTGAGAACTAGAGGTGAAAGTAGTGGTGGGGATAGAAACCTAGGAGGGGAGACTCCTATACTGACTAGTGACCGGGATGATGTCATAACCCGACTTACAGAGCTTATCCAATGACAATCGGAACAAATTCAACAACTCATCCATTAGAGGGATACAAATGGGCAACAAAGAGCCAAAATGAATCAACCGCAACAAAGGATAGATCAAGTCAAGATAGTGGGGGAAAGATTCCGAAAGCTAAACCCACTAACCTTTGAAGATGCAGCCGATCCCACAATAGCAGAAGATTGGTTACGAACTTTAGAGAAAATGTTTCAATACAGTAGGGTTCCAGAAGAAGAGAAAGTGATGTGTGCATACTTCTTAATTACTTCGCGGAAGTGCCGGGCATTCGTGGGATGCGATGAAAAGTATTGAAGATGCTACAATCATGACCTGGGAAAAATTCAAGGAGTTATTCAGAAACAAATACTTCACAGCTCTTGTTTGAGTAATGAAGATCAATGAATTTATACAACTGCGACAGGGAACCATGACAGTTGGGGAATACATTCGCAAATTTGAGTAGCTTTCTAGGTTTGCTACCCACATGGTTAGCACTGATGCCCTGAAATTTGAGAGGTTCATTGAAGGTCTAAGGCCAAAACTGTATAGAGATGTTAGTATGGCAGGAACTCTAGGAGTTACATATTCATAGGTTGCTGAGAGAGCATTGGTATCAAAACAAGCTGAAGCGAAAATTATTCGTGCTCAAGAAGTTCGGCGGCAGTTTAAACAAGCACTGGGCCAACGATGGACTGGAAATCAAAAGAAAAGACCATTCCAAACTCAGCAACAAAGGTCCCATTTTCAACCACGACAGGGACATCAATAGTGGGATCAGAACAAATGCCAAAGAGATGATGATGAGACAGAGCACCACCCCGCAACCTATGTGCCATAGATGCGGTAGCCAACATAGTGGAGTGTGTTTTGCAGAATCTAGAACATGCCATATATGTGAAAAGGTGGGGCATATAGCCAGGATGTGTCCAAGAAATCGAAACCCTGCTAGACAAAATATTATACCAGCTAGAGCATTTACTATCACTAGAGCGGACGCAGAAGCAAATCCATCGGTGGTGACATGTAATCTCCCTATATCTGGCGTGCCAGCATTTATATTGTTTGATTTAGGAGCTACACATTCATTTGCATCCACTGAGTATGTGAGGAGACTGGGTAGGGCACCTGATGTAACTGAAGTGGGTTACAATGTAATTCCCTCAGGAAATTCCAAACAGACAAATCAAATTTTGAAAGCTTGTTCTATTCCAATCGAAAATAGAGAACTTTATGCTAATCTAATTATGTTAGCTATGAACGACTATGATATTATTATGGGTATGGATTGATTGTCAAAATATGGCTCTAAAATTGATTGTCAGAAAAAGACAGTGACATTTCAACCCCTAAAAGAAGATTCATTTACCTTCGTTGCAATCACTACTCGCTTTAGATTTCCAATAATATCAGCACTAAAGGCACAACGTTTACTGAGTGTTGGATGCGAAGGATACCTGGTGAGTGTCATGAGTATCAACGAACAACACCAACCAACCCTTGATGAAATTCCAATCGTACGAGAATATTCCAATGTATTTCCAGATGTTCTTCCTGGATTACCACCCTACCGCGAGATCGAGTTTGTTATTGACCTGCTTCCAGGAACGTGTCCAATTTCTAAAGCTCCATACTGCATGGCTCCATTGGAATTGAAAGAATTAAAGATACAATTGCAGGAGTTACTAGATAAAGGCTTCATTAGACCTAGCTTCTCGCCATGGGGTGCGCCAATTCTGTTTGTGCGAAAGAAGGATGGTAGGATGAGATTGTGTATCGACTACCATGAATTGAACAAAGTTATAATTAAGAATAAATATCCATTACCTCGAATAGACGATTTGTTCGATCAACATCAAGGTGCAACAATATTTGCATCACTCAACAAATTACCTAAAACATTGGACGAATTGATGTTGATACAAAAAGAAATTGGGGACAAAGAAGGACTATGATTCATTTCCTTTGTAAATGCACAAATCCCTAGAGTGATCTTAGAAAAAGGATCATTAAGCAATGAGGGAATCCAAAAATCTAAGACTACATATATTGTACCCACATATCACCAAAAGCACACATAATATGGCCTTGGATACAAAGGCAAAGGAAAGAAGCCAACTGAGTATACTGAGGGGACTGCTAAAATTAAATTCAGAAGAGTCCATCATTAGACTTGATAAGTAGTAAATATGCATGCATTTAGAGGCATATTTTGGTGCGTAATTCATACTTTTGCATGGATATTAAATGTGTTTACGTTAGTTTCTCTTGTTGGGTGTGATACTACGTATTCTTGTATACTTTTGTAGGAAACCAAGCCACATTTGAAAGGATGTTAGTAGAACGACCTAGACTGGAATGTCAAAAGCCAGGAGATGAACAAAGACGCGAAGAAAACAAGAAAAACAAGCTCACACGATCGGACCGTGTGAAACTACACGGCTGTGTGTGTATGCAGGGAATGAATTACCGATTGAAATTCATAGGACTGGGTCATGTGAAATAACACAACAGTGTAAGGTGTATTGTGTGATTTACAGAGACTTAAGATGCTTCACACGACCTGGCCGTGTGAATTTACACGGATGAGTGAGATGCTACATAGAGAAGGTTTTATTTCCTTATTTCATGAGGACTCTAATGACATCCTGAAAGGCAACTATAAAAGTAAGACTTAACCCTAAAGTCAGATAGAACACACTTGGAAGAAAATATAATAACATGGAGAGAAAGAAAACGGTTACAACGAAGAACAATACGAGACATCTACTAACCATGAAGGCACGAAGGTTCGAGATTGTGAAGACAGATCCATCTACTCAAGAGGGTTTCATCATCATAGTTTAGATCATTTTGTTTCATTCCTTAATTCCATGTTTAACTCTTATTGTATTTCAATTATGTAATAGATAGGAAATATAAGCCGAGTAAAAAAAGCAGCCAAGTTGAAGATTGCATAAATTAACTGAAGGATTCAATGAAGATTCAGCTGTTTGGCAGCTGAGTATCGAAAAAGTGTATCAGTCAAGTAAAAAAGTTGTGTCTGTCAGCAGACTAAAAACTGAGTCATCCCAGATATATGGAGAAGACTCAACAAAAGGGTAAAACAGCTCAAGAACTCCAAGAAAGCTGAAGAAGTCTATTGGAATGAAAAGTCAAAGACTTACCCAAAATGGTAATAGGACAGACCTGCAACCTTAAAGATGTCTTGTTGAAAGAGTGAAAGTAGCTAGGAACCAATGCAATGTTCGCCGAAAAGCTGCAGAGTTTCAGGCAGCCTGCAGAGCATTAAATTAAGAAGATTCGACATTAAATGCTGCACAGCAAGACAAGCCAACGATCAAGAAGTGAAGTTTGAAAATGTCTATCTCTTCGACGACACTTTTTCAAACTGTCACTATAAAAGGCTGAGGAATAATATGAGAGAAATACAAGACACATACGAGCCACTAAGGAAAACACAAGCAATCTGAGCAAAGAAGTAAAACACTCTCAAGCTATTCATTCTAATCCTCAAGCCTATTTTTGTAGTGAATCAATCCAACATACTCGGTGAAGGAAGAAAAACTTCAACCTGTTGAAGAGGAAAAATTATTTTAAAAAACAAGGGGTCTGCACATCCACGAAGTGAAGAAAATGTAGTGAGGTTCAAGTTAGAACCTGCTTTGAATCCATCGAAGGGCTACGTGATCGAGTCCGAAGGATTTGAAGGAGTTGAAGTAGTGAGGCAGCTGCCTTACGAAGAAGCTGAGTCCCAGGAGTTGAGCTAGTTGAGTTGAGTGACCAAGGCTTACTTGGACTGTTGTATCCATTTCGTAACAGTTGTTGCATTAGTGGATTGCCTCCAGGAGTTGGAGAAGAGTGGAATAGAGGAATTACCCTATCCTCGAACCATTATAAAATTTCCATGTGTCTTTTATATTCAACATTTTAATTCTGCACATTTATTATGGTGAGTTATATTTGCTCAACTCTACTGATAATAATCTTTACAAAAAGGGTGTAAGACTTCTGTTGTAACAATCAAGTAAGCTATATTCTTAAAAGAGCTCACCTCACTCAGATGAGTTACTCTATCAATATCAACAACTCAGTCGAGTCTATTGAATGGTTAACTCTCCTGTTGAGGTTGAACCTAGTTGCCTTAAAAGGACTAAGATATTGACTTGTGTAAAACTCTGATTTAAGATCAAAATCATAAAATTGGTTACGTCTATTTAACCCGTACTTCTAGACTTAACTTAACACCCCTTGGGACCTACAAGTGGTATCAGAGCGGTTGGTTCAAAAGAACCTTCTGCACTTATTATTGAACTAGATCTCAAACTTTTAAAGATTAACTCTTGACTGTTTTTAAACTTTTTTTCAAAAGTTATTATCAAGGAAACAAATCTATCTCACATTACCATGTTTACTGTGGAAGAGTTTGATGATTAGAAAATTCGCGTGCAGGCACATCTCTCTGCACTATCATGAAATGTGGTTTGTCATAGAAGATGGATCCATACAGATCATAAAAGTGAACACATCCATGAGAGTTGTTGAGGTGGGGCGGCTGAAAGGCTTGTTATAGTTGAAAAACCAAGGAGAGAATGGACCAACGAAGATCGAAAGAGATATAACTTGGACAATGTGGCCAAGGACATTTTATATAAAACTCTTGACCAAACAATATTTAACAAAGTTAAATCTTGCAGACTATTGAGAAATATGGTAAAAACTGACTCTAATCTGCGAAGGCTCAGAGTAGATTAAGGAAAACAAGTTGACTACTATTGTACAGAAGTTTGAGAACTTCAAGATGATACCTGGTGAAACATTGGACCAGTTGGATGCCAGATTCGCTGAGATTGCAAATGAGTTTTCAGCTCTTGGTAAAGAATATACACAAAAGGAAATGTGTATGACAATTCTTAGGTCACTCCCAACTGAGTGGAAAATGAAGGTGATGGCCCTTAGGCATTCTATGGACTTAACAAGGATCTCCAACCATGAGCTATTCTCAGACTTAAAAGCTTATGAATTCGAGCTCAGGAGAAATGAGTAAGATGAGATAACTGCAGATAGCCCTAACGGTCCAAAGATTCAACAAGTTCTTCAATAGTAACTATAAAAGAAACAAGGGTGAATCTTTCAGAAGACACTCAACACCTTCCAATAGCAAGGAAGAAAGAACCCTAAAGAGAGCGGAGACCATGAAAGTAGAAAACCTGTACTGGAACTACAGATAGCCAGGGCAGTTTGCAATGACTGGCCTTATACACCAGTCAACAAATTTAGAAATGAAGAGGATCGGAAGGTCTTCAGGGAAAGAAGATATGAAAGAAAGAAAGCCAAGATGGCTGCTAAACTAGATACAACCAAGTGCAAGGAGACTGCTGAGTCAGACAACAACAAAGCAGATTACTCGTCTGACACAGATGAAGATGCGTTAATATGTCTCATTGCTAAGGAACAGGAAGATGAGGTAAATTCTAACTCATCTGGCTCAAATTCTGATGATAGTGATAATGACACACACTTCATCACCCACAGATCTTTATGATTCATTAGGAAAAATGATGAAAGACTTTGAGCACTTGAAATCCTCACACACACTTCTATATGAGGAAAATAGCTAACTCAAGAGCCAAAACTCACAACCGACAAAAGATCTGAGTATTCTTAGTCACATAGTTGTTGAGAATAAAGAGTTAAAGATTGAGATAGCTAGGGTCAAAGCAGACTTAGTTGAAAGAGAAAAGAGCAAAAAAGAAATAAAAAATGCGATGGCATCACTCAACAAGTCATCCAAAACATTGGATGAATTGATGATGATATAGAAAGAAAGTGGAGATGAAAAAGGCTTAGGATTTAATTCCTTTGTCAATGAACAAACTCCTAGAGTGGTAATGGAAAAAAGATCCTCAAGCAATGGGGGAATCCAAACGCCTAAAGCATCATATGTTGCACCCACACACAATCACAACCACACATATGCTTCCTTAGGCTATAAAGGCAAGGGAGAAGCCATGTGAGTTTGTTGAAAGGGAAACTTAAACAAAATTTAGTAAAGCCCATCAACAGACTCCAAACAGGAAGTATTCTGTGAACTTAAAGCAGAACTACCAAAGGCCTAGAGGTTTTGCCAAAAGAAACCATAAGAAAGGGAATGATAGAAACTACCATACACAGGCTGACTGGAACCTTAAAATGAAATATCAACCAAGTCCTATGGAATACAAGCTGGCAAAGACCTCAAACTCAAAATAGGCCATACCCAAGCAAAAAAATCAATATCAACACACTTATGCACCCAAGCACAATGCCTATAATGCACAAACATTTCCATATTATCCAAAGAAAGCAAATGCACAAGCACATACACATGCATAAGGACAAAAGAGACAGATGTATGTTTATAAAGCTCCTAAGCAGTTTGCTAAAATTCATTATGATTATGGAACTGATAGGTGGCAACCTTTTAAAGTCAGATTATTTGGCTATAGGTTGGGTAGATCACCTTACTTGTTTGGGTACCTAAAACTTGATTTCCTTAATTGCAAGTTTAGAGAACAACTGAGTGTCAAAGAACTTAGTACATGGATAGTGGATGTTCCATACATATAACTGGGAATAAAAAGAATCTATCATATTTTAAGAGTCAAGAGGAGCAAAAGTTATCACTATTACAAAAACGTTAATAGACAGCGGTTTTAATCCAATGCCTATTAGTAAAACAACCGATGTTAGAGTCGCCGTGTTAAAAACATGAACTTTTGACAAAGAACCGAGAACCTAGTATCATTTTCTATAAGGACACAAGTTTTAAACCATTGTCTTAGAGATAAAATATCAGCTTTCTAAGACCGATGTTAAAAATAGATGTTTTTTACACCGGTTTAGAACCGGTGTCTTTTTATGAATAGACATCTAAAGATTCACACCGGTTTTAAATTGGTGTCATTTCTTTAAAGACATCGGCTTGAAACCGGTGTCCGTGATAAATAGATGTCGCTTGTTCACACCGGTTTTAAAGCGGCGTCGTTTAATTCAAAGACACCTATTCAAAACCCATGTCTTAATGTTTTTAGAAGTAGTTTTAAAAGAATGTTCATTTTCGCAAAGACAACGGTTCAAAGATGTCCGATGTCCGACATATCAAACATAGATGTCTTTTGTATGAAATTTTAATTTGTAACCACTAGATATAATACAAAGTCGCAAAAACCCATATCAATAAGAAATTCACCATAAAATCCAATTCCACAAACCATCATGAGATTCACTACCAATTAAACATGGAATCCGATTCCACTAATTAACAAAAAGTGCAACATTAACGTCACTAAGATCCAAAATCCAACAAAAAATACTAGTAGCAAAGTTTTCTTTCGATAAAGCAACTACAAATTCATAATCCAACTCCATCAACCAACAAAAAAGCTATATGCATTCAACTAGGGGCAACAAAATCCAGATCAACATTGCTCCTGTCATTCAAGCTTTCAAAAATATTCTAACTATCCGTGAGAACATCCATTCTTTTAAGTACCTGAACAAAATAATACCACAACAATCAAATATTTATTCGACTACATATATAATACTTTATAATGCATTACCTTGTTTTTGCTTCTTTCTCCCTTTAATATGCTTTGTATAATATATCTTGCTTCTTGCTCCTTTAACATTCGAAATGAACTATTTCGCCTTGCAAACATAGAAAATGGCCAAAAATTACATTAGTTCACTAACATCACAAATTCACAATACAGTCTATGAAAGTTTAAAAGAGAACTAAGTTTTTTATATAATTGAGCTAAACTTTAGGTGTAGTTTTTGTAACTAACCCAATATATAATGCTAAAGATTTTATAGGATTATATAATCGATTGATGAAGGCATGGCTCCGGTTTCCAGCAGATTTTGGTGTCCCGACTTCTTGCTAACCTTTGTCTCTCAAGCTATTCGAAGTTAAAAGCACAAATTCAATACATTCAGTGTGCAACAAAAGAACAAAGAGCAATTTACCTAATTCTTGAACTTGGAAGGTTTGCTATGAACGTCGAGTTTCAACCCAACCCACTTGAACCCTAGTTAAAATGCTTAATTTCCTACTTGATTAGCTTTTTATCTCTCTACCCCGTTAAACTATGTAAAACGTCTCACGGAAGTTTAACACTGAAATAACTGGATTCATAGAACATAGAAGATAGTTAATACTTTATAACGGTCATCTTATGTTTAGGGTCAATAGAAACACTTCTATCCAATAAATTCACTGGTTTTAGTTTTGCATGCAAAATGCGGATTTTTCAAAATTTCCCCATCTAACATCATATAACAAATTTGATAGATATATGATAATGTTATAATAAACGGATAACAAAATACCAAGTACCTACAATGTACGATGTTCTACTAAATTCGCTAGAGTACCGTCATGAGATATTCGAAACTTCCAATGATCTTACTTGAATGAAATTAATGTTGATCGAACACCAATGTAATAAAACCATTAGATGTAGGGGAATCTAGGCCCAATTAGCATTTTGAAGTTCGGCTAGTTGTCGCTCATCTCTCGAAGCAGAATTTAAACTAGCAGATGGACTGTCAGCGAAGTATTATTGATGTTTGACATTCACACCATATTACAAATGATATTGGAAAATGACCCAATTAGTATTAAAGAAAATGAAGATCTTAGTTTAAACAACAGACATAATATAGAAACTCAAAAATATGAGGGAAAATATGGAAATCTATTTTTTGTTGTTTATAATTACACATCAAAAGTTACAAGTTAAAAAGAAAGTACATGTAATATCATGTGAAGCAGAATTTAAATGACAACATAAGAAACTATGGCAGTTACCTCCCGCAGAGCCTTGGAAATATCCTTCATTGTCTAAGATCAGACGCTTATCTTGTCATAAAGTAAATGTCAGAAATGTTGACAACCATAGAAATCTATATAAAGCATAATTATGGCACCTTTTGCTGCTTATCTCTTTTGTCTTGACTACAACTGAGTGCCTCGCCTTGCATTGCATGCATTGAGATGAAAAAACCAATTTAAATCCACCGAAAACTAATCTACGACTCATTTGAAATATATAGATAACATTGCTTAAAGTCTTCATCATGTACACATGGAAGGCACAGAACAATAGAATAATATAAATTGCTTTCCAGAGAAAAACCTAGTTATTAAAATAACAACTAATAAATTTCTAAAACCATACTATCTAAATACATGAGAAAACATAAATATTATTAGAGTTGGGTATAAAAATGGAAGATAAAAAATGGTTCAAAGGAACATATACACAACAAAACTGTAATTGTCTTAAAACAATGCAAACCCTAATTCAAAAGGCAAGCTTAATTTGAAATTGAAATGACAACAAAATTGGATTTAAACCCTAATTCTAAAAGCAAACTTAATAAAATATAGCTTTAGTACCGTTTTGTACAAAAGTGGTGTCTAATTTGCAAGAATCAATATAAATAGACATACACCGGTTTTACGATTCCGATGCCAAAACCAGTGTCTATTTGATGATGCTCTTTATATTAGACACTGATTCTGGAAACCCGTTTTCTATTATTAAAAGACTGCACTAATAAGACATCGATTCTGCAAAAAAACCGGTGTTAAAATTGAAAAGACATCAGAAAAATCCATAAAACCGATGTCTTTTTGCTTATGTCTATATGCAGTTTTCTTATAGTGAATATTTGGAAAACAATAAAGCTCTAGGGGAAATCAGAGGCATTTGAACCATAAAAAAATGGATTGGAAGTCACAGATATATCTTATGATGAAGGGCTGTATTTCAATCTGTTGAGTATCAGCCAACTCTGTGATAAAGGCAACAATGTAGGATTCAACATGGGTGTATGACAAATAAAAGATGCTGAAACAAGTGAAGTTGTGGTATCTGAAACAAGAAAGAAAAATATGTATGTAGTGGATTGGTCCACTGCTACACCAAGCACATGTCTGCTAGATAAAAGCACAGCGAAGTCAAGCTGGTTGTGGCACAAGAACCTGAGTCACCTGAATTTCAAGACAATCAACAAGCCGACAAAGAGTCATTTAGTTAAAGGATTGCCAAACTCAGTATACAAGAAAGAAAGCATTTGTGATGTATGCCAAAAGGAAAAGCAAATTCAAGTCTTCATTCAAGAATAAGCCAAGTTCTTCTTCAATAAGAATCTTACATCTCTTCCATATTGATTTATTTGGACCTACTGAACGAGCAAGTTTAAGTGGAAAGAAATACACCTTAGTGGTGGTGGATGATTATTCAAGATACACATGGACCATTTTTATGTGTGAAGAGAAGGAAACTTTGCAGAAGCTTCCACAACTTATGAAGAGAGTTCAAAATGGGAAGAGTCAAACCATTATAGAGATAAGGTCTGACTGAGGAATTCAGTTTGTCAATGGGATCATTATAACCCAGTATTGCACAATGGTATTCTCATGAGTTATCTGCTGCAAGAACTCCGCAGCAGAATGGAGTAGATTAAAGAAGGAACAGAACCCTTGAGGAAGCTGCAAGGACCACGTTAGCTGAAGCTGGATTGCCTAAGAGATTTTTGGCTGAAGCCATTAACATTGCTTGTTACACTCAGAATAGGTGTATAATAAATAAGAAGCTGTCCAAAACCCCCTATGAAATCTAGATAGGAAGAAAGCCTAATGTGGGATATTTTCACATCTTTGGAAGTAAGTGTTTTATTCATAACAATGGAAAGGACAAATTGAAAGTTTTTGATGCTAAAGTTGATGAAGCTATCTTCTTAGGAGACTCAACTGACAAAGAAAGCTTTCAGTCTTGAATAAGAGGACTATGGTCATAGAAGAGTCTATCCATGTGGTTTTTGATGAACCTAATGTAAATGGAGAATACATTTATTAGTTAGCTTAAAAGATGAATCAACCGACCATTCAGAAGAGTCCTTATGCTGAAGCAAGTGTCAGAAGACTTGACCTTGATGAGGATGAGGTAGCTGAATCTCAAGGACAACTAGAAGGCTTGCAGCTGAATAATAAGGATCAAGAAGGAGTTGTTCAAGACAACTGAGTTGCAAGAAGACTCAACCAAACAAACTTACTCCAACCAGATGTGAGATAGCTGAGAGACCATCCACCTGAGTTAGTCATTGGAGATGTTAGATAAGGAGTAAGAACCAGATCCAGGATACAACATGAAGCCATGTTTACTTGTTTCATTTCTCAAACTGAGCTAAAGATTATGTCACAAGCAGTGGACGACACTCATTGGGTTCTAGCTATGAAGGAAGTATTGAATCAGTTTGGAAGGAATAAAGTTTGAGAATTGTTTCACAGGCCTATCAATCAAAATATTATTGTACAAAGTGGATATTCAGAAACAAGATGAATGAGAAAGGATCTGTTGGGAGAAACAAAGTAAGATTGGTAACCAAAGGGTATTGCCAAGAAGAAGGAATATATTTTGATGAAACCTTTGCCTCTGTTGCCAGATTGGAAACAATAAGGATGTTTCTTTCTTATGCAGCACACAAAAACTTCACAGTCTACCAAATGGATGTCAAGAGTTCATTTTTAATGGACTTTTAGAAGAAGAAATCAATGTGGAAAAAATCCAGGTTTTGAGCAGAAAACTATTAGAGACAAAGTGTACAAGCTCTAGAAAGCATTGTATGATATATTGTCTCAATTTCTAATAGACAATGGATTCCACCAAAGGCAAAGTTGACAGAACACTCTTTAGAATTCAAGATGAAGAGAGTGTGCTGCTTGTTCAAATTTATGTGGATGATATCATCTTTGGATCAACAAACAAACAGCTGTGTGAAAAATTCCCAAACCTTATGCAAGGGAAGTTTGAGATGAGTATGATGGGAGATCTGACTTTCTTCCTAGGTCTTCAAGTGAAGGAAATGAAGGATGGAACCTTCATAACCAAACAAAATATACCAGATATTTAATGAAGAAATTTGGTATGGAAGAGAAGTCATTTGTGAAGATTCCCATGAATACTTCTATAAAAAGGGATATGGATGCAGATGAAAAGCCAGTTGATCAGACAAGATATAGGGCACTCATTGGATCATTGCTCTACTTTGACTGCAAGAAGACCTGACATCACCTGTGATGTAGGTGTATGTGCGATTTGATCCGCTCTGAAGAAAGTCATATGACTGCAGCAAATAGAATTCTGAGATATTTGTAGGGTAGCCAAGAAGTTGGCTTATGGTATCCAAAAGAAGGTGGATTCTAAGATGATTGGATACTCAGACTCAGATTATGCTGGATGTAGAGTTGACAGGAAAAGTACATCTGGTACTTGTCAAATGCTTGGAAATAGATTAGTTTCTTGGTTCAGCAAGAAACAAAATTCCATAGATACATCCACAGCTGAAGTAGAGTATATTAATACAGGCAGATGTTGTGCCCAATGTTTTATGGATGGGCAACAAATGAGAGATTATGACATAGAAGCAAAAGAAATTCCAATTATGTGTGATAACACAAGTGCCATTGCAATCATTCAGAATCCAAAGAAAGAATTCCAATTATGTGTGATAACAAAGCACATTGATGTCAAGTATCATTTCATAAGAGATCATGTTGAAAAGAAAGACATCACATGGGAATACATATAAAATGAGAAGCAGTTAGCTGATATATTCACAAAGCCCTTATGTGAATCAAGATTTGAAAAACTTAAGAATGAGCTTCGTTTGATTGAGCTAAGTTAAAACTCTCGGAAGACTCATCCAACAGTTTAAAAGATAGGAGAATTGGATATCAGGAGAATTTCACTCATCCAGCAGAGTGAAAACAATTTTTATAGTTGTTCAACATAATGGAGTTAGTTGGACAGTTGAGTCTCATTCAATCTAATAGAAGGAAGAGAGAAGCAGAGTCAAGTCATAAATGAAGAAAGATGACTCATTTATGAACTAAGTGACAAAACGAGATCGTTGCAATTAAGCGGGAATATTTTTCATTTGATGTTAGCCTCATTAAATGTTGTATAGTAAAAGCTGGGTCGGTTTACTTATGATTGGATATAAATGTTGTCACATTAAATGCGACGTGATTAACACCTTTTGAAAGTTTTGATCTGGGCCGTTGATAAACTTTTAGACCTTTGAGATTCTGAAACCATCCTTTCAAGTCTCACATATATCCAAAATTTCATTCTCTCTCTTCACTTTCACTCTATGCTTGAAATTCTCTCTGCAACAAGAAACCTTACTATTCTTGAAAATTTTCTAAGAAATCGAAATGGCTCCCAAACAAGTGCTCTTGATTTTGCCAAACTTCGAGAAAATCCACACTGGTTCCCTTGTGGATTTCGAAGGCCTTATCAAGCAATCTGATGATAAGGTGCTGGTTGAGAATAACTCGTCATCCGGAGAAATCTGGGCTAAAGAGGTTCTTACCTTTGGAGATGATGCAGACCTTCCAGGAGGAGATTTCAATGTTCTATGTGATCGCATATGTTCACGAGGAGACATTCACTCTTCAGTGAATGAAAAAAATATTAAGTTGGTTGCAGCTGACTTGACCAAGTTTTTGCACCTTCCAAGCAGCGGACTCAAAGAACTGACTGGTAATGAATTCAACCTAATGAAGGCCTGGAAGGAGATAGAAAATAAGGAGGTGGCTGGGAAGGCGAAATACTCAGCCACCAAGAAGGCCATCAAGGAAGAATACCACTAGCTCATGGATGTGGAGGCCAAATGTGTTGACATGATGTTTGGGTCATACAATCAGCTATCTCAAGCTAAGCTGATTGTTATGGCTTCCATATGGAGGAGGTGGAGGTGAACTGGAATGAGTTCATCTTTGAAAAGATGTGTTAGAATGTCCAGAACGTGAAGCTGGTGGTAGGGATGCTTGCGCACTCCCAATGGGCTTATTTTGGCCTACTTGAGGGAGAAGAAGGGTGTGCCCCTTTGCAAAGGGAAGCTCTTCCATGCGAAAAAGAGAATGTTCAAGATGAACCTATCAGCTGCTCCGAAGAGGGCACATGCAAACAAGACTGCCACTTTTGAGGAGGAATCAATGTAACATGTTCCCGAGAACCCAGTTGCCTCTGCCCCAGTCCTCTCTCTGGAACCTATTGTCGTTGCTCCCAGAGTGACGAAGAAAAAGAAGGATAGTTGCTCCCCATAAGGCAGTTGCTAAAAAGAAAAAGACTCAGCCAGTAGCATAGTTAGCCATCGCGGCTGAAGAAACTGAAAAGAAGGAGGAAGAAGTCCCCCTGGAGAGGTGCTCCGGGAGACGACCTATGGAGAATCATGCTGTAGAAGAAGCTAATGAGACAGCTAAAGCAGTCATAGCGGAAGCCACCCTGATTCCAATATACAAGGAAGGTAAAAAGGTCAATTCTAAGGATAATGATTGTGAAAACGGTGAACAAAGCACTGCTGAAGAAACTCAAAATAGCTCAGCAGTCACCCCCACAAAAATGGGCGAACAAACTGAAGCTGAAGAAGCTCAAAATAGCTCAGTTGTTGACCCCAACTCTCAGGACAAAATGGTTGTTACCGAGGCAAATTATTGGACAAAGGAATCTAATGTTCAAGAACTCATCCCAGATGCCATTGTTCCTGAAATATCGGAATCCCCTGCCTATCCTGACGTTGAAGAACGGCTGCATACATGGAGGCTGTGGAAGTTGAGTGCCAGCCAAGTCAAGTTTATGAGATTGGATATGATTGCTGAGGAGGAATATCTCCTTGGCTTTTTGGATAATGCTACTATCTGCGTTGGCCTTCATGCACTCTACTGCATAGCAATTCTCTATGAGAAGAAGGATGTTGAAAAGGCCAAGACACTGGAAAACAGGAAAGTCAGTCGGTGAGCCAGCTGAGAGTAGCATCAGTGACATCAAAATAATCGTAGAAGTTGACCCCGTCGAGATGGCTCAGCTGCGACAGGCATTGTAAGAGTCCCGTGAGCTGCATGAGCAATCTATGCTTAAGGGTGTTGGAGAATCATCAATCTCTATCTCTCCAACCCCTGTAATAACTGACATTGTGAGGAACTTTGATGCAACTACCTCACCAGCTCATTCGGAGGGACAAGTGGCTAGCGAGGATGGCGATGATGTTGGGAATGAAGGAGTAGAATAGGGTAACCCATCAGAGCCACGCCCTATAGAAGTTGTTGACACAACTACTCATTTGGCTGAACATTCAAGTGAAACAACCAAGTCTTTGGTGACAGCTGACCCTATTGCCCATGAATCAGCTGGTGAGCCAGTTGAGGGAGAAGTTGATCACACTGCAGTCAGGTTGGAGAAGGCTGCATGAGACAAAAAAACTTTGGTGTTAAGAAGCTATTGTGAGACTATTGAACAAAACCCAATTCGAACCAACAACACTTTGACAGTTGAGACTGTCTCAGCTGAGGAACCAGCTGCATTGAATGCAAACAAAGTCACAGGTGTTCAAATTCCTATAGCTGAGGCACGTGATGGAAGTAGGAGGACCATGGCAGTTGACACTGCTGGTATTGAAAGTGTAATCCCAGAAGTTGCGGCCTCGAAGGATGCGAACATTGAAGACCCAACTGAAGCTAAGTCTGCAGAAGGGAATGTTGAATGCCTTGCAGTAGTTGAGACTGCTGCCAAGGTAACTGAAGACCCCATGGCAGTTGAGATTGCAAGGGAAATGTGAATGTTCCTGAGGCTCTTCCCAAATTTCTTGTATCTGAGTCAAGTAAATCCATTGAAATCGATGCTCTACATGACTTAGATGATTCCTAGATTTTGAGCATGACTCTGACAACCCAACTGAGTCTGATCCATAAGATAGAGAATTGGAAGCCCAGATGAAAGAGGCACGTTTGAAAGCCTCCAAGAAGTTTGTTTTGGTTGATGGACCACCCCCTATGGTTCCATCACCTATGGTTCCATCACCTGCCCCTGATGTCGCTAAGGAAACTGAGACACAAATTCCGCAAAAGGATGCTACAACTATTGCCAATGAAGCTGTTAAGACAGCTGAGGCTCGGTCAGCTCAGCAGGCTTCCACAATTGCGATTGCCAATGATGCTCAAATAGATGAGGCACAAAGAGATGTTGGCCAGGGTGAAAGAGAAGTGCTCCCAAAGGAGGAGTAGGACCTTCCTCAAAACCTGTTGGCATTTTTGAATTGGAGTTCCCTTACATCGATGAAGTCCAATTGGAAGCTAACACTGTGGAAGAAGCTGCACGCTTTCACATTTAAGTAGATCTAGTTGATATTCAAGCTCCATACGACTTGAAAATGGTCCCATTTGGCCATGATTTCAAATTACTCCTAGAAGAGGACTCTTCGCCTGAAGCAACCGATGTTCGAAAGGCCTTCCGAGCTATGTGCAACTAAATGGAGGCGATGGAATGAGGCTTTGTTGCTTTAAACTAGAGGATTAATAATCATGATGCCAATGGTATAATCATGATGCCAATGGTATCGGGGGACACAAGAGGAGTTGTGTTGAGAATCGAGAGAATGGACTACGGACAAAAGCTCTTCGTAGGGGAACATGTTGGGTACTTCAGGTCATTCTAAAAACTAATGGTCCTGGTGTTGCGAAGGTTCAATTTCAGTAGCATCAATGGAAAACATTGACCGTTTGGAACGAATTCATCTTACAGATATTGAGTTGCTCAAGTTGCAATTCAAGAAGCAAATTGAGAATATGGAGACCTCTCTGCGAGCTGAGATGATAGAAATGAAAGCAGAGTTGCATGCACTCTGCTCCGAACTAAGAACATCAGACTCCACAACTCACAAGAGGCTATACTCTCTTCTCCAATCGACTCCTAATCTCTCTTCCTCCCTCTCTCTCTCTCTCTCACACACACACAAAAGGTGATGTCGCCAAAAAGGGCGAAGATACAGCTGATAAAACCCCTATTAAAATTATTTTCAAAACACCGAAAGGCACTGATATGTGTAAAATATTGTAGGTCCCAAGGGGTGTGATAAGGTTTAGAAGGGGGTTGAATAAACCTTACCAACTTTTTGATTTTAGTCCTTTTAAAATAATATAGAGTTAATTTCACAGCTATGTCCTTGAGGGACAACTAAGTTAGTTAACCAGCAGAGTTAGCCACTCAACAGACTCGATTGAGCTGTTGATAGAATAACTCAGCTGCTTAGTCTAATACTTAACTTGGCTGTGATGAGATTTTCAGCGAAAGACTTAACACCCTTAAATTTGATTAAGCTTTGTTTTAACACTTGGTTTTAGCACTTTGTTAATTATCCGTTGGATAGCAAGTTATCAGCAGATATAAAATGATGTGCAGAAATAAAATGCTGAAATGTAAATGACACAATAATATTATAGAGGTTCGAAGATGGGTTAATTCTTCTACTCCTCTCTTCTCCAACTCCAGGAGGAATCCACTAAGTATTGATCAGAGTACAAAGTGCTTAACAGTCCAGATACACGTCTTGATCACACAGCTGACTTGCTCTTTTTGGGACTCAGTCTGGAGATGCCTTGATCACACAGCTGGCTTCTCGTCCGACTCAGCTACTTCACAAGGCGGCTGCCTTGCTATTTCAGCTCACTTTCTCAAGCTTCTTGGATTTGATCACGAAGCCCTCCAATAACTTGAGATTGGTTCGACCTTGAACCTTCCTACAATCCTCCTTGGAAAGTAGACCCCTTTTGATTCTTCAAAAGTTTCCTCTTCAACAGTTTGAAGTTGTCTTTCTTTCACGGGGTAGTGTTGGATCGATTTCATTCGAGATTTAGGCCGAGGAGTTTTCTTGAGTAACTTGAGAATATATTGCAAAAAGATTCTGATTTGAATAATTGCTTGAATGTTCGTTGTTCGGTATGCAAGGTAATCAAGGAAACCTTTTCTCAAAGTGATTCCTCAGCCTTTTATAGTGAACTTTCAAAAATCTGCCCATTGAAGAGATAGGCTGATTTTCAAAAGTCACTTATGTTCGTTGGCTTGTCTTGTTGCGATCCTTGATGTTGACATTTCCTCGTATTAAATGAATGTTCACTTTTCGTAGTCCGACACGAGGTGCGATGCTTCCCATTGGTTTATTCCTTTGCACGCTTCTCGGGATCGAACACTTTAAGACATGGCGGCATGGAAGTATTACTTATTTAAGTAAACTTCTTGACTCAGGCAATGATTCTTTTTAGTTGTTTTGACTTGACTGCAGTTCTTTAACTTCCCCAGGTGACTTCGAGTTAGCTTCCAATCAATGGATGACTCATCTATCACTTCAACTTGACACTTGGCTTCTTGAGTTAACTTGACGACACTTCACACAGTTGTATCCCAGCTGATACTCCTTCAGTCGAGTTCTTGACTTCTCCTCCTTGCCATACTCAGCTGTTTCACAGCAGAGTCTTCATTTCAGCCTTCAGTTGACTTCTTGTATTCCCAGGCATAGCTGACTTGACTCAGCTCATAAAGCTCAATCTATTACAATACAAATTACAAGGAAAATGGGGTGCCAACTTTCTAGTCTAAGTTTTACATGGCATTCATCAAAATCTAAACAATTAATTTCCCAACAATTTCCCCCTTTTTGATGATGCCAAAACTTAAAACATACAATCAAAATGTAAGCATCAAAGATACATACAGGCAATGCAGTAACAGAGAATGTATGCGTAGAATCAATCTTTTATTGATCATAACATTCTTGTCTTTACACAAATTTGTTTACAATGTGTATCAGAGCAAACATAGCAGACTATAACTACGCAAATATAGAAATTACAAATTTCTTATTCAATGTACAAAAGACTTACATACATATGCATTTACAATAGTAAAATACATGAAGGGGTGGACAACAACACTTCATCGCCTTCGCTGTCTCCTTCCTTCTTCTCTAGCTCTGTCATCCTCTGCGCTCTTTCTTTTCTTTTCTTCTTCAGCTGCTTTCTTTTTCTCGTATGCTCTCTTTGCAGCATCGTCTCTTTGCTTTCTTTCTTGCCTTTCTTCCCACAACTGATCTTGTCTTTTATTTTCTTCTTCGATCCTTTTCGCATATTCAGCATTCTTCCTAGCCACTTCTCGATTGGCTACTTCATCATATCCAGCCCAGTAGATCCTTCCCTTCTCGCCTGGATCTACGTATTCAATGTTTTTTGGTAGAGGTCTATGTTTAAAGCCTCTACCTCCACCACTTCTTCCTCCTCCTATGTGCGTGTATTGTACTGGAGTCTTCTTCTTTCCAGCAGAGTGACTGCTAGTAGTCTGCTGCCTGTTAGTTTCTTCGCATAGGTTCAGACCTTTCTCCCAGTACAATTCCCAGGCTTGGGCTATGGACATATTTTTGAAGTATCCCTCGGATTCGAGCGTTTTAAATTCTTCCACTGATTGTGGCTCGTCTCCGTCATCTGGAATGGCATCTGTGTCCTTTCCTGCCGGAATCCCTCCATATTGTTTCCATACTTCTAGAACACGGGCATCCATCTTCCTTTCAACCTCCTTCATCCCTGCTTCTACGATTTTTCTATTCTCAGACATAGGCACAACAGAGTGTTGGAGCGGCAGAGTCACTGGAAGTTTGCTGATTATGTTAGCTGTGACATGGCCTTATTGAGGGGTTTCAGCAAACATTAGGGTCATATCTTTTGAACCTTCCCCCTCAACTGCTTTTCCCTTCTCATTCTTCTGTTCGTCAACTATTTCCTTCTTCTTCTCAACAACTGCGTCCTTCTTTTTCTCATCCGGTAACCCTTTCAGCATCTTCAGGTATTCCTCTTCCCTCTTTTTGGCATCATCAAAGGAGAGAGGAACCCCTGGAAACATCCCTGTGAGCATAAAATCTAAGCGGCTGATAGCTGAGTTCTAGTTGGAGTCTGACTGCGGAGTATGCTGTTAGAAATTCTGAGCGGGTGGCTTTGGATTCGGCTGCCACTTTTCATCTCAGCCATAAGAAGGCTGAACTTGGCATTCATACTTTCCTCTACGCGCAGAAGTTCTTTCTTGTGAAATTCTCGCAACAGTTCCATTTCAGTGGTATGGGAGGCATGCATTCGGTCCATATTCTCTTGCATCCTCCTCTTCATGTCAGCATTATCAGTGCTCCATATCAACATTTTGTTGTACAATGCCTTGAAGTATCTGACTTGTTCGAATCCCATTGTACTCTGCTGTTGACACCATTCTCTGATCCGCAACACAATCCCTCTCAAGTCGGCTGTGAGAGTGGCATCCCTATTGTCCAACCGCATATCCAGTGAGGCCTGGTGCCTTTCAATTTTCTCATTCTCTCCAATGATAGTCTTAAAGACTTCACGCACCTCAGCTGTTACCTCAGTCTCAGCTGGCGGCCAAGCAGCATCAAAATCTAACTCTGCTGGGACAATGGAGTCAGTGGGAATCACTGGATCAGGTTTGTGGTACCGTTTCCGCTCACGAGTTGTTTCTTCTACAAGGTCAGGCACCTCAATTGAAAAAGGAAAAGTCTCTTCGAAAGCATCATCACGGACGTAAGGTATGGAATGTACAGTCGTTCGAGCCTGTGATGTGCCTGGTTGAGTCGACACTGCTACAGCTATGGGAGCCTGCGCATATGACTCGGTTTCAGCTGGGCCTTGGTGTGAGGGTTGGCCAGCTGACTGAGCCTCAGCTGTCTTAACAGCTTCTTCGGCCTCAGTGTTTTCTGCTAAGTGAATTGGCATGTCCTCAGCTGCACCATCAGCGTCATCGGAGATGATGAAGCCTGAGGATTTGGTTCATCATCAAAATTGAAAGTTTGTCGAGCGACCTGAATTTCGCTTGCTCGCATTTTGGTAGAACATCCTCCGATGAGTCCTCTTTGGCAGGGGTTGATTCAACTTCATCTGCGAATCCCAAGAATGTTGTATCAGGATCATCCTGGGAGTCATGAAGAGCGCTAATTTCCTCCTCTGAATCAACAATTATGGTCTGAGGAATGCTCTTATCTCCTTTAGTTTTACCTAGGGAAGTCTCAACCTCCCTTAGGCCTTCATTACCTCCTGCAGTTTCAACTGCAGCGGGGCCTTGTACAATCCCTTCGACAGGCGCAACTTCCTTGGGGTTTTTTGCGATGGCATCCATAGGAGTCTCAACTCCGTGGATTGCACTTTCATTGCCCAGAGTGTTAACTCCCGGGGCAGATCCATCATGTGCCTTGACTGCATCATCAGTGTCCTCAGCCTGGAGAGCCGTTGGCACTTCAGCTGAGATAGACTTAACTGTCCGAGCTTTGTCAGTGACAACTTGCTGTTGTTCTATTTCTTTTTTCTTCTCCACTTCGCCTCCTTTCTGCATTGTGGAGTCATCTGCAACATCCTCCGACCTAGCTACAGAGTGAGTTTCCCCCTCAGCTGGCTCACCAGCTGAGTGACTTATGTTGGGGTCACTTTGCTCCAGACTTCCGGTTGTTTCCTTTGAGTGTTTAGCCGTGGGTCCAGGTGGGACGACACCTTCAACAGGGATTGGCTCAACTTGGTTGCCCAATTTCCCAGTGTCATCGCCAAGTCCCTTGGATCCATTCTCTGAGTGAACTAGGGGTGTGGTTGCAGCAATGACTGTGGCGATCTGTTGTACCACTCCCAACAGATAAATCTCCAGCTGGGATTTGGAAGAGTCTCCTGGTCCTTCCATCAGCTGCTGCTCATGCATCATTTTGGATTCCAGCATGGCTTACTGCATATCCAATTTCTCCTTTGCAGCAACTAGATCCATGTCCTCATCACTTTCTGAAAGAGCATCGATGTGAGGATGAGTGTGATCGCTGGTTCCAGTGAGAGGACACATGTTGGCTCTCTCACGAGCTTCAGCTTCCTCTGCTAATCTCTCATTTTCTTTTTCTTTGAAGATATGTAAGATATCTAGGCAGTTATCTTCATCAAGTGGCTGAAGCACGGTGGTAAATCCTAGGAAGTTCAGCAATTCTTCCTCTTTCTCAATGAATTCAGGGCGTTCAAAATGTACCCTCGAGCGACTCAGCTTCCATTTCCTCCATTCTCGCAGACGATTTTGAATATCTGGGTATACAGGAGAAACCACCATCACATCATCATCTTCATCCTCTTCTTGTTGCCCTTCAGCAGCATTGGGGGCAGGTGGAGACACAATTCTTTCATCAGGATATTTTGCTGTCTCTGCTGCCTCTTCTTTCTCAGTTGTTCTATCCACAATTTTGGTCTTTTTTGCCTCCTCACTGATCGGCCTCAAGCAGACTTGGCGGTTTCATCAACAAACGAGATCAGTACTTCATCGCTAGATCTCGAGAGACTTTTCCCGGTGAGTGGCGGACTCAATTTGTCTTCTCAAGCTCCAAGAGCTTGGTGATTCTTCTTCTTCTTTTGTCCTTACCAGAGGAAGTTCTGGTTCGGATACTTCTTTCTCAGCTTCCTTGGTGGCGGGGGCCGGTGCACCTTTCTTTGACTGAGGAGCTGCCTTTCTTGACTTGGCAATCCTCTTCTTTTTAATGGTCGGAGAAGGTATTTGTGGTTCCTTCTCCACTTCGGCTGCGTGGGCAGGAGACACGCCGCAGTGCAGGGGGGTGACTCGGCGCGGGAGCAGTGCGATTTTTCTTCTTTTTGCTAGGGCATTTGTCTTCTTCTTCGCATTGTAGGGGCAATTGTCTTCTTCTTCACCGCAGGGGGACTTTCTTCTTCTGGGAGGGGAGACAATGACTATTTTCTCGGGAGTGGTGATTTCCCCTCACTGGTGTCCGCCCGCTTGGCGTATGCTCTCTTCTGGGCTCTAGATAAGTTGGCCCGAAACATCTTTTTGTTAACATGGAACGACTTTCCATGTCGAAGGGGAACACCCTTCACCTCCATTAGATGGTCGATGACTAGGCCATAGCCGAGTGATCCTCCAAAGGATCCATCCTCCTTGAATGACTTGTTGCCAATGTTCTGGCAAAATCTGCTGTAAATGAATTCAGCCAGTTGATCTTCTTCTTTTCCATGATCGCAACCATGACGATCAGTTTGGTTTTGGACAGCTGATTGAAGCTTCCAAACTTCATATCCACACACTTTGCGACAATATCTATTAATTTGTGATAATCGTCCTTCAACAACTCCTTGTCAGCTGTATAGACCACTTTCGTAGCACATTCCGGTTTGGCCACTTCCTTCCATGCAGCAGCCAAATTTACATCAGCCTCAAATATCTCCGACACACCTTCCGACAGCAGCAAATAGTGCTCCGCTAGATCTTCATCAGTGATTATAAGATCCTTCCTGTGAACAGAGGACTTGATGCCCTTGTCATGAACTTCAGCATTCACGTAGAACTGTGCTAGTTCTTCAATATATGTCATCTGAAACTCCATCGTGAGGAAGGGTTTCAGTCCGGATTTCTCGATTTTATCAGCAATCTTCTTCACAAGGGTTTCATCGGAACCCTGTTTAATCATCCATTCGAAATCCACTGTTGAACCGGTGTGGATTTGCTTACCAAGCTTTGTGAAATCATAAGTTGATGCAATTTTTGTGAGTTTTTACTGATTAAAACTCGACGAACTTTCTTTGAGAACTGGTAGGGTTTTGAGAGAAAAGATACTTCCTTTCTTTGCTTTGGAAAGATGAACAGTTTAAGTGAGAGAGAAAAATTGAACAAAAGAGTATATAAGGTTTATGAAAAGACGTGTTTTTGGTTTTTGAAATTTTGATCAAGATCAACGGCTCAGATTTAGCACGTCTCATTACATTTAATTTCTCGCATTTAATGCGGCAGCATTTATATCCAATCATATGCTTGTAGTACAGCTTTTGACTATACCCGTCATTATTACACTAACATCATCCTTAAAAACATTCTCACTTATTAAAAACGACTGCGTTTTTGTCACTTAGCTCATAAATGACTCAGGTTACTCCTTAGCTGACTCAACTCTTCTTCTCTATATTCGTATAGTGACTCAGCTGTCAGCTAACTCGATACAGCTGACTTTCCGATATGACTGGTTCACTTGGCTGATTCATGAGATTTGCTCTATTTTCATCTTTTCACGTTCCATCTTTCTCCTTGAGTCTTCTGAGTGTCAACTCAACTCAATTAACCCTAGCTCATGCTTAAGTTCTTCAAATCTTGATTCACATAATGGCTTTGTGAATATGTCAGCTAGTTGTTTATCAGTTGAGATGTATTCCAAAGTGATGTCTTTCTTTTCAACATGATCTCTTATAAAATGATATCTGACATCAATGTGCTTTGTTCTCGAATGCAACACATGATTCTTAGTGATTGCAATAGCACTTGTGTTATCACACATAATTGGAATCTCTTTTTCTTCAATTTCATAATCTCTCAGCTTTTGTCTCATCCATAAGACTTGGGCACAACAGCTGCCCGCAGCTATGTACTCTGCTTCAGCTGTTGATGTGGCTATTGAGTTTTGCTTTTTGCTAAACTAGGAAATCAATCTGTTTCCAAGCATTTGACATGTACCTGAAGTACTTTTCCTGTCAACTCTACATCCAGCATAGTCAGAGTCTGAGTAACCAATTAGCTCGAATCCATCTTCCTTTGGATACCATAAGCCAACATCTTGGCATCCCTTCAAGTATCTCAGGATTCTCTTAGCTGCAGTCATGTGGCTTTCTCTTGGAGCAGATTGGAATCTTGCACATACACCTACTGCAAAGGTGATGTCTGGCTACTTGCTGTTAGATAGAGCAAAGATCCAATGAGTGCTCTATATCTTGTTTGATCCACAGCCTTGCCATCTGCATCCATGTCCATCTTGACTGATATGTTCATTGGTATTTTCACAGAAGACTTCTCTTCCATACCAAATTTCTTCATTAAATCCCTAGTGTACTTTGTTTGACTTATGAAGGTTCCATCTTTCAGCTGTTTAACTTGAAGTCCTAGAAAGAATGTCAGCTCTCCCATCATGCTCATTTCAAATTTGCCTTGTATGAGGTTTGAGAACTTATCACACAACTCTTTGTTTGTGGATCCAAAAATGATATCATCCACAGATATTTGAACAAGCAGTATACTCTCCCCATCTTGAATTCTGAAGAGTGTTCTGTCCACTTTGCCTTTGGTGAATCCAATATCTGTCAGAAATTGCGATAATGTATCATACCATGCTCTTGGTGCTTGTTTCAAACCATATAAAACTTTCTTGAGCTTGTACACCTTGTCTCCAAGAGTCTTCTGCTCAAATCCTGGAGGTTGTTCAACATAGACTTCTTCTTCCAACAATCCAGTTAAGAATGCACTTTTCACATCTATTTGATATACAATGAAGTTCTTGTGTGCAGCATAGGCAAGAAACATCCTTATTGCTTCTAGTCTTGCAACAGGAGCAAATGTTTCATCAAAATCTATTCCCTCTTCTTGGCAGTATCCTTTGGCTACCAATCTTGCTTTGTTCCTTACCACAGATCCTTCCTCATTCATCTTGTTTCTGAAAACCCATTTTGTCCCAATGACATTTTGATGGGTTGGTCTTTGTACCAATTCCCATACTTTATTCCTTTCAAACTGATTCAGCTCTTCTTGCATGACTTGAATCCAATGTGTGTCATCCAATGCTTGTGACACATCCTTTGGCTCTATTTGGGAGATAAAACAAGTGAACATTGCTTCTTGCTGAGCTCTGGATCTAGTTCTTACACCATCTCTTAAATTTCCAATAACTAGCTCTGGTGGATGGTCTCTCAGCCATCTTACATCAGATTGGAGTAAATCAGCTGGGTTTAGTCGTCTTGCAGCTGTATTTTCTTGAGCAGCTCTCTCATCATCATTTAGCTGCAAATTCTCCAGCTGTCTTTGAGACTCAACAGTCTCATCTTCATCTTGATTGATTGCTCCAGCTTCAGCTTCAACATAGGGACTTTTCTGCATAGTTGGCTGATTCAGCTTATCAGCTAACTTTTCAAAGTCTTCTCCATTTATATTAGGTTCATCAAAAACCACATGGATAGACTCTTCTGTGATCATAGTCCTCTTGTTCAGCACTCTGTAGTCTTTGCTTTCAGCTGAGTATCCCAAGAAGATACCTTCATCAGCTTTAGCATCAAAAGCCTTTAGATTGTCTTCTCCATTGTTGTGGATGAAGCATCTACATCCAAATATTTTAAAGTACCCAACATTTGGCTTTCTCCCTGTCCATATTTCATAGGGAGTCTTTGTCAACTGTCTATTGATCATGCAACTATTTTGAGTATAGCATGCAGTATTGATGGCTTCAGCCCAAAATCTTTTAGCGATCCCCTTGACTAACATGGTTCTTGCACTTCCTTGAGAGTTTCATTTCTTCTTTCTGCTACTCCATTCTACTGTGGAGTCCTTGCTGCAGATAGTTCATGAGCAATACCATTTTCAACGCAATACTGAGTTATTATCCCATTGACAAACTCAGTTCCTCTATCAGATCTTATCTTTATAATGGTCTGGCTCTTTTCATTTTGAACTCTTCTCATCAGCTGAGGTAACTTCTGCAAAGTTTCCTTCTTTTTACACATGAAGATTGTCCATGTATATCTTGAATAATTATCCACCACCACTAAGGTGTGTTTCTTTCCACTTATGCTGGCTGGCTCAACTGGACCAAATAAATCAATATGCAACAGATGCAATATTCTCGTTGAAGATGGACTAGACTCCTCTTTGAATAATGATTTGATCTGCTTTCCCATCTGGCATGCATCACAAACACTTTCTTTCTTGTATACTGAGTCTGGAAGTCCTTCTACTAGATGACTCCTCGCAAGCTTGTTAATTGTCTTTAAATTCAGGTGACTCTGCTTCTTGTGCCACATCCAACTTGATTCGACTGTACTCTTTGCTAACAGACAAGTGCTTGGTGTGACAGTAGACCAATCTACCACATACATGTTCTTTTGTCTGGATCCTTGCAACACCACTTCATTTGATTCAGTGTCCTTAATTTGGCACACTCCCATATTGAATCCAACATTATAGCCCTTATCACAGAGTTGGCTGATGCTTAACAGGTTGAAGTTGAGGCCTTCAACGTATGCAACATCTGTGATTTCTAAACCATTTTTCTTGATAGATCCAATGCCTCTAATTTCTCCTGGAGCTTCATTTCCCACAAATATGACTTTTGCGCCTCTAATCTCCTTGAATTTTGACAGATTTTTCTTGTTTCTTGTCATGTGTCTGGAACAACCACTATCCATGTACCAGGTTCCTTGGCACTCGGCTGTTCCTTGAACCTACAATCAAGGAAATTAGTTTTTAGGTACCCATATTTGTCTGGGTCCTGAGGGGTTAGTGTTGTAAGATGATCCAACCAACCTATAGCCAAATGATCTGACTCTAAGAGGTTGCCATCTTTCTGTGCCATAATCATAACTTACTTTGGCAAATTGCTTGGGGGCTTTAGGTTCATACAACTGTCTCTTTTGTATGTATGCCTGTGTGTGTGTTTTAGCAATTGCCTTCTTTGGGTAGTTGTGATATTTCTGAGTATAGTGCCTGGGTGCATATGTGTGCTGATGATAGCTCTTTTGCCTTTGGAATGGCCTTTGCTGAGTTCTGGGCCTTTGCCATTTAGGCTTATATTCCATAGGTCTTTGCTGATACTTCACATTATTCCAATCAGCTTGGCTTGGGTAATTTCTACCATTCCCATCATACGTGTTTCTTTGATAAAACTTCTGGGGTTTTTGGTAGCTCTGTTTCTTCTTCACAGTACTTCTGTTTGGAGTTCTTTGAGGAACTCTGTTGAATTTCTTCTCAGCTGTCCTCTCAGCATACTCAACTGGCTGTTTTCCTTTTCCTTTATATCCAAGGCCAGTTTGTTTGTGATTGTGTTTTGGAGTGAATGTGGGTGTAACATTTGGTGTCTTGGGTTTTTGAGATGCTTCATTACTTGAAGATCCTTTTTCCAAGATCACTCTGGGAGTTTGACTGTGCACAAAGGAATTGAATCCTATGCCTGTCTTATCTCCACACTCTATTTGGCTCATAATAAGGTAATCCAATGATTTAGATGCCTTAGTGAATGAAGCAATCACATTTTTGAGATCATTTTCCCTCTTTTCTATAGCAGCTATCTCTGCTATTAGTTTAGCCTTCTCAGCCTTCAGCTCTTTGTTCTCATCAGCTATGTGACTTAGAGTACTCAACTCCTTAGTTAGCTATGAGTTTTGGCTTTTGAGCTGGCCGTTTTCCTCATTTAATAGTGTGTGGGGGGATTTAATGTGCTCAAAGTCTTTCATCATTTAGCCTAATGAATCATAAAGATCAGTGGGTGATGAAGTGTGTGTGTCACAATCACTATCACTAGAATCTGAGTGAGATGAGTTAGAGTTCACCTCATCTTCTTGGTCAGGTTGATCTTGCTCTTTAGCCATTAGACAAATCATTGCTTCTTCTTCAGAATCACTTGAGTAGTCAGCTTCACTACTCTCCGAGTCTGCTGCTTCTTTTGACTTAGTTGTTTCAGCAGTCTCTGCAGCCAACTTAGCCTTTTTCTTTTCCTGTCTTCTTTCTCTGAAGACTCTTCTTTCTTCTTCATTCCTGTATTTATTGACTACAGGGTATGGACAGTCAATAGCAAAGTGTCCTGGTTGTCTACAGTTCCAACACAGGTTTTCAACTCTTTGATCAGCTCTTTTCATTCTTGGGTTATCAGCTCTCTGATATTCAACCTTTCGATGTTCAGCTCTCCTGGGTGGCCTATCTTCCCTTGACTTGGAGGGAGCTGAATGTCTTCTGGAGGATTCACATTTGTTTCTTTTGTAGTTCTTGTTGAAGAACTTGTTGAATATTTTAACCATCAGGGCAATCTCCTCCTGGTCAATGGCTTCTTTGGCCTCAGCTCTCTTCCCATCCTTGACTATAAGTGCAGCTGTTTTGGGTACAACTGTCTCCTCTTGATATTTTCTTCTCAGCTCAAACTCGTAGGCTTTGAGGTCTGAGAATAGCTCATGATTTGATGTTGTTGTGAGGTTCATTGAATGTCTTAGGGCCATGACCTTCATTTCCCATTCATTTGGGAGGCTTCTTTAATTTTCATACACATTTCTTCGTGTATATTCTTTCCCAAGTCTTGATAGTTCATTGGTAATTTCAATGAATCGAGCATCCGGTGATCCAAGGTTTCACTGCAAGCATTTTAAAATT
Source organism: Rehmannia glutinosa (assembly GCA_016081115.2). Taxonomy (NCBI): domain Eukaryota; kingdom Viridiplantae; phylum Streptophyta; class Magnoliopsida; order Lamiales; family Orobanchaceae; genus Rehmannia; species Rehmannia glutinosa. Next base: position 48,243,835 of record CM071926.1, on the reverse strand, counting down.
TTCAAATTTTTGAACAACAACAAATAATTTGTTTTCTTTAATTTGCTCGATCCTTCACAAATTAAAGTTAATTTATCCCTGATTTCTTTTGATGTTTTGCATGACTTGAATTTATTGAACATTGCTTTGTCCAGAGTCTTGTAGAGAATATCCTTGGCCACATTGTCCAAGTTGTATCTCTTTCTGTCATCATTGGTCCATTCGATCCTTGGTTTTTCAACTAAAGGTCGGGTCTTGCTTCGCCACAACTTCTTCTCCTTCAGCTGCAGCAGCTCTCCTTGCAGCTGTGTTCACTTTCAATATTTGCAGTGGCCCATCCTCTATCACTAGCCACATTTCATCATGTAAAGTAGATAGATGAGCCTGCATACGAATTTTCCAGTCATCAAATTCCTCTATAGTGAACATAGGTATGCGTGTCAAATATGCTTCCATGATAATAACTTTGCAGAATAAAGAAATAGCTTTTGACAGATCAAGTGTTAAAAACTTCTTTGAAAGATTGGAGATCTAGTTCAGTAACCAGTGCGGAAGGCTCAATGAACCAACCGCTCTGATACAACTTGTAGGTCCCAAGGGGTGTGAGTAAGGTTTAGAAGGGGGGGGGGGGTTGAATAAACCTTACCAACTTTTTGATTTTAGTCCTTTTAAATTTTTTTCATTAATTAGTTTAATTTTTTTTTTAATAAATCGAAATTTAATAGAAAGAAATGAAATATCCTGGTCACAAGCCGACCAGGTAGCCCAATGTTTGGGGCCTCGTTAAAAACCTACCAAGGTAAAACCCACCCTTGTGGGGAAAACCCTTAGTAGGAAAAGAGTACCCTGAAAATGAGAAAAGTGAAAGCCATACAACCAAACCAAAACAACAAAGCACAAATTAACTAACAAATCTATATCGTATGCGTCCGACATAGTCATCTCAGAAGGGAGATAATATCCATTGGGGGGGCATCCCACCAAGAGGAGTCACACGTGAACTTACTGAGATGGTCCGCAACACGGTTGCCTTCTCGATAGATGTGAGAAACCACAACATGCATCTGGGAAAGCAGAAAGAGAGAATAACGCCATTGATTAAGCAGCCGCCACGGGATGGAGCCCGTCCGAGATCTAAGAAGGCCAACAACATATGTAGAGTCCGATTCGGCCAAATATTAGTCCAACCCTTGCGAAAAGCATAGAAGATTGCGGTCATGGCAGCTACCAGTTCAGCCTCAAAAGCAAAGCCCGTTCCACACTGCTCCACGAAACACCCACGAAAAAATCCTCGATAGGTACGGAAAATGCCTGCCGCCGTGATACGACCTGGAGCTCCGATAGCACTACCATCTATGTTGACTTTAATCCAGCCAGGAAGGGGAAGAAACCAAGGCACTGGGATAATGCGAGGGGCCTTAGGAGGGCGTCCACTAACCTTCAGCCGGTGTAGACAAAGAAGATCCTCCTGGGTATTCTGCATGCACCCTTTGTCAAGCGAAGCAGACTCAATAATCATGGCTCTCAACTGAACAAGCGCCGCATCTGTAGTCCAATGTTTGTGATTAAAGATCACGTCATTTCTGATGTGCCAAATAAGCCATATGCAAGAAACAATCGCCACCCTCCAGAGAAAAGCAATGCAGACCGAAATGAAATTCCATTAAATGAACCATAAAATCGTTGAAGCTATAGACGCGTTAAAAGCCACCGCAAATGAACCCGTAATCCGATCCCAAATAGCTCCTGCAAAATTGCAAAAAACAAAAATGTGATCGATCGATTCCAAATGAGAGTTCTGAGACAAAGAAGCAAAGAGGGACCGATGAATCCTTTGGGGTGGTGAACGTCCATGATCGCGACGTCCGAATATCGCCCGTACCACAACCACAGGTGCGCCTCTCGGAATGTAGGGGGACCATATCCAAGATCCCCATTTAATGAAGGAAAGGACGGTCGAATAAATGCATATGCTGACTTAGAAGTCACTGTCCCATCCACAGAGCGAGTCCACACTCGTTTATCCAAAGAATGCGGAGCAATCGGACAACAAACAATATCCCGAACAATATCCAGTAAGCCTCCACAAACGACATAGTGAGATGCCATTTGTTATCAAAAAGAAGTCCGATATGGGATTACGAAAGTTAGCCCGAAATTCATGCGGGATGCCAATCCGATCCGCAATGACGAGCAAGCCGATTATCTGTCCAAAAATTAACCAAGAGTGAGCCCAGGAATCCATCTCGAATCAGTTTGACAATCCTCCACAGTTGACGCAGCCCCGCCCGAGATAGAAGAAGGCAAGAATGAGCACCTAATCGAACCATTGTCCATCAAAAACGGCGACGGAGAGTATCAAAGACAATGGAATCCGATGTGAGAAGTTTCAGCCCATCTTCATAATAAAGGCTCGGTTTGAAATGAGGATCGGACGCCAAGACCGCCCTCATTCTTAGGAGAGCAACAACGCGCCCAATTAACCACGACAGTAACCCTTCCGATTAATATCACCAGTCAAATGAAGTTACGCATAGCTTTCTCTAACTACTTAAGCAGCGCGATAGGCCATTTGTAAATGAGCATGCTGTGAACCAAGGAGCTGGCAATAATAGAGTTAACCAAGCAGACACGACCTGCCAAGGAGAGAGAAGAACTTTTCCAACGCTTAAACTTAACCATAATCTTATCAAACAAAGGCCGCAAAGTTAGTTAACCAGCAGAGTTAGCCACTCAACAGACTCGATTGAGCTGTTGATAGAATAACTCAGCTGCTTAGTCTAATACTTAACTTGGTTGTGATGAGATTTTCAGCGGAAGACTTAACACCCTTAAATTTGATTAAGCTTTGTTTTAACACTTTATTAATTATCAGTTGGACAGCAAGTTATCAGCAGATATAAAATGATGTGCAGAAATAAAATGCTAAAATGTAAATGACACAATAATTTTTATAGAGGTTCGAAGATAGGGTAATTCTTCTACTCCTCTCTTCTCCAACTCCTGGAGGAATCCAGATACAAGTCTTGATCACACAGCTGACTTGCTCCTTTGGGACTCAGTCTGGAGATGCCTTTATCACACAGCTGGCTTCTCGTCTGACTTAGCTACTTCACTGGGCGGCTGCCTTTCTACTTCAGCTCACTTGCTCAAGCTTCTTGGATTTGATCACGAATCCCTCCAATAACTTGAGACTGGTTCGACCTTGAACCTTCCTACAATCCTCCTTGGAAAGTAGACCCCTTTTAATTCTTCAAAAGTTTCCTCTTCAACAGTTTGAAGTTGTTTTTCCTTCACAGGGTAGTGTTGGATCGATTTCCTTCGAGATTTAGGCCTGAGGATTTTTCTTGAATAACTTGAGAATATATTGCAGGTTACAGTTTGAATAATTACTTGAATGTTCGTTGTTCAGGTATGCAAGGTAATCAAGTTAACCTTTTCTCAAAGTGATATCTCAGCCTTTTATAGTGAACTTTCAAAAATCTGCCCGTTGAAGAGATAGGCTAATTTTCGAAAGTCACTTGTGTTCATTGGCTTGTCTTGTTGCATTCCTTGATGTTGACATTTCCTCGTATTAAATGAATGTTCAGCTTTTCAGAGTCTGACACGAGGTGCGGTGCTTCCCATTGGTTTATTCCTTTTGCACGCTTCTGGGACTGAACACTTTAAGACATGGCAGCATGGAAGTATTACTTATTTAAGTAAACTTCTTGACTTAACGCAAACGGATTCTTTTCGATTGTCTTGACTTGATCTGTTGTTCTTCCCAGGTGACTTCGAGTTAGCTTCCAATCAATGGATGACCCATCTGTCACTTCATCTTGACACTTGGCTTCTTGAGTTGACTTGAATTCTCCTCCTTGCCTGTAGGTCCCAAGGGGTGTAGTGTAAGGTTTAGAAGGGGGGTTGAATAAACCTTACCAAATTTTCGATTTAGTCCTTTTAAATCTCGAGTTGATTCTACACACAGCTGTGTCCTTGATGGGCGGTCGAATTAGTCACTCAAGAGAGTTAATCTCTCAAATGCACTTCGGTGAATTTTTGTTGATGGAGTAACTCATTTGTTGGCTATAATTTAACTCAACTGTGGTTTTATTTTCAGCGGAAGACTTAACACCCTTAAGTTTGATTAAGCAAAATTTTAGAGCTTGATTTAGTACTTATAAATTATCAAATGGATAGCAAATTTATCAACAGATATAAGCGATTAAAAGTGCAGGAATTTAAATCTTTGAAATGTAAATGACACAAAGAAGGTTTTTATAAAGGTTCGAAGATGGGGTAATTCTTCTACTCCTCTCTTCTCCAACTCCGGAGGAATCCACTAAGTAATGATCGAGTTTACAAAGTGGTAACAGTCCGATACAAGTCTTGATCACAACGGCCGACTTGATCCTTAGGGACTCGATCGAGACGCCTTGATCACTCGGTGGCTTCTCGCACGACTCGGCTTCTTCACAGGCAATTTTGCCTTATTACTACGACTCACTTGCTCAAGCTCTTTGGATTTGATCACGAAGCCCTCCAAAAGCTTAAGACTTGGTTCAACCTTGAACCTTTCTACAATCCTTCCTGGAATGTAGACCCCTTGTTTTCAAAAGTTTCCTCTTCAAGGCGATTGAAGTTCTCTTTCCTTCACGGGTGAGTGTTGGATTGATGTACTTCGTAATGTAGGCTTGAGGATTGAGAATGTTTTTGTTGGGATTTGGTCCAGCATCCTGCCTGCAATGGGCTTTAAAAGAGGCGCGAGGCGCGGCCCGCGATTGGAACTCGTGAGCTAGATTGCATAGTTAAAGGATAGCTTAAAGGATATGATTTGGACTACCTATACCAACAGGATGCATCTTCTTTTCTCGGTGCCCATTACATAGAAACTCGAGGTTAAGCGTGCTTGGCCTGGAGTAGACATGGGATGGGTGACCCCGGGAAGTTTTCCGGGTGTGCGTGAGTGAGGACAAAGCGCGCTAGAAAAGACTCATGTTGGTTTGTGGGGACAGTCGTCAATCCGAGTAGCGCTAGAAGTCCAACAAGCGGTATCGAGCAGGTCACGAGTTCGAATTCCCTTGGAAGCACGCTGGAGTGGAGGTTGCCGGAGCGGTGGAGGGCGTGATCTTTGGCGCAGCGGAGGTAAACGGACCGTAATCGAAGGGTAGGTTGCCAGGTGGCGTAATCGAGGTAAAACGGATCGAGCTGAAGGTGTAGGTTCTTTGGGTGGACCAGAATGAAGGGTAGGTTGCGGATGTCCTGAATCGAGGTAAAATAGTCGAATCGAAGGTGTAGGTTCTTTGGTGGACCGGAATGAAGGGTAAGTTGCCAGGTGGCCGGAATCGAGGTAAACAGATCGAATCGAAGGTGTAGGTTCTTTGGGTGGAATCGAGAGGCTTGCGTGACGCGACGCTTGAAGGCGAAGAAGTTGGCGTTAGAACTAAGGAAGTTTGGCGAGCGGCGGAGGTTGCCCATCGAGTCGAGAGATCTTGCAGTCTTTGGGAGGGGATTGTTGGGATTTGGTCCAAGATCCGCCCGCAATGGGCTTTAAAAGAGGCGCGAGGCGCGGCCCGCGATTCGAACTCGTGATTGGATTGCATAGTTAAAGGATAGCTTAAAGGATATGATTTGGACTACCTATACCAACAGATGCATCTTCTTTTCTCGTGCCCATTACATAGAAACTACGAGGTTAAGCGTGCTTGGCCACGGAGTAGACATGGGATGGGTGACCCCCGGGAAGTTTTCCAGGGTGTGCGTGAGTGAGGACAAAGCGCTAGAAAAGACTCATGTTGGTTTGTGGGGACGATCGTCAATCCGAGTAGCTAGAAGTCCAACAGTTTTAGTTTTTCTAATGTGCTTGTATATCTCACGTGTGTGTCATCCTTTTATCTCAAACAAACTCCTCGGCCTTTTATAGTGAACTTTCAAAAATTTGCCCGTTGAAGAGATAGGCTTATTTTTGAAAGTCACTTGCGATCGTTGGCTTAGTTCTTGGAATTGCCGTTTCCTCGTATGAATTGTTCTTTCACCTTTTCGAGTTCGACACGGTGTAGTGCTTCCCATTGGTTTATTCCTTTTGCACGCTTCGGGACCGAGCACTCCAAGAAAGGTGGTATGGAGATATTACTTGTTTAAGTAAATCTCTTGATTTCAGGCAACGGTTCTTTTACGATTATCTCGACTTGATTGCATTTCCTTGCTTTCCCAGGTGACTTAGAGTCGCTTCCAATCATGGATGACTCTTTCTGTCACTTCAACTTGAGACTTGGCTTTTCTTGAGTTGACTTGATCGATGCTCCACTCACCGCATCTCACCGCTTCTTGAGAGTTCCCGTCTACTCTTCTTTGCCATACTCATTTGTCTCGCAGCAGAGTTTTCCTTCCGATCTTGATTGTCTTCTTGAATGTTAGGGCGTAGGCGACTTAACTCGGCTTGGCCAACTCTATTCATTACAATGCATTTTACAACAAGAATTGGGGTGCCAACTTTCTATTCTAAGTTTTACATGGCATGCATCAAAATCTAAACAATAAAATTCCTAACAATTTCCCCCTTTTTGATGATGCCAAAACTTAAACCATACAAAGATGCAAATAACAAAGATACATACAGATAGTGTATTGACATAGAATGTATGCTGAGAATCAATCTTTTTATTGATCATATCATTCTTGTACTTAACACAACTGTTTACAAGGTGTATCAGAGTATATAATTGTCTTCACAAAAAAAGGATAAAGAGTTTATAGCTTTATTACAGAAGACTTACATTGTATGTATTTATATAATAGAATACACGAAAGGTTGATGAGAACACTTCATCTCCTTTTTGTCTCCTTCTTTCATCTTGTTCATCATCTTCTTCTCTTCTTCTCTTCTTCTCATCACATTTTGCCTTCTTTTTCTTTTCATATGCCTTCCTGGCACTTCATCTTTTCTTAATCTTTCCTGTCTCTCTCCCGCCATAGCCGAGTTTGTCTCTTGTTTTCTTCTTCTAATCTCTTTGCATACTCAGCGTTAGTTTTAGCCACTTTTAAATTTGCCACTTGGTCAAGCCCAGCCCAAGAGATCCCTCCTTTCTTTCCCGGATCTACGTATTCAATATTCTTGGCGAGGCCTAGGTCAAGCTTCTTCCTCCACTATCGCTTCTTCCTCTACCTGGGCGTATATCTTTTGTCTTGGGGCCTTCTTCTTCCGGTGAGTGACTAGCAGAGTGACAGAGCGATTCTTAGGAAGTCTTTGCTGTCGGCCTCTTCACATAACGTGAGACCCTTTTCCCAAGACAAGTCCCAAGCTTGAGCCATAGACATATTTGCAAAATATCCTTTGATTCGAGTGTTTTAAATTCATCGACCGATCGTGGCTCTGTCCCGACATCCGAGATGGCATAGGTGTCTCTGTCAATTGGAATGCCTCCATGTTCTTTCAAGATGTTCATCACCCTGGCATCCATTCTTCCTTCCACGTCCTTCATCCCCGCTTCAATTGCTTTTCTCTTCTCGGCCATAGATACAGAGTGTTGGAGTGGCGAGTCACGGGGAGTTTGCCGCTTATGATGTCACCGTGTGACAGGACCTTGTTGAGGGGTTTGTGCAATCATCAAGGTCACATCTTTTGATCCTTCCCCCTCAAAGCAGATTTTCCTTTCTTTTGTTTCAAAATTTCCTCGGTGATTTTCCTTCTCACCGCTTCCTTTCTTTTCAGCTTCAGATTTTCCTTTCTTTTGTTTCAAAATTTCCTCGAGTTGATTTTCCTTCTCGCTCCTTTTTTTTGCTTGATTTCTTTGCTTTAAGGTATTCCTCTTCCCCTTTTTGGCATCATCAAAGGATAGAGGAACCCTGGGAACATCTTTGGCAAGCATGAAATCAAGTCTTCGATGGTTGAGTTCGCTTCAAGTCTGCTGCGTTGTATGCGGACGGAATTGGGATCGAGTAGCGTTGGATTACTGTTTGAAATAAACTTCATCTCGGCCATGAGGAGGCTGAATTTTCTTGTCATGTGTTATTCCAACCGTAGATCATTTGTATTTTGCTCACGCAGCAGCTTGATTTCGGCAGTGTGAGCTTCATGCATATGCTCAATGTGTTCTCTCGGCTTCGTTTTTGCATCAAAGCATTTTCACTCTCCACACAGACTTGTTGAACAAAGTTCAAGTATCTCACTGTTCCACACGCATTGATTCCGCTTTGTTGCCACCATTCCCTTATCCATTTGTGATGCCTCTCAAGTCAATCGTAAAGGTTGGCATCTCTGTTGTCCGATCGCATGTCCAAAGAGGCTCGATGCCTCTCCATCCGTTCAACCTCAAGCAAAGAGTGCCTTGAACACTTCTCGAACTTCACTGATTCTTCATTGCGGTGATGGCCATACATCGTCAAAATCAAAATCGGCCGGAACAATGGTGCCGAGTGAAAAACAGTGAGGTGGTCCGTGATAGCGTGCTTGTTCGCTTTTTCGACTCTTCGTGGAGTTCCGGTATTTCCGGTGAAAAAGGAAAAGACTCTACGGAGGATTCATCACCGCCAATCGGAATATGTTTGATGATGAGTGGTGCGCGGGCGGTTCTTTTGGGAATCGATCTGCTTTGCAGCTTGAGGAGCCCGCGATGGTCTCTGGTTGAGCTGGTCTTGTTGTGAGGTGGACCCGGCTTGCCGAGCCTCTTTGTCTTAACAGCCTTCGTTGGTCTCATTTGATTTTTCCATTTGATGAGACTGGTCCTCGGCCTTATCGGGAAAGCGTCATCGGATGATGATGAGATTTCATGTGGTGGCTCATCATCAAAGTTAAAAGTTTGACGAGTAGTCTTGGGATCGACTTGCTCGTGCTTGGAACACCCGCTGAGTCTTTTGGATTTGCCATGGGGATGACTCGCTTCTTCTTCGCCTTTTGATCCCGGAAAAGTGACATCGGGGTTGTCTGGGAATCATGAAGTGCGCCGATCTCCTTCTCGGATGGGTCGATGATAGCAGGAGGATGTTCTCTACTTGACTTCTTTACCCCGGGAAGTCTCAACCTCCCGTGGCCTTCATTACCTCCGGCAGGTCTCTCGCTGCGAGGCCTTGGTCCTCCCTTTCGACAAAGTGTCACTGTCTTAGGGTCTTCTACATGGCATCCATAGGAGTCTCAACCCCATGGATTGCACTTTCATCGCCCAGTGTTAACTCCTGTGGCTGTTCCATCTCAGTGCCTCGATCGCATCGCAGGCGTCATTAGCTGGGCCGTCAAGCGATTTGGCACTCACCGAGACAGTCTCAATCGCCCGAGCTTCGTTGATGGCAACTTCTTTGTTCTTATTGTGATTGTAATTTCTCTTCTTCGCCTCCTTGATTCGTTGTGGAGTCATCTGCAGCATCCTCCGACCTTGCTGCGGTGAAGGGAGTTTCCCCTCACCGGGCGCACCCGGTGAGTGACTTGGAATGGGGTCACTCGTCTCCAAACTCCCTTTGTTTCGATTGATTGTTCGCCGTTGGGGCAGGTGGTAGCACACCTTCAATAGGGGTTGGCTCGACGGGGTCCCCACTAGCCCAATCGAACCACTCCCATTGGATCGATTTCGGTGTGTTCGGATGACTCTCTGGTCCCTCCATCAGTCTTTGCTCGTGAAGGATTCGTGATTCGTGCAATGCTTGCTGCATTTGCAACTCTTCTGGCGGCGGCAAGATTCAGTTCTCGTCATCGCGAGAGAAGACATCAAGGATAGGATGTGTGTGTTCGCGGGTGCGGGAGATAGGGCGGATGCTTGCCTTCTCACGTTCCTCGCCTTCCTCATCTTGCTTTTCTCTCTCCTTTTCTTTGTAAATCTGCAGGATGTCTAAGCAGCTTGTCTTCATCAAGTCTTTGGGAGCACGAAGAGTTAATCCAAGGAAATTTAGCAGTTCATCTTCTTTTTCTATGAACTCAGGCCGTTGGAACTGTTCCCTTGACTTGCTCAATTTCCATTTCCTCCACTCACGCAGACGATTTTGGATGTCGGGTAAGGTGGAGATAGAATCATTACATCACTATCTTCTCGGGCAGGTTTTTTGTGCTTCATTTGTGTGAGCTACGGTGTGTGTCTTCGGGTTGCCTCACGATCGCTTTCAACAGACTTTGGTGTTTCATCAACTACATCCTCGGAGACTCTACTTCTCCAGTAGTCTGGTATTTGTGCTAGTGAGTAACCGACTCATTTGGTTTCTCGATTCGGATCGCTTGACTATTCTTCTTCGTCTCCTGGTTTGTACTGGGGAATTTCGGTTGAGAGATGTTGTCCTCTCGAGTCTTGGGCACTGGGGCGGTCTTTGGTGTCTTTTTTTCGAGGAGCCGGCCGTCTTGGCTTGTCAGTTCTCCTCCTTTTGACGATTGGAGAAGGTATTTGTGAGTCCTTCTCAACCGCGCCGCAGGGCGGGAGACACGGCTGCTTGGGCGGTGACTCACTGCTGCGGGGGGAGCAAGTTTGGTTTTTCTTTGTGCAGGGGCGTGATCTTTTCTTAGCATTGCGCAGGGGCAAACTTTCTTCTTGGTTGGAGAGGAAACAATTTGTATCTTCGGGTCGGTGATTCCCCCTCACCTGTGTCGCTCTCTTGGCGTAAGCTCTCTTCAGTGCGCCGAGAGAGGTTTGCTCAACATCCTCTTGTTAACATGGAATGCCTTCCCATGTCTAAGAGGGACTCCTTTCACCTCCAATAGCCGCCAATTACCAGTCCATATCCTAGGGATCCTCCAAATGAACCATCTTCTTTGAAGGACTTGTTTCCCACGTTCGCAGAGTGCATTTGTAGACAAACTCATTTGAGTTTATCTTCTTTTTCTTCGATGATTGCAGCCATTACAATCAGCTTTGCCTTTTTGATTGGTCAAAGTCGCCAAATTTGATGTCGATACATTTGGCAACTATGTCCAACAACTTGTGATAATCCTCCTTGGCCAGATCTCTTGTTTGTTTGTGTATATTATTTTATCAAGCAAAGTCGGACTTGGCTATTTCTTTCCATGCGTCGGCCAAGTTTACATCAGCTTCTTTAATCTCGGGCGCTCCTTCCGCCTGGTAGTAAGCAATATTCGCCAAATCCTTGGCGGTGATAGTCACCGCTTCCGCGTGAGATGACTTGATTCCTTCATCGTGAATCTCGGCATTCACGTGAGAATTGTGCGACCTCCTCCACATAGGTCATCGGATATTCTAATGTTAGAAATGGTTTTAGTCCGGACGTTTCCAACTTCTCGGCGATTTTCTTCACCAAGGTGTCGTCGGACCCGCTTCACCATTCCGTCAAAATCCACCGTCGAACCGGTGTGGATTTGCTTTCCTAACTTGGTAAAGTCATAAGTTGGTGCCATTTCTCGGGATTGTATCAAGGAAAACTCGAAATTGATTTGAAGGTTGATAGGGTTTGAGAGTATTCGCCTTTGCTTTTGGGAGAAAGAGATGACCGGTTTTTAGAAGTGTGAGAGAGAAACGCGAAAATGGTTTAAATATGGTTTATGAAAGGACGTGCGGGTGGTTTTTGAATCGTGATCGAAATCAACGGCTTGATTTCGTGACTCTTATTGAGCATTTCATTTCTCGTATTTAATGCGGCAAAGCATTTATATCCAATCATAAGCTTGGTGTGCGATTTTTGTCCGTACACATCATCATTATCCGACGTATTCCTTAAAACATTCCCGCTTAGTCAAAACGATTGCGTTTTTGTCACTTTGCTCATAAGTTATTCACTTATCTCTTAGCCGATTTAACTCTACTTCTCTCACAGATTCTCTTAGCGACTCAGCTATCGGTGACTTCGGTGTAGTTGTTTTTCCGTCTGGTGATTGGGCTGATTTCGGTTTCAGCTCCTTTTCCCCTTTTCTGTTCCATTTCTCTTCTTTAATTCGCCCGAGTGTCACCACTCAATTAACCCCAACTCATGTTTGAGTTCTTCAAATCTTGACTCACATAATGGTTTTGTGAAGATGTCGGCTAGTTGTTTATCGGTTGAGATGTATTCCAAGATAATGTCCTTCTTTTCAACATGATCTCTTATGAAGTGATATCCGACATCAATATGTTTTGTTCTTGAGTGCAACACGAGATTTTGAGTGATTGCAATGGCACTTGTGTTATCACACATGATTGGAATTTCTTTTTCTTCAACTTCATAGTCTCTCACCATTGTCTCATCCATAGGACTTGGGCACAACAATGTTTTGCCCGCAACTATGTATTCTCGCCTCACCATTTGTAGAGGTGGCTATTGAGTTTTGCTTCTTGCTAAACCAGGAAATTAGTCTGTTTCTAGCATTTGACATGTGCCGAAGTGCTCTTCCTGTCCACTCTGCATCCAAAGATAGTGGGAACTGAATAGCCAATTAGCTTGAATCCACCTTCCTTTGGATACCATACGCTTCTTGGCTTCCTTTCAAGTATCTCAATATTCTCTTTAGCTTGTCATGTGGCTCTCTTTTGGGGCGATTGAAATCTTGCACATACACCTACAAAGAAAGGTGATGTCGGCTGCTTAGCTGTGAGATAGAGCGGTGATCCAATAAGTGCTCAGATCTTGTTTGATCTACAGGCTTGCCATCCGCATCCATGTCCATTTTGGTGATGTGTTCATTGGTATTTTTACGAAGACTTCTCCTCCATACCAAACTTCTTCATTAAGTCTCGGTGTATTTTGTTTGACTTATGAAGGTTCCATCCTTCATTGTTTCACTTGAAGTCCAAGGAAAATGTCACTCTCCCATCATTCTCATTTCAAATTTGCTTTGCATGAGGTTTGAGAATTTTTCACACATTCATTGTTAGTGGATCCAAAAATGATGTCATCCACATATATTTGAACAAGCAAGATACTCTTCTTGTCTTGAATTCGAAAAAGTGTTCTATCTACTTTTCCTTTTGTGAATCCATTTTCGATTAGGAATTGTGACAGGTGTCATACCATGCTCGGGTGCCTGTTTCAATCCATACAGGCTTTCTTGAGTTTGTATACCTTGTCTCCAAGAGTCTTGCTCAAATCCTGGAGGTTGTTCAACATACACTTCTTTAGGAATGCACTTTTACATCCATCTCGATATACAATGAAATTCTTGTGAGCTGCATAGGCAAGAAACATCCTTATAGCTTCCAATCTTGCTACGGGGCAAATGTTTCATCAAAATCTATCCCTTCTTCTTGGCAATATCCTTTGGCTACTAGTCTTGCTTTGTTTCTTACCACGTAACCTTCCTCGTTCATCTTGTTTCGAACACCCATTTGGTTCCAATAACATTTTGATGTATGGGTCTTTGCACTAACTCCCATACTTTATTTCTCTCAAACCGATTCACTCTTCTTGCATAGCTTGAATCCAATGTGTGTCGTCCAATGCTTGTGACACATCTTTGGGCTCTATTTGCGAGATGAAGCATGTGAACATGGCTTCTTGTTGTGTTCTCGATCTTGTTTTCACACCTTCTCTTATATCTCCAATGACAAGTTCGTGGATGGTCTCTCGGCCATCTTACATCAAAGTTGGAGTAAGTTAGCCTGGATTCGATCGACTTGCGTTTGTGTTGGCGTGGTCGCTCTCTCGTTATCACTTAGCCGCAAATTTTCCAATTGTTTTTGAGATTCACTATCTCATCTTCTTCTGAATTGATAATTCCAGCCTTACCAAAGATAGGGACTCTTCTCTCGTATGATTGGATGATTGACTTATAGTTGACTCTTCAATGTCTTCTCCATTAACATTTGGCTCATCGAATACTACATGAATGGATTCCTCTCAGAACCATAGTTCTTTTGTTGAGTATTCTCAGTAGGCTTTGCTTTCACGGTGAGTATCCTAAGAAGATACCTTCATCACTTTAGCATCAAAAGCCTTTAGGTTGTCTTTGCCATTGTTGTGGATGAAGCATTTACATCCAAATATTCTCAAATATGCAACACTTGGTTTTCTTGATCCAGATCTCATAGGGAGTCTTTGTCATTTTGTCTATTTATCATACATCTGTTTTGGGTGTAGCAAGTCGTGTTGATTTGCTTCGCCCAAAATCTTTTTGGTAACCCCCTTGACTAACATGGTCCTTTGCCGCTTCTTTGAGGGTTCTGTTCCTTCTTTCTCGCAACTCCATTCTTTGTGGAGTTCTTTGCCGATAGTTCATGACCAATACCATTCTCAATACAATCTGAGTTATTATTCCATTGACAAACTCGGTTCCTCTATCCGATCTTATTTTGATAATGGTTTGACTCTTCTCATTTTGAATCCTCTTCATCATTTGTGGTAGTTTTTGTAGAGTTTCTTTCTTCTTGCACATGAATATTGTCCATGTATATCTTGAGTAGTCATCTACTACCACCAAGGTGTATTTCTTTCCGCTTATCTTGGTTTGGTTCCATTGGGCCAAATAGATTCATATGAAGTAGATGCAATATTCTTGTTGAGGATGGGCATGTCTTTTCTTTGAATGACGACTGATTTGCTTTCCCTTCCGACATGCATCACATATACTCTCCTTCTTGTATATCGAGTCCTGGAAGTCCTTCTACAAGATGACTTCTTGCCAGCCTTGTTAATTGTTTTGAAATTCAGGTGACTCGGCTTTTTGTGCCACAACCAACTTGATTCACCAATTTGTGCTCTTTGCTAGTAGACAGTCTTTGGGTGTTGCATTGACCAATCCACTACATACATATTTTTCTCGTCTACATCCTTGCAAAGACCACTTCATTTGATTCAATTTCTTTGATTTGACATATTCCCATGTTGAATCCAACATTGTAGCCCTTGTCACGTAGCCGATCGATACTCGTAAGTTGAAGTTGAGTCCTTCAACATATGCAACATCCGTGATTTCTAATCCATTCCTCTTGATGGATCCAATGCCTCTTATTTCACCAGGAGCTTCATTTCCCCAAATATGACTTTTGCTCCTTTGACTTCCTTGAATTTTGCTGATTTCTCTTATTTCTGTCATATGTCCGGGAATGACCACTATCCATGTACCAGGTTCCTTGGCACTCACTGTTCCTTGAACCCGCAATCAAGGAAATTAAGTTTTAGGTACCCATGCTTGCGGGTCCTGAGGGGTTAGAATTGTAAGATGATCCAACCAACCTATAGCCAAATGATTTGACTCTAGGGGTTGCCATCTATCGTGCCATAATCATAATCAATCCTGGCAAATTGCTTGGGGATTCTAGGTTCATACAATCTGTCTCTTTTGTCTATATGCCTGCATATGTGTTTTAGCAATTGCCTTCCTTGGGTAATTGTGGTGTTTTTGAGTGTAGTGCCTAGGTGCATATGTGTCTTTGATGAAAGCTCTTATGCTTTTGGAATGGCCTTTCGAGTTCTAGGCCTTTGCCATTTGGGCTTATATTCCATAAGTCTATCTTTCGATAGTTCACATTATTCCAATCGGCTTGGCTTGGATATTTTCTACCATCCCCATCATATGTATTTCTTTTATGGGTTTTCTCGGGATTTTTGGTAGCTCCGCTTCTTTTTACAGAGTATTTTTGTTTGGAGTTTTTGAGGACTCGGCTGAATCTCTCTCTTCTCACTGTCCTTTCAAAGACACTCAATCGGTTTTTTTTTTCCTTTGTAACCAAGGCCGGTTTGCTTAGTATTGTACTTTGGAGTGAATGTGTGTGCACCATTTAGAGTTTTGGATTTTTCGGACTCTTCATGACTTGAAGATCCTTTTTCCAAAATTACTCTTGAGGTTTGACATGGCACGAGGAATTAAATCCTAAGCTTTGTCTTGTCTCCACATTCTCTTTGACTCATGATAAGATCATCCAATGATTTAGATGCCTTAGTAAATGAGGAAATAACATTCTTGAGGTCGTTCTCCCTCTTTTCTATAGCAGCAATTTCTGCTACTAATTTAGCATTTTCACCTTTAAACTTTCATTTTCAATAAACTATTTGACTTAGAGTTCTCGGCTCCTTAGTCACCTTTGAGTTTTGACTTTTGAGTAGTCGTTTTCCTCATTCAATAGTGTGTGTGAGGATTTAATGTGTTCAAAATCTTTCATCATTTTGCTTAATGAATCATAAAGATCGGTGGGTGATGAAGTGTGTGTGTCACGATCACTATCACTAGTGTCCGAGTTTGTTGAGTTAGATTGTACCTCATCTTCTTGATCTTGTTCTTTGGCCATCAAGCAGATCGGGCTTCTTCTTGAGTCACTTGAGTAGTCGGCTTCATTGCTCTCGAATCAGTGTCTCCCTTGACTTGGTTTGTTTCATCTCTGCAGCCCATCATTGCCTTTTTCCTTTCTTGTCTTCTTTCTCTGAAGATCTTTCTTTCTTCTTCATCTCTGTACTTGTTGACTACAGGATATGAGCAAATCAATGGCATAGTGACCTGGTTGTCTACAGTTCCAACATAGATATTCACTTTTTGATCAGCTCTTTCTATTCTTGAGTTGTCCCTTTGATACTCAACTTTTTGATGATCTGTTCTCTTGGTTGGCCTGTCTTCCCTTGATTTGGAGGGAGCCGAGTGTCTTCCGGAAGATTCACCCTTTCCTCTCTTGTAGTTCTTGTTAAAGAACTTGTTAAATCTTTTAACCATCGGGCTATTTTTTCCGGGTCAATTGCCTCTTTGACCTCGGCTCTCTTCCCATCTTTGACAATTAGAGCAGTTTTGTTTTAGGTGCATTTTGTCTCTTCCTCGGGTCTTTTTCTTCTCACTCAAACTCGTAGGCTTTGAGGTCCGAGAATAACTCATGATTGGATGTCTTTGATAGGTCCATGGAGTGTCTCAAAGTGCCATGACCTTCATTTCCCATTCATTTGGAAGACTTTTTAGGATCTTCATACACATTTCTTCTCGTGTATATTCCTTTCCAAGTGTAGACAACTCATTTGTGATTTTCAAACCGAGCGTCTAGTTGATCCAGGGTCTCTCCCGAGATCATTTTGAAGTTTTCAAATTTTCTGACAGCCACCGATAATTTGTTTTCTTTGATTTGCTCACGAGCCTTCACAAATTAATGTCACTTGTCCCATTTCTTTAGCCGTTTTGCATGATTTGACTTTATTGAACATGGCTTTGTCCAAAGTTTTGTAAAGGATGTCCTTTGCCACATTATCCAGGTTGTATCTTTTTGTCATCATTTGTCCACTCGATTCCGGGTTTTTCAACCATGACTGTCCGGGAGCAAAGACATCTTCTTCTCCTTCACCGCAACTCTTAAATTTGTGTTTACCTTTAAGATTTGCAGAGGCCCATCTTCTATCACTATCCACATCTCATCATGTAATCTTTGATAGATGAGCTCGCATACGAATTTTCCAATCATCAAATGCTTCAATAGTGAACATAGGGATGCGTGTCAAATTTGCTTCCATGATAATAACTTTTGATGATAAAGAAGAGTTTTGAAAGTTTAAGAACTAAAGCGGACTTTGAAAAGTTTGGAGATCTAGTTCAAGAACCGGTGCGGAGGGTTCAATGAACCAACCGCTCCGATACCACTTGTAGGTCCCAAGGGTGTAGTGTAAGGTTTAGAAGGGGGTTGAATAAACCTTACCAAATTTTTGATTTAGTCCTTTTAAATCTCTGAGTTGATTCTACATGACTCTGTCCTTGATGGACAATCGAATTAGTCACTTAGTAGAGTTAATCTCTCAATGATTTCATTTGAGCTGTTGATGGAGTAACTCATTTGTTGGCTATAATTTAACTCAATTGTGGTTTTATTTTATTGAAGACTTAACACCCTTAAGTTTGATTAAGCAAAATTTTAGAGCTTGATTTAGTACTTATAAATTATCAAATGGATAGCAAATTTATCAACAGATATAAGCGAGTTAAAAGTGCAGGAATTTAAATCTTGAAATGTAAATGACACAAGATAAGGTTTTTATAGAGGTTCGAAGATGGGGTAATTCTTCTACTCCTCTCTTCTCCAACTCCTGGAGGAATCCACTAAGTAATGATCGGTTTACAAAGTGGTAACTGACCCGGATACAAGTCTTGATCACAACAGCCGACTTGATCCTTAGGGACTCGTCTGAGACGCTTGATCACTCGGTGGCTTCTGCGACTCGGCTTCTTCACAGGGGTTTGCCTTGTTACTACAGCTCACTTGCTCAAGCTCTTTGGATTTGATCACGAAGCCCTCCAAAAGCTTAAGACTTGGTTCAACCTTGAACCTTTCTACAATCCTTCCTGGAATGTAGACCCCTTGTTTTCAAAAGTTTCCTCTTCAACTGATTGAAGTTCTCTTTCCTTCACAGGTGAGTGTTGGATTGATGTACTTCGTAATGTAGGCTTGAGGATTGAGAATGTTTTAGTTTTTCTAATGTGCTTGTATATCTCACGTGTGTGTCATCCTTTTTCTCAAACAAACTCCTCAGCCTTTTATAGTGAACTTTCAAAAATTTGTCCGTTGAAGAGATAGGCTTATTTTTGAAAGTCACTTTGCGATCGTTGGCTTGCGATTCTTGGAATTGCCGTTTCCTCGTATGAATTGTTCTTTCACCTTTTTCGAGTTCGACACGGTGTAGTGCTTCCCATTGGTTCATTCCTTTTGCACGCTTAGGGGACTGAGCACTCCAAGAAAGGTGGTATGGAGATATTACTTGTTTAAGTAAATCTCTTGATTTCTATGCAACGGTTCTTTTACGCTTATCTCGACTTGATTTGCATTTCCTTGCTTTCCCCAGGTGACTTAGAGTCGCTTCCAATCATGGATGACTCTTGTCACTTCAACTTGAGACTTGGCTTTTCTTGAGTTGACTTGATCGATGCTCCACTCACTGCATCTTTGCTTCTTGATAGAGTTCCCGTCTACTCTTCTTTGCCATACTACTGCCTCATCACAGAGTTTTCCTTCGATCTTGATTGTCTTCTTGAATGTTAGGGTGTAGCCGACTTAACTCAGCTTGGCCACTCTATTCATTACAATGCATTTTACAACAAGAATTGGGGTGCCAACTTTCTATTCTAAGTTTTACATGGCATGCATCAAAATCTAAACAATAAAATTCCTAACATTGCCATACTCAGCTGTTTCACAGCAGAGTCTTCATTTCAGTCTTCAGTTGACTTCTTGTATTCCCAGGCATAGCTGACTTGACTCAGCTCATAAAACCTTATCTATTACGATACAAGTTACAAGGAAAATGGGGTGCCAACTTTCTAGTCTAAGTTTTACATGGCATTCATCAAAATCTAAACAATAAATTTCCCAACAAATATACGTGCATTTAGAGGTATATTTTGATATGTATTGGATACATTTGAATGAATATTTAGTGTGTTTTGGTTGATTTCCTTTGTTGGGCGTGATACTGTGTATTCTGTGTATTCTTACATAAAATGTAGCTAAATTCGATAAAAAGCAATAGCACATTCCAAAGGATATGTCAAAATTCAAGGTATGAGCAAAGATATTAAGGAAAGAAGCATGGACGGTCGAACAAAAGGATATTACATTCAAAAAGGTCCAAACGGGCAAACAATTTTCAGCACTGGCAGGGTTTAATATTTTGCCTATAATGTTTTCTAAAACATTGATATTTAGCGGATTCAAGAGGCTATGGAAAGATAAGAGAAAGGTCTACAACTTTATGAATATCCAAGGAGAAAATCCACACGTTTACAAGTCACACGGGCCGTCTGAATTCACACGATATGACAATGTGCATGGTTCCGTGTGATTTTACACATCCGTGCGACTTGCTTTTCAGAGATGGATTACACGACCCACCCATGTGAATGGTGTTGTTGCTGATTTTTAGTCTTAATACCGTTGGAACTCTACCAATGATTTCTCAAAAAACCTATATAAATGGGACCAATGCATGGATGAAAAAACATATCATACGATCTTATATCATTTTACAACACAAAATACACTAGGGTTACACAAATAAATAGTCTTCTGAGAGGAGGGAAAATCTACGAAGAGCACCACAAGTTCTTTCGCATCTACGGAAGCACAAGATTTTGAAGGTTTGGAAGGATGATCCATCCTGAGAAGAAGGATTCTTATTTCTTAGTTTAGATCTCTTGTTTATGAATTTGTTATCTAATATGTTGGGCTAATCATTCTGATCATAGGGCATAATCAAAAATGTGGATTCATGTTGTATATATTGATTGTTTATATTGACTGTTTTCTTAATTGGTTTATATGTTCTATTTTATGAATTCGAATGCTTAATTCAGGTAGATTGTTTGATCAATAATTTGCATGTAATATTTGTTATTTCATAATTCCGGATATGAGTTCTAAATGAGAATTGAATTCAGACATAAACGGGTATAAAGTCGGGAGGCTTATAACTGTTTGTAGGGAGTACTTCAATTCAAAGATATTTTGGGAGTTAATATTAACTGTTCAGTAGGGATGTTAGTAATTGGTATTAATCTACTATTTATTTGCTTCAGGAGGGGGAATAAACAAATTTACGACTTGAAACCATAAAAATACATAAACTGGTTTTGATAAACATTGATTGGATTTAATAAATGAAGAAGCATGTTGAGATTATGTGACTAGTGTTTCATTCATATTTGTTGAAAAGACTTGTGGAGTTTGGGTTATTATAAATTTACATATTTTATTTTTACTTGTTAATTTAGGATTTAGATTAGATAAAACTTGTGATTTTTCAGTCGCTTCAATAAAATTGGAATACGATGTTATTATAGCATATGTGTTTCGTATTCAATCCCTGAGGAATACGACCTTGCTCGCCATTATTTTATTATCTACATTTTACACATGCAATATAGTGAAAAGATTTTTACGATCAAGTTTTTGGCGCCGTTTCTGGGGATTGAAAGATTTTGCTTAGATATAGTAAGAAGTAGTTCAATCTTAATTGAAGCACACATTTTTAATTGCCTTTATTTATTTGATTTTTTATTTTACTAACTCAATTTTTAGTTTTGTTTGTTTTTGTGAGTTGTTGTGTAGGACGCATCACGACATACTCCAGGTTATTTAATATCAAAAGACATGACAGACGTACACTGTGGAGCACATGGGCATGTGGGCGCACACGACCCGATCGTGCGAACTGCTTCCTCATGTACGGATTTGGCGGATGAACTCCCTGATTTTTTGGAACGTAAATCTCCTCCAGATCACCTTCTTTATGCATTCTTGGGGACAAGCAAGACCCATTCAATGGAGGAAGAACTATTGTTTCCTATTGAAGATATGAAATCATATAAGTATTTTGACTTTCAAGCGAAAGTACTAGAACTAATGAAATGAATAGAGCAATGGCAAAGTAGTCAGTGCCACTATCCTCTGGCTCAATAGTCAAATAAGTACATATCGCGGATTCCTCTTTTTTTTGATAATTTCCTCATATGTTCAGGACGAAACATAATTTAAGTTTGGGGGAGGGGGGTTGTCAAGAATGCGTGATTAAGTATGTTGCATTTTTGCATTGTATTTAGGATTGCATGTAGAAGCATATTAAGTTTGCATAAAAATTTAATAAATAAAATATATATTTTCGATTTTTTATTTTTTAGCATGTTTATCGCTTTAGTACGTTTATTACTTTTGTGTTAGTTAGGATTAGAATTCGAAAAAGTACAAAAAGCTTCTGTATGATTTTACTATAAGTACTTGGTTTCATGAAATGAAGTATTTGGTAAATTATGTGATGAATTATTGGAAAGATATCTGTTAGAATATTTGATATTATTCTACTGTATATTTTCTTTATATAGGCTGATTTGATATCTTATATGTATGATAGGTAGATCATTGTATTATTGGTATATATTGTTCTCTTGATTCTTTTCTCCCACTATATATAGTGGAGTTGTATTCCTCAATGATATATGAAATACATAAACCTTTTCTACATCTCTCTTTAGTTTCAACATGGTACCAGAGCAGGTTTCATCCAGTTTCGGATTTTTTTTTCTGTTTTCCTTTTTATTAAAAACTGCAGTCCTGTTTCTAAAGAGAAAAAAAAATCACAAAAAGGCCAGAAACACTAACCCTAGCCGTCTTCTACTATTACCCAGTAAACCCTAAATGTTGCTACTTCCGCGCCGCCATCACTCTCTCTCCACTGCCCTAGTGTCATTGCCTATCGCACACAGATTTGTTGCGCTACTGCCCACTGCATATCTGCTGCCCGACTCATGCCACATCGTTCTCTGCTCCCTGGTGCCCTCTGATCACAACGCCACCTATATCTCTGCCTGGACTAACCTATTTGGATGCCCTTCACATATTTACTTTGTTTGGCTTTCTTTTTCCCTTTTTTCATTATGGCATCTACTGAAAACAAGCAGGCTCTGGGAACTACTATTAAACTTATTGTTTACAATAATATTTTGTGGTCTCGTGCATTTAAACTTTTTCTTGGGTCACAAAATAAATTGCAACATATTTTGTCTGGAGGTTCTGACTCTAAGGCTGACAACTATACTACCTGGACATAGACTGATTTTTCGGTTATGACATGGCTACTTAATAGTATGGGTGAATCTTTCAGCAGTAACATCATGTTTTTAAACTCTGCTAAAGAAATGTGGGATACTTTACATGACATGTATTCACATGAGAAGAATGTTTCTCGTGTCTTTGAATTATATGAAAAACTATTCTCTCTTCGCCAAGATGGTCGATCTGTGAATGATTACACTGCATCCTTGAAAGGGGTGGCTGATGAAATATTACTATACCATCCATTGGCTTGTGATGCCCAAACTAGGAAGAATCAATGGGAAGAGTTCTTGGTTGCTAAATTCTTATCAGGCCTAGATTCCTCTTTTTGGCCTGTTCAGGATAATTTGTTGGCTAGTGACAATATTCTGACCTTGTCTAATGCTCTATCTCGAGTTCTCCGTGTTGCCACAGGTCGCTCTGAGTCTAACTCTTCTGCGCCATCTGAAAAGTGCATTGGCAACTCGAGGTCGAGGATCCTCCCGTGGACGACGTGGTGGACGTGGTCGGGATGTGGATTCATCCAAGGGCTCCCGCTCTTGTATTCGTTGCAGCTGCTCCAATCATGCATCCTAGAAGTATTGGACTAAATTTGGTAAGACTGAATGGGCTAACACTATATCTGACAACCCTGGAGCACCCCTCGGTTTCGATGTGGTATCGGTTCTCGTGATCAGTATGAAAAGTTCTACATCACTGGCCGACAACTCTTCGCCACGCGCTCGCTTGCCTCCTCCTCTGTCGGTGCGTTTACTGTGTCTCATGGTAAGTCTTAGATGTTGGGTTCTGGTGACACAACTCATATTGCCGGTAACAAATCCCCTTTCTGCTCTTTTTCTCATTCTACATCTTTATCTCATGTGCGCTGTGACGCCCACCCCTATTCTGCTATTAGAAAATATATAAATAGCACAACTCGACCACAAAGCCTTTTTAAAACGTGTAATTTTTTTTTCTTTTCCTGTGTTTAAATTTAATAACAGACGATCAACGAAACAAACCCAGTACACTGCAACAGAGGTTTTATCATTTAGAGGCAAAAGGCCAGTCAACTCTATTTATACGTAAACACGATGACTAGATATGCAAACCCAAAACTAAAACCAGCACGCTATTTACATATTTTACAATACAATTTAAAAAGATATAAACAGTACAAGTTCCTTCATAAAAACAACAGAAGCAAAATCAACATGAACCTAAAAATAAGCCCGACAGGTCGTCATCCATATCCATGATCCTCAAAACCTGAAGAAGCTTCAGCACTGCACAGTAGGCCAGAGATTCAGGCATTCACATGCTCACCTGCAATGCATGAACTACATGAGCTAAAGCTCAGCAAGTAAAAATCATGCATGTCCAAAGAATAATGATGCTTTTCCAACATGTAATGCTAACATGTAAAATCCTTGGATCAAATCATTTTCTTTAATTTGGGCCCCTGACCCAACTACTATGCACCGGAAAAGAGCTCTGCACACATCAATAATCAAATGGCCAATAATATCAGTATGGATCTACGTGTGGACCATCCTCCCGCGGCCAAGCCAAGGGTCCCCTACTTGCACCCCTTGTGTCCGCCAAGAAGTATCCCACCTCGCAGGGCCACACATAGGTACTCACAGATGGACCATCCTCCTGTGACCCACCGAGAGCCCATCTCCTACCTAGCTCTGTGTTCACCAGAAAGTATCCCACATGCTATATCTAAACATATATCATAAGCACGCCCAATGTGCCTCGGTGCACTAGCAGTGGTCAACAAACAACCATTTTCTTCCAGAAAATATTTTCGTGCATGCGAACATCCTCTTGTAATATGCATGCACATGCAAATGCTGTGAATGACATGTTCAATCGCTCACCAAGAACCCTATTGCAACATCATATAAGCCAATCATATAATATCCACGTATATTCCACAAGATATCACATTCACATATAATACAGTTAATTCAAACAATACTATGTTCATGCATTACAGTTGCAAATGGATTTTTACTTACCTGACGCCCTTGATATTCTATTAAAAGCTAGACAATTGTCTTTCTTCCCTAATCTTATGGGTAAGAGAACCTGTAAAAATATAATATATCCATTCCTTATTCTCAATTCGATAGATTTATTACGTTGGGTTCTTTTAAAAGACTTTAACTTTTAAATTCTGACATTTACATTAATCACCTAAGATACTTAAAAGACTTATTTTCAAGTCTAATATCTTATTGGAAATCTTATATATATATATATATATATATATATTCTTAGCTATTAACTGGGGATGCTATCAGTCCTTTGGAGTAAAATTGTCATTATTCTGACGTTAGTTTTGGATGGATTAATTCATATCATTCAATAGATCATACATCAAGTGGATTCCCTGCTAATTATGTTGTCTTACTCACTTGGGGTCTGGCTTGCTCGTACTGGGTTGAACATCCTCAGCTGAGTCTTTTAGATTTGCAGGAGGGGAGGACTCAGCTTCATCTTCACCTTCAGATCCCAGAAAAGTTATGTCAGGGTTGTCTTGAGAATCATGAATGGCACTTATCTCCTTCTCAGAATCATCAATGTGGACAGGAGGGATGTTCTGTGTTTCTGTCTCTTTACCTCGGGAAGTCTCAACCTCCCTTTAGCCTTCATTACCTCCTGCAGTCTCAACTGCAGCAAGGCCTTGGACATTCCCTTCGATAGACCCAGCTGTCTTAGGGTCTTCTACAGTGGTATCCACCGGAGTCTCAACTTCGTGGATTGCACTTTCATTTCCTAGAGTGTTAACTCCCGGGGCAGATCCATCCGTCAGGCCTCGATTTCGCATCGCAACGTCCTCACTGCAGAGCGATTAACACTTCATTTGTGATGAGACTCATCCGCCCGAGCCGTCGGTGACAACCATTTGTGTTTCTTTTTCTTGTTCCTTCTCCACTTCGCCTCCTAGATTCATGGTGGAGTCATCTGCTGACATCCTCCGACCTAGCTGCGGATGGGGAGTTTTCCCCTCGGTGGCACACCGGTGAGTGACTTGTGATGGGGTCACTCTTCTTCAGACTCCCGGCTGTGTCTTTTGAGTGTTCAGCCATGGGGGCAGGTGGTAAGACAACTTCAACAGGGGTTGGCTCGACTTGGGTCCCCAAGTTCCCAGTTTCATCGCCAATTCCCCTAGATCCATCTTCTGAGTGAGCTGGGGAAGTGGTTGCAACAATAACAGTGGCAATATGTTGTACCACTCCCAATGGATCAATCTCCGGCTAAGATTTGGAAGACTCTCCTGGTCCTTCCGTCAGCTGTTGCTTATGCATCATCCTGGATTCCCGCATGGCTTGTTGCATTTCCAACTCCTCTGTAGCAGCAGCTGGGTCTAAGTCCTCATCACTTTCTGAGAGTACGTCAAGATGAGGATGAGTATGATCGATGGTTCGGTGAGAGGACAAAGCGGCTTTTCTCACGAGCTTTTGCTTCCTCTGCTGCTAAAGCATGTTCGTTCTCCTTCCGAATTTGCAGCAAATTAATACAGTTATCCTCATCAAGGGCTTGCAGCACTGTATCAACTTCAAGGAACCTGAAGAGTTCCTCTTCCTCATCAATAAACTACGGGTGTTCAAACGCACCTAGAGTGACTCAACTTCCATTTTCTCCATTCTCGCAGACGATTTTGGATGTCTGGATACAGTGGAGAGTACATAATTACATCATCATCATCATAATCATCTCCCTGTTGCCGTCCTTCTTTTTCAGGAAAGGAAGGCAACATACTCTGTTGTTCAACTCCTTGGCAAAGATCGGGCGGTGGAGACACGATCTGTCGGCCAGGGGATCTGCTTCTCTCTCGCACGCTTCTTGTTCCTCGGATGTTCGTCCACAGTGGGTCTTCGACTTGCCTCGCTGATCGGCCTCGTGAGACTTGGTGTTTCATCAATAATTTCGAGATCGCACTTCTTCGAGTCTCGAGATCTTTTTCGACTAAGTGGCGGCGACTTTTGTCTTCTCAAGCTCTGAACGCCTGGTAAGTCTTCTCCTTCTCTTCGTTTTCACTAGAGGAATGTCTGGTTCTACTTCATCTGGAATCCACCTTCCTTTGTATACCATAACCCGACTTCATCGCATCCCTTTAAATATCTTATGATTCTCTTAGCTGCAGTTATATGGCTTTCTTTTGGTGCAGATTGAAATCTTGCACATACACTTACTGCAAAGGTGATGTCCGCTCGCTTTGTTAGATAGAGCGTTGATCCAATAAGTGCTCAGATCTTGTTTGATCCACATGCTTGCCATCCGCATCCATATCCATCTTGACCGATGTATTCATTGGTATTTTCAGAAGACTTCTCTTCCATACCAAATTTCTTCATTAAATCTACGGTATACTTTGTTTGACTTATGAAGGTTCCATCCTTCTTTGTTTAACTTGAAGTCCTAGAAAGAATGTCAGCTCTCCCATCATGCTCATTTCAAATTTGCCTTGCATGAGGTTTGAGAACTTATCACACAGCTCTTTGTTTGTGGATCCAAAAATAATGTCATCCACATTTATTTGAACAAGTAATATACTCTCTCCATCTTGAATTCTGGAGAGTGTTCTATCCACTTTGCCATTGGTGAATCCATTATCTGTTAGGAATTGAGATAATGTATCATACCATGCTCTAGGTGCCTGTTTCAATCCATATAGAGCTTTCTTGAGCTTGTACACCTTATCTCCAAGAGTCTTCTGCTCAAATCCTGGAGGTTGTTCAACATAGACTTCTTCTTCCAACAATCTATTTAGGAATGCACTCTTCACATCCATTTGATATACAGTGAAGTTCTTGTTTGCAGCATAGGCAAGAAACATCCTTATTGCTTCTAATCTTGCAACAAGAGCAAATGTTTCATCAAAATCTATTCCTTCCTCTTGGCAATACCCTTTGGCTACCAATCTTGCTTTGTTTCTTACCACAGAACCTTCCCCATTCATCTTGTTTCTAAACACCCATTTTGTGCCAATAACATTTTGATGGGTTGGTCTTTGTACCAATTCCCATACTTTGTTCCTTTCGAATTGATTCAGCTCTTCTTGCATGGCTTGAATCCAATGTGTGTCATCTAGTGCTTGGGACACATCTTTTGGTTCTATTTGGGAAATAAAACAAGTTAACATTGCTTCTTGTTGAGCTCTAGATCTGGTTCTTACACCATCTCTTACATTTCCAATGACTAGCTCTGGTGGATGGTCTCTCAGCCATCTCACATCAGGTTGGAGTAAGTCAGCTGGGTTCAGTCGACTTGCAGCTGTATTGCCTTGAGCAGCTCTCTCATCATCGCTTAGCTGCAGATTTTCCAGCTGTCTTTGAGATTCAGCTATCTCATCTTCACCTTGATTAATTGCTCCAACTTCAGCTTCAACATAGGGACTCTTCTGCATAGTTGGTTGATTTAGCTTATCAGCTAACTCTTCTATGTCTTCTCCATTTACATTAGGTTCATCGAAAACCACATGGATAGACTCTTCTATGACCATAGTCCTCTTGTTCAACACTCTATAAGCTTTGCTTTCAGCTGAGTATCCCAAAAATATACCTTCATCAGCTTTAGCATCAAAAGCCTTTAGATTATCCTTGCCATTGTTGTGGATGAAGCATTTACATCCAAATATTCTAAACTATGCAACATTTGGCTTTCTTCCTGTGCAAATCTCATAGGGAGTCTTTGTCAGCTGTCTATTTATCATGCATCTATTTTGAGTATAGCATGCATTATTGATGGCTTCAGCCCAAAATCTTTTAGGAAGCCCAGCTTCAGCTAACATGGTTCTTGCAGCTTCCTTGAGAGTTCTGTTCCTTCTTTCTGCTACTCCATTCTGCTGTGGAGTCCTTGTTGCAGATAGTTCATGAGCAATACCATTTTCAACACAATACTGAGTTATTATTCCATTGACAAACTCAGTTCCTCTATCTGATCTTATCTTTATAATGGTTTGACTCTTCTCATTTTGAACTATTTTCATCAGTGGAGGTAACTTCTGCAACGTTTCCTTCTTTTTACACATGAAGATTGTCCATGCATATCTTGAATAATCATCCACCACTACTAGAGTGTATTTCTTTCCACTTATGCTAGCTGGCTCAACTGGACCAAATAGATCCATATGTAACAGATGCAATATCCTTGTTGAAGATGGACTTGACTTTTCTTTGAATGATGATTTGATTTGCTTTCCCATCTGGCATGCATCACAAACACTTTCCTTTTTGTACACTGAGTCTGGCAATCCTTCTACAAATTTACTCCTTGCAAGCTTGTTGATTTTCTTGAAATTCAGATGACTCAGCTTCTTGTGCCACAGACAACTTGATTCGGCAGTACTCTTTGCTACCAGACAAGTGCTTGGTGTGGCAGTCGACCAATCTACCACATACATGTTCTTTTGTCTGGATCCTTGCAACACAACTTCATTTGATTCAGTGTCTTTGATTTGGCACACTCCCATATTGAATCCAACATTATAGCCTTTGTCACAGAGTTGGCTGATGCTTAACAGGTTGAAGTTGAGGCCTTCAACATATGCAACATCTGTGATTTCTAATCTATTTTTCTTGATGGATCCAGTGCCTCTTATTTCCCCTGGAGCTTCATTTCCTCCAAATATGACTTTTGTGCCTCTAATCTCCTTGAATTTTGACAGATTTTTCTTGTTTCTTGTCATATGTCTGGAACAACCACTATCCATGTACCAGGTTCCTTGGCACTCGGCTGTTCCTTAAACCTGCAATCAAGGAAATCAGTTTTTAGGTACCCATACTTGTCTGGGTCCTGAGGGGTTAGTGTTGTAAGATGATCCAACCAACCTATAGCCAAATGGTCTGACTCTAAGAGGTTGACATCTATCTGTGCCATAATCATAATTCAATTTGGCAAATTGCTTTGGGGCTTTAGGTTCATACAACTGTCTCTTTTGTCTATATGTCTGTGTGTGTGTTTTAGCAATTGCCTTCTTTGGGTAGTTGTGATATCTCTGAGTGTAGTGCTTGGGTGCATATGTGTGCTGATAATAGCTCTTTTGCCTTTGGAATGACCTTTGATGAGTTCTAGGCCTTTGCCATTTAGGCTTGTATTCCAAAGGTCTTTGCTGATATTTCACATTATTCCAATCAGCTTGACTTGGGTAGTTTCTACCATTCCCATCATTTGTGTTCCTTTGATAGAACTTCTGGGGATTTTGGTAGCTCTGTTTTTCTTCTTCACAGAGTACTTCTGTTCGGAGTTTCTTTGAGGAACTCTTTGGATTTCTTCTCGGTGTCCTCTCAAAGATACTCAACGGTTTCAATTTTCCTTTTCCTTTATATCCAAGGCCAGTTTGTTTATGATTGTGCTTTGGAATGAATGTGTGTGCAACATTTGGTGTCTTGGATTTTTGGCATGCTTCATTACATGAAGATCCTTTTTCCAAGATCACTCTTGGAGTTTGACTATGCACAAAGGAATTGAATCCTATGCCTGTCTTGTCTCCACATTCTTTTTGGCTTATGATAAGGTCATCCAATGATTTAGATGCCTTTGTGAATGAAGCAATCACATTTTTGAGATCATTTTTGCTCTTTTCTATAGCAACTATCTCTGCTATTAGTTTAACATTCTCAGCCTTCAACTCTTTGTTCTCATCATCTATGTGACTTAGAGTACTCAGCTCCTTAGTCAGTTGTGAGTTTTGGCTTTTGAGCTGGCTATTTTCCTCATTTAATAGTGTGTGTGAGGATTTAATGTGCTCAAAGTCTTTCATCATTTTTCCTAATGAATCATAAAGATCAGCGGGTGATGAAGTATGTGTGTCACAGTCACTATCACTAGAATCTGAGTGAGATGAGTTAGAGTGTACCTCATTTTCTTGGTCAGGTTGATCTTATTTTTTAGCCATTAGACAGATCATAGCTTTTTCTTCAGAATCACTTGAGTAGTCAGGTTCACTACTTTCTGAGTCTATTGTATCGTTTGACTTAGCTGTTTCAGCAGTCTCAGCAGCCAACATTGCCCTTTTCTTTTCTTGTCTTCTTTCTCTGAAAACTCTTCTTCTTCATCGTTTCTGTATTTATTGACTACAGGATATGGACAGTCAATAGCAAAGTGTCCTAGTTGTCTGCAATTCCAACACAGGTTTTCAACTTTTTGATTAGCTCTCTCATTTCTTGGGTTGTCAGGTCTTTGATATTCGACCTTTTGATATTCAGCTCTCTTTGGTGGCCTATCTTCCCTCGACTTGGAGGGAGCTGAATGTCTTCTGGAGGATTCACCTTTGTTTCTTTTATAGTTCTTGTTAAAGAACTTGTTGAATCTTTTGACCATAAAGGCAATTTCCTCCTGGTCAATGGCTTCCTTGACCTCAGCTCTCTTCCCATCATTGACTATAAGTGCAGCTATTTTGGGTACAACTGTCTCCTCTTGATCTTTTCTTCTCAGCTCAAATTCATAAGCTTTGAGGTCTGAGAATAGTTCATGATTGGATGTTTTTGATAGGTCCATCGATTGCCTTAGAGCCATGGTCTTCATTTCCCACTCAGTTGGGAGGCTCCTTAGTATCTTCATGCACATTTCCTTTTGTAATTTCAGTGAATCTAACATCCAGCTGATCCATTGTCTCACCTGCAAGCATTTTAAAGTTCTCAAATTTTTGAACAACAACATATAATTTGTTTTCCTTAATTTGCTCAGATCCTTCACAAATTAAAGTTAGTTTATCCCAGATATCTTTGGCTGTCTTGCAAGATTTGACTTTGTTGAACATGGCTTTG
The DNA here is from genome assembly GCA_016081115.2 of Rehmannia glutinosa. Classification (NCBI taxonomy): domain Eukaryota; kingdom Viridiplantae; phylum Streptophyta; class Magnoliopsida; order Lamiales; family Orobanchaceae; genus Rehmannia; species Rehmannia glutinosa. The sequence continues at coordinate 48,212,712 of CM071926.1, read as the reverse complement.
TCCAAAGTCTTGTAAAGTATATCCTTGGCCACATTGTCTAGGTTGTATCTTTTTCTGTCATCATTTGTGCATTCAGCTCTTGGTTTTTCAACCATAGCTGGTCTAGGAGGAATGACCTCCTCTCCTTCACCGCAGCGAGCTCTCCTTTGCAGTTTGTGTTCACCTTCATTATTTGTAGTGGCCCATCCTCTATCACTATCCACATCTCATCATGTAAGGCTGATAGATAAGCCTGCATACGTATTTTCCAGTCATCAAATTCCTCAATGGTGAACATAGGGATGCGTGTCAAATTTGCTTCCATGATAATAACTTTGTTGTTTTAAAAATGGCTTTTGAAAGAACAAGTGTTAAAAACATCTTTGAAGGATTGGAAATCTAGTTCAATAACCAGTGCGGAAGGCTCAATGAACCAACCGCTTTGATACCACTTGTAGGTCCCAAGGGGTGTGAGTAAGGTTTAGAAGGGGAGGGGGGTTGAATAAACCTTACCAACTTTTCGATTTTAGTACTTTTTAAGATATTGAGTTAAATACACAGCTAAGTAAGTCCATGAGGGACAAGCTAGGTTAGTTAACCAAATAGAGTTAGCCACTCAACGATTTCGATTGAGTTTGTTGATAGAATAACTCAACTGTTTAGTCTAAACCTTAACTTGGCTGTGATGAATTTTTCAGCGGAAGACTTAACACCCTTGTATTTGGTTTAAGTTTATTTAAACACTTGGTTTTAGCACCTTGTTAATTATCAGTTGGATAGCAATTTATTAGCAGATATAAAATGATATGCGATTTTAAATCTTGAAATGTAAATGACACAATAATTTTTATAGAGGTTCGAAGATGGGGTAATTCTTCTACTCCTCTCTTCTCCAACTCCTGGAGGAATCCTTTAAGTATTGATCGAGTACAAAGTGGTTATCACCGGATACAAGTCTTGATCACACGGTGACTTGATCCTTTGGGACTCGATCCGGAGATGCCTTGGTCACACAGTGGCTTCTCGTCCGACTCAGCTTCTTCATAGTGGCGGTGCGCCTTGCTACTTGACTCACTTGCTCAAGCTTCTTAGATTTGATCATCAAGCCCTCCAATAACTTGAGGCGGTTTCACCTTGAACCTTCCTACTGATCCTCCTTGGAATGTAGACCCCTTTTGATTCTTCAAAAGTTTCCTCTTCAACAGTTTGAAGTTGTCTTTCCTTCTGACTTGGTGTTGGATCGATTTCTTTCAAATTTAGGCTTGAGGATTTGCTTGAATAACTTGAGAATATTTTGCAGATTCTGATTCGAATAAATGCTTGAATGTTCGTGGTTTAGGTTGTCAAGGTAACCTTTTCTCAAAGTGATTACTCGGCCTTTTATAGTGAACTTTCAAAAATCGCCCGTTGAAGAGATAGGCATATTTTCAAAAGTCACTTGTGTTCGTTGGCTTGTCTTGTTGCAGTCCTTGATGTTGACATTTCCTCGTATTAAATGTCTTGCAGCTTTCCAGGTTTATTCCTTTTGCACGCTTCGGGATGAGCACTTTAAGACATGGCAGCACATGGAAGTATTACTTGTTTAGGTAATATTCTTAACTTCTATGCAATGATTCTTTTCGATTGTCTTTGACTTGATCGCCTTTTCCCAGGTGACTTGAGTCGCTCTCCAATGATTGAGAGACTCATCTGTCACTTCAACTTGAGACTTGGCTATCTTGAGTTGACTTGACTGACACTTCTCACAGCTGTATCCCAGCAGATACTCCTTCAGTCGAGTTCTTGACTTCTCCTTCTTGCCATACTCAGCTGTCTCACAGCTGAGTCTTGATTTTAGCCTTCAGTTGACTTCTTGTATATCCAGACATAGCTGACTTGACTCAGCTCGTACAACCCTATCTATTACAATGCAAATTACAAGGAAAATGGGGTGCCAACTTTCTAGTCTAAGTTTTACATGGCATTCATCAAAATCTAATAAATAAATTTCCCAGACAAAGGATCAACATTTGCAGTTTTTTAAAGCTTTTATTTTCAAAAGCAAAGTTATTATCATGGAAGCACATCTAACTCGCATCCCAACGTTTATTGTTGAAGAATTTGATAATTGGAAAATACATATCCATACTCACTTTTCAACCTTACCAGAAGGAGAGGTTGTTGCAGCTCCTGTGGCACGAGGCGCACATGCTGCTGCTGTTGTTGCCGCTGGTGCGGTACCCAGACCTGCAATGGTGGAAAAGCCATGTTGCGAGTGGATAAATGAAGACAATGATATTTTATATAAAACTCTTGATAAGGCCATGTTTAACAAAGTCAAATCTTGCAAAACGGCCAAAGCAATATGGGAAAAACTAACCTTAATTTGCGAAGGGTCTGATCAAATTAAGGAAAATAAATTGAATGTTGATGTTCAAAATTTGAAAATTTTAAAATGCTTGTAGGTGAGAGTCAAGATTAGTTGGATGTCAGATTCACAGAGATAACCAATAAGCTCTCAGCTCTAGGAAAAGAATATACACAGAATGAATTGTGTATGAAGATTCTAAGGTCTCTCCCAGCTGAGTGGGAAATGAAGATGATGGCTTTGATACATTCTATTGACCTTACAAGAACATCCAACCATGAGCAGTTCTCAGATCTTAAAGCCTATGAATTTGAGCTCAGAAGAAAACAGCAAGAAGAAACAGTTGTACCCAAGACAGCTGCACTCATGGCAAGTGAATCAAAGAGAGTTGAATCCAAAGAAGCCATCGACCAGGAGGAAATTGCCCTTATGGTGAAAATATTCAACAAGTTCTTCAATAAGAACGACAAAAGAAACAAGGGTGAATCATCCAGAAGTCACTCAGCACCCTCCAAAGCAAGGAGGACATACCACCAAAGAGAGAACCATGACATTTTGATGTTGACTATCCCTATCCACCAGTCAACAAATACAGAAATGAAGAAGAGAGAAATGTCTTCAGAGAGAGAAGACAAGAAAAGAAGAAAGTCATGTTGGCTGCGGAGATTGCTGACACAACCAAGTGTAAAGAATTAGCAGAGTCAAATAGCAGTGAAGTTGACTACTCCAGTGACATAGAAGACGAGGCTTTGATATGCCTCATAGCCAAAGAACAAGAAGATGAGGTACACTCTAGCTAGTCTCGTTCTAATTCTGATGATAGTGATAGTGACACAAACACTTCATCACCCACTGATCTTTATGATTCAGTAGACAAAATAATGAAATATTTTGAGCATGTAAAAACCTCACACACACTTCTAAATGAAGAAAACAGCCAGCTCAAAAGTCAAAACTCAAAGCTGACTAAGGAGGTGAGTACTCTAAGTCACATAGCTACTGAGAATACAGAGCTGAAGGCTGAGATAGCTAAGACCCAAGCACACTTAGCTGCAACAAAAAAAAGGGAAAAATATTTGAAAAACGTGATTGCATCATTCACTAAGGCATCTAAATCCTTGGATAAACTTATAATGATCTAAAAAGAAAGTGGAGACAAGACAGGCATTGGATTGAATTCCTTTTTGCATGCCCAAGCTCCAAGAATGGTTATGGAAAAAGGATCCTAAAGCAATGAGAAAGTCCAAAAATCCAAAGCACCATATGTTGCACCTACACCAACTCAAAAACACAATCACAACTATGCTGGCCTTGGAAACAAAGGAAAAGGCAAAAAGCCAGCAGAGTATGCGAAAAGGACAGCTGAAACAAAATTCAGAAGAGTCCATCAGTAGACTCCAAACAGGAAATACTCTGTAAAATCCAAATAGAGCTACCAAAAGCCCCAGAGATTTCAGCAAAGAAATCATATGATGGAAATGGTAAAAATTATCCAAGTCAGGCTGATTGAAAGAATCAAATGAGATATCAGCCAAGTCCAAAAGGATACAAGCCTAAATGACAAAGACCTTAGACTCAAAATAGGTCTTTCCGAAGCAAAGAAGAAATAATCAACACATATATACGGACTTATACGGTTGTGTTTGAAGCTTATAAGATTGTGTTTGAAGCCTATACGGTTGATAATCCAAAGGTGGTGAAGTTCTACATGAACGCTCAGGTTCACGATGATGAGATTCGCTCATCAGTCCACAACACTAACATCAAGTTGACTACTACGGACTTAGCTACGAGTTGTTATCTGCCTTTGTCTGGTTCAAAGGAGATAACAGAGAAGGACATTAACATGGCTGCTGCATGGAAAGAGATAACAAAGCAAGAGGCTACTGCAAAGCCTGTCTACACAGCGAAGAAATCTTTGATTAAGGAGGACTACCACAAGCTAATGGACGTGGTGGAAAAATGTGTGGACATGAAGTTTGGCAGCTTCAATCAGCTGTTTAGAAATAAGTTGGACGTGATGGTTGCTATCATGAAAGAGAAGAAGGTGAACTGGGCTGAGTTCATCTTTGGCAAGTTGTGCCAAAACGTGATGAACAAAACCATCAATGAAGCTGATATGTTTGAAAGTTCACTTGGATATGGCCTGATGATAAGTCATTTGATGGAGGTGAAGGGCATTTCTCTCAGGAAGGGTAAACCCTTCCACGTGAACAAGAAAATGTCCAGGGCCAATCTATCAGATGCCCAACATCAAGCTCATGTCAGGAAGGCTGATACGGGCGAGGGGGAATCAGTTGACCATGTCCCTAAGGATATAGTTGTGACTGCAAAGGCCCCTTCTCCCAAGCCTGTGTAGAAGAAGAAGAAAGATCCTGCCCCTTCAGCAAAGTCAGCACCTACCCATGCAGTCGTAGAAGACCCTGCCCCTGCTTCCGCTGCCGAGAAGCAATCCCCTGCTCCTGCTCCCATCATCAAAAAGAAACACTCAGTTGTGCCCCGGAAGCCAGCTGCAGCGATGAAGTGGGAAGTGGCAGAGTCAGCCGCCCTTGAAGACAAACCAGAAGAGGATGAGGTTCCATTGGTCAAAACCAAGAGAAGAAGACTTGAGAAGAAGTCTGTATTAGCAGCAATTTGTTAAGGAAACGAGTGGTGTGGAAGCCACTATGGAAGAGGAGACTGTCGTTGGCGAACAACAACATCTGGAAGAGATAGCTGACAGTAGACTGCTAAAGAAACTAAAGCCATCACGGTGACTACGGTGAAGAGTTAGGCGATACGAGGGACCGAGGAAGAGAGGGCTCCCCTTGAGCCCATGCAGGAGGAGGATAATGACTTAATGATGTTATCTCTTGCATACCAAGACATTCAGGAGAGGCTAAGGACTCGGAGGGCCTGGAAGATGAGTTATGCCAGGCATCAATATCTAAGCCCTGAATTCATTGAGGAAGAAGAGGATCTCTTGAACTTACTAGGAAATATAGCTATTACCTATGCCCTCAATCCAGATTTTTGTACCACCATCCTCTATCGAAAGAAGGATGAAGAAAAAGAAAATGCGATTGAAAAGGCTAAGGCCATTGTGGAGTCAAAACGGCCTCACAATTGCTTCTTTACTGGCGTCCCAAAACATGCCTTACAGCCAGCTTCCAACAGTGACAACAATGTTGAAGAGCTTAATCCTGCTGAGAAGGTAGAGAGGGTTGAGCTGAGGCACGCAATACAAGAGTCCAAAGAGCTGCACGAGAAGACATTGTTGAAGGGCCCAGGAGAGTCTTCTACTATTATAATATCTCCTAGCCCTGACATTATGGAGATGGCGAGGACTATTGATGCATCTACCTCACCAGTGCACTCTGAGGGACAAGAAACCAGGAAGGATGGCGATGTAGCTGAGGATAGATATAAAGAGAGCACTTTATCCAAGCCTACCCCTGAAAAAGGTGTTGAGACACCTGTCCTATCGGCTGAACACTCAACTGGAAAAGAAGCCGAGTCTCAAGTTTCCAGCAACCCTGTGGTTCGAGACCCGGTTGGTGTGCCAGCTGAGGGGGAAACTGAAAACATCACAGCCAGGTCGGAGGAGGTTGTGGGAGACATTACAAAATCAAAGTTTGGAGGCATAGGTAAGAACATAAGTGTACAGCAGAGTGGGGTTGATGACGCTCAGATAGTTCAAATTGTCTCAGCTGAAATCCTAGCTGCACTACAGGCCGATGAAGCTGCTAATGTAGCCAAGGCAAAGGATGGAAAGGAAGCTACGATAGTTCAGACTGCTGGCTCAGAAAGTGCAATCCGAGAGGTTGAGACCTCAAAGGATGCCACCAAAGGCCCTAAAGCAGCTTAGTCTGCTGAAGGGATTGCTGAAGACCCTGATGAGGTTGAGACTTCATTGGTTGATGGCCCACCCCCTATGGTGCCATCACCATCCCATGACGCTGATGAACCAGTGGAGGACATGACAACTCAAGAGAAAGAAACAACTGGTACCAATGACGTTGTTAAGACAGCCGAGGATCAGTCAGCTCAGCAGGCTAACATAGCTGGAGAAGATGCCGAGGACACTGAAACAATTGAGGCACACAGAGTTGAAGAAAATCTAAAAGGAAAGGGTAAAGCTCCTAGGATAAGGGGGATAAATTCTCATATTCCCTGGTGATCTTTTTGCAGAGTATTGTCCATTTGTGGCTGAAGTACATTTGGAGACGGAATCTACTGTTGAGAGTGCAGGGTATCTTTGTCAACATCCCCTATTTGAAGAATTTGGAACTCCAGATGATCGAACTATTGTACCGTTTGGTTTTGATTTCAATGTTGTATGGCCAGAGGAGTAGTCTGCTGAAGCAGCCGACTTCCAAAAAGTATTTAAGGCCATCTGTGCTCAGATTGAAATATGGAAAAATGATTTGCAGCACTGAATTAACGGTTGGAGAACAGAGATGCAACGATCACAGGAGATATTCGAGGGACTGTACTGAGAATTAGGGAATGGACAACCTAGACAAAAGCACTCAGGAGTGATCAAGTCACCTATTTCAAGTCTCCATTCGCTAAAATGGTGATATGGAGCACATAAAAGCCAAGTTTCAGCAGAGACAGAGGGATCACATCTTCAGAATAGACCAGTCGCACAAAACTGATATGGAGTTACTAAAAGCACAACATGAGACAGCCCTTCTCAAAACATAAGCCAACATGAGAACCAAGATGATGGTTATGCAAACATAAATGAAGTTATGGCAGCTGAGATGAAGGTTATGCCGTCAGAATTTAGAACAGCACACTTCTCAAGTCATGAGATGATGGACATGACAAACAAGAAACTGGATCTTATCCTGGGAGTATCCTCTCAGCCGACTCTTCCTCCTAGTGATGATGCCAAAAAAGGGGAACATCGTGGTGGCAACATGAAGAAACCACCCCTAAAGATCATGCTTGCAAAAAAACCCAAACTCTTCTCAGTCACCACCTCACTCCTAAGCCAGCTGCCCCAAGGCCTATCAGCCGAAGAGAAAGTTGATTTAGCTTTCAAGAAGACAATAGTAGAGATAGAAGCTGATTTTGCCAAGGTGGAAGAGAGGCAGCATGGCATGATAGAAAGCTTAAACGCAAAGTCCGATTGTCCCCCAGTTGGATTATTGAAGGACTCTCCAACAGTGAATCCCCCTCGGGAGTTATTTGTCCCTGATGCAGGATCTGAGCCAAGATCCTTAGAGGAATTTCAAACTCTTGCATCAGAAGGATTTTTCATGGAAATAACTCTGCCAGAGGCATGGGACTTCAACTGGTAAAAGGGTTTAGAGCTATTTTAAATAGCCGAGAACCAACAGACTTCGAGTAGTTAGTAGACTTGAAGGGAACAACCCGTGCAGTACACTCCCAGAGAAGGAGCAATCTCTAGAAGGGAAAGGGGAAAGATTGGTGAAGGTGGAAGAGGCAGACGAGCTCCACCACCAATACCTAAATAAGTTCCATATTTTGATCCCTAGAAGAAAGGTTTGATATACTGGGTTGGGTTGGACGAACTATCAAACAGTGAGGTGAATAGGAGGAATGAGGAAGCAAGGAGAAGTCAAGAGGAAGAGAATGCTAGGCTTGATCGATAATGGAGATAAAGACAGCTGAAGGAAGACCTTGTTGCAAAAAGAGTCTATGAAAAGAAGAAAAAAGATTAGGAGGAAATAAAGAGAAAAAGAGCTGAAAAAGATAGAAGCAGAGTAGAGGAGGATGCTGAGCAAATAAGGAAGCAACTGAGGCGTTAAAGATGGTTGAACCCCTTCATGTCGTATTTTTACTTAATTGTAAATACACACACAGTTGTAAGTACTATGTATATGCTCTGATGAAAACTGATGCTCTGATACCTTGTATTTATTTATACATTGTAAAAGCTTTGTAAAGTGCAAAGAATGATATGTTCCATAAAATGACATATTAAGTACGATCATTATTTATTTTCTGCACTATTTACTTTGCTATTTTTTATTTAAGTTTTGGCATCACCAAAAAGGGGGAAATTGTTGGGAATATTTATGTATAGATTCTCATGATACCATGTAAAACTTATATTAGGAAGTTGGCACCCCCAATTCAAATATATTTCAACTTGTAATAGATAGGGTTCTATGAGCTGAGTCGAAGGCAACCAAGTTAAATAATTTCAAGACTCGACTGAAGAGCGAAGAGAAGACCAAGCCATGTGGCAGCTGAGTGAAGTGAAGTGAAGGTTCAGTTAAGTGACCGAAAAGTTGTCTCGGTCAGCTGACTGACAGCAAAGTCATTCTAAAATCATTGGAATCAATTGTCCAAGGTGTAAGCCACAGACAGGATGAAAGAAAGCTGAAAGAGATCATGTTGTCAAGCAAAGTCAAAGTTTTGCTGGAAATAGGCATGTGTCAGATTGCCTACAATAAAGTTATTTTGCTGAATGAGTGCAAAAAGCAATGAGCCAATGGGATGTACCTGAAAATTTGCAGAGTTTAAGGAAAGGCTGCAGAGCATTAAATTCAAGGTACAGTCTCCATTAATGTTGCAAGACAAGACAAGCCAACAACCTGCGAAGTGTAGTTTGAATAATATGTTTATCTCTTCAATGGACATATTTTCAAACATGCACTACAAAAGTCTGAGGATTCATTTGAGTGAAGGTTACCAGGATTACAAGCACGCAAGCATTCAAGCAAATAGCCTATAAAGCAAACTATCTCCCAAGTATTCAAAGAATATCCTAAAACCTAAACTCGAAGGAAATCGATCCAACACACTCAGTGAAGGAAAGACAACTTCATCTGTTGAAGAGAAAAAAACTTGTTATCAAGAACAAGGGCTCTACTCTCCAAGGTTGAAGTAGGTGTAGTAAGGTTCCAGATCGAACCAGAGCTTTGAACCTATTTGAGGGCTAAGTGATCAAGTCCAAAGGTTTGAAAGAAGCTATAGTAGTAGGGCAGTCGTTTTGTGAAGAAGTCAAGTCCTAGGAGAAGCTAGCTATGTGATCAAACATGACTCAGACTATTACCATATTGTAACCAAGTCAAGTTACATTAGTGGATTCCTCCAAGGTTTGGAGAAGAGTGGATTTTTTGGAATTATTCCATCCTCGAACCACTATAATTGCTTGTGTCTATTTACTTTCATCATAATTACTTTCCTGCATATCTTTATACATGTTGATTGTTGAATTGCTAAAGTCTACTGATAATAACCTAGCTAAAACAAGTGTTGAAAAACATATTCAAAAACTAAGGGTGAAAGTCTTCTGCTGTTAAAAGACCAAGTCAACTGATATTTTAAAGTGTTAGCTGAAATAGTTAAGTTATACTATCAACAGCTCAGTCGAGTTTGTTGAGTGGGTAACTTTGCTGTGTAAGCCAACTTAGTTGTCCATCAAGGATTAGATGACTTGAGTCAACACTGAAATTGTTAAAATGACTAAAAACGAAAATTTGGTAAAGTATATTCAACCCCCTTTCTAAACTTTACCTATCATCTCCTTTGGACCTACACACCTTTTAAAAAATGTTGGATTTAGACTAGTGTTTGTGTTTGACAAGTTTGTAATGACCAAGAATGGCCAGTTTATGTGTAAAGGGTACCTTGATAAAGGGTTCTCAAAATGTTTATAACGAATGTTTTCGCCCAAGAGGCGAAAAATAAAACTACTACTTCTGTTTACTTGTGGATTGCTCTAATTTATGGCAAGATAGATTTGGACATGTTAATTTTAGTACAATTAAAATGTTAATGAATCTAGATATAATATGTTTAAAACCGATTCACAAGACAAATGCAAAGTTAATGTTGAAGCAAAATTGGCCAAAGCATCGTTTCATTCGGTGACAAGAAGTACCAAACCACTTGAATTTCCACATATATGTGTGTGATTTAAAACTTGTGCAAACTCGAGGTGGGTATAATTTATCAAACGACAGCTCCTTACTCACCTCAACCAAATGGTGTGGCAAATCACAAAAATCGAACTCTTAAGAAGATGATGAAATACGATGTTAATAAGCTCTGGCTTACCCCAAAACTTGTGGGGGGAGTAATACGTTTTTCAAACTATATTCTTAATAAGATACCACACAAACGGAAAAATAAAACTCCATATGAGTTACAGAAAGGTCGAAAACTATCATTTAAATACCTTAAAGTGTGGGGGTGTTTGCTAAAGTTGAAGTACCTAAGACAAAACAAGTTAGAATCGATCATAAAATGATTTATTGCATTTTCGTCGGATATACAAACATTGGTATTGCACATCATTTTCTAGTGCACAAGTCAGCAATTCCTGATATATATGATAGATGATCATAGAATTAATAAATGATGTATTCTTCGAGAATGTATTTCCTTAAAAAGAAAGGAAAGAAGAAAGTTCCAATAAAAGAACTTACGAAACTACATGGTTACCTCAACGTGATGAAGAAGAGGAACCTAGGCGCAGTAAAAGGACAAAATTAGCTAAGTCTTTTGGTCCTGATTTTCTAATGTGTATGTTAGAAACTAACATATAACTATTCAATACACTTTGTCTAGTCCAGAAGCTCCTCTCTGGAAAGAAGCTCCTCTCTGGAAAGAAGCTATCAACAATGAAATAGATTCCATCAAGTAAAATAACACTTTGCAGTTGGTTGATCTCCCACCGGGTTGCAAACCTTTAGCATACAAGTGGATCAGTAAAAGGAAGTATAAAACAGATGGATTTTATAGATAAGTACAAAGCTCGGTTGGTAGCCAATGTGTTTAAACAAAAGTAGGGATGTGACTTTTTCGATACATATTCTCCTGTTATGAAGATCACGTCCATTCGTGTTCTCATTGCTATTGCAGCTTTACATAACCTTGAGATACATCAAATGCATGTGAAGACATCTTTCTTGAATGGTGAGCTTAAAGAGGAAATTATATGGAACAGTTAGAAAATTTATTGTATAGATTTTCATGATGCTTACAAAACTTTGTATTAAGATGTTGGCAAACCACATCTCAATGTAAATTCTGCATATGTAATATATAGGTTTTTGGCTGACTCAAAAGCAGCCAAGTGAACATGCAGAAGACTGGCTGAAGAAAGAATCAGAAGACTCGCACCTAATTTGTGAAGATTCAGCTGACTTGCAGCTGAGTAAGTGATCAGAAGATGCTCAACTAAGCACATCATCCAAGTTCATTAGAAGATTGAAAGCAAAATTTATCAGAAGACTAAAGTTTCAGTCTCAAAATGGTTAATGAAGCTGAAGGACTTAAAGTCAATTGAAGAAATTCATTGCACTGTGTTCAAGGAGGATACACATCGAAATTAATGAAGTACGATGTTTGATCAAATATGTGCAAGGCATTCTTGAAGGCAAGGAGAACCAGGCTACAAGAAGAAGCACTTGCAGACTGCCACTATTTAGAGTGCGGCAGAGCTCGAAAGAATACAAGAAAAGATCAAGATCAAAGCTGAAAAAAAGGACATGGCAACTATCCAACGGTAGGATTTGAGAATGTTTATTTCTTCGATGGACAAAATTCAAATCCTCAATATAAAAGCTGAAGATTTTTCTGAGAGATATGCGAGACACAAAGCATAAGTTAACAAGCAAGAAATTTCAAAACTCTCTCAAGCTTATCTGCATTTCCTCAGGCTCATTGAAAGATTTAAGTTGTTAATCAGTTGAAGAGGAAATCTTTTGTGAAAAAGAAACTGTGGTCTACACTACCAAAGTATTGAAGAAAGTGTATTGAGGTTCAAGATCGAACCAAATTCTAAATTGAAGGAGGATTGTGTGCAGAAATTTTGAAAATTCAGAGATATGAAGTAACTAGGCAGTTGCTTGGTGAAGAGCTGAGTCCCAAGAGTAGTTAGTTGTGTGATCAAGGCTATTCGAACTGTATCTTTTCTAACTAAAGTGATTTGTTATATTAGTGGATTCCTCCTGGAGTTACAGAAGAATGGAGTAGAGGAATTACCCCATCCTCAAACCACTATAATTCTTGTGTCTTTGCTCTATTGCTCTTAAATTTTTGAATTTATATTTTTTTGTATATTCGCTATCCAATCAACTGCATAACTTTCTAAAATATTGAGTGTTGATAACCAAAACACAGAAGGGTATAAGTCTTACACTGACTTAAAAAGAAAGGTGAATTTGTAAAACAGTTGACCATCGTTAGATAAGTTACACTATCAACAAATATCTAAGAGAACTATTGAGTGGTTAACTCTCCTGCTGATCTTCAACCCAGTTGTCTAAAGGACTAAACTGTTTTTTGAAACTCTGATTCGAAAAATTAAAAAATTGTAAAGCCTATTCAACCCCACCCCCACCCCTTCTAGACTTTACCCAATACCCCCTAGGGACCTACAGGAACAATCCAAAGGGTTCGCTGCACCCGGACAAGAGATAAAGGTGTTTAAACTTGTTAAGTCACTTTATGGACTAAAACATGAACCTAAGCAATGTCATGAAAAGTTTGACTCCCTATGAAGTCAAATGATTACAAAATCAATGAATATGACAAGAGTGTCTACATTAAAGGTACTGCAAATGATTACGCCATCTTATGTTTTTCTGTAGATGATATGTTGATTATGGGTAATAGTCCTGATTTAATCATGAATACTAAGAATATGTTAAAGAAGAACATTGACATAAAAGATATGGGATTATCTGATGTAATACTAGGGATGAAAATCTCTATAACTTCAGATGGAATTGTCTTATTACAATACCATTATGTCGAAAATATACTTAGCAAATCTAATGCTTTCGATAGTTGTCCAGCTAAGACACTGGTAGATATCAATCTACCCTTAGCTAAGAATAGAGGAGATTCAATTTTCACCGCAATATGCACAGATAATTGGCAGTCTGATGTACTTAACAAAATTGTACATGTCTGCACATCGTATATTTAGTGAGTAAGCTAAGTATGTTCACAAGTAAATCGAGTAAGGATCATTGGAAAACCTTGACAAGGGTGTTGAGATACTTAAAGTATACCATGAATCATGGAATATTATATACGAGATATTGAGCAATATATTGTGATGCCAATTGGATATCACACACAAAAGGCTCCAAGTCCACAAGTGGATATATATTTACAATAGGTGGAGGAGCGGTCATAGAAATCTTCTAAGCAAACGTGTATAGCTCGATATACTATGGAATAAACTTGTGCCAGCTATATTGATACATTGTGATAGTCAATCAGCAATTGGAAGGGCACAAAGTAGCTTGTATAGTGGTAAGTCTAGACATATTCATTGACAACATAATACTATTAGACAATTGATTTTGAATGGGGTTATTTTGGTTGACCACGTGAAGTCAGAGGAAAACCTAGCGGATCCGCTGACAAAATGAATAAAATGTGATCAATTATATAAGTTGTTAACGGGAATGGGTTTAATATCTATAAAATAAAGAATGTTCATAGTGGTAACCCAACCTTTCGAATTGGAGACCCCAAGACCTTCGTTCAATGGGACAACTAAGTTATGAATGTTCAACTAAACACTTGGAAAATATATATGCTCATGCCCAGAACTTCCGACTGCAAAACCTCTTTATTGTGGCAAAGTAAGTTTCGACTTTTAATGATTCCTAATACCAGAAAGGTAGAATATGGCAGGATACTCTTCGATAGGAGATCACATGTATAAGTGAGACGTAATGGTCGCTTCAAAGAAACACTTATGAATCTAAGATATGGTCTAGGGCCGAAATTGACACAACATGATAACAATAAATGTTAGAATAGTTATTCTGTAAATAATGTTGTCTCGGTTTGCACAAAAGGCTAAGTAGTTCAAGACATCCCGTCACTAAACAGCTAGTAAATCCGATAGTATTTTACGAAGGAAGGTTCAAAGTCACAAGTCATTTATCCTGATGCAATAATAGTTCAATGAGACTTTCAAGCAAATCTGCATACATGCACACATTAATTTCGTTCATGTGGGGAATTATTAGAATTTGGTATTTGATAATGTGGGTTTTGACCCATATTGGATCAAATCTTTAAGTGGCTTTCATTCAAGGGATGTGGAAATAAAATAGATAAGTAAATTCCACTAAGTGGGTAGATGAGATTATCATTTGGAATTTCTCAAAACCAATTTCGGATGAATGAGAAATTAATGCAATAAATTGGCCACTTAAAACTAGAAAAATAATATAAAAATTGGGAAATGTGGGAGAGGAGCGAAACTCCATCCCATATAAGATATAAAGCCAAAGTTAGCTTACTTTATATAGGCCAAGTTTGAGTAATGGGTATGGGCTCTTGGGGCATCAAAGTTTTTAAATGAGGGAGGACCTACATGTTTTTAGATCTCAAAACACACACGCATACGTCCGGGTCGTGGGTTTGGGCTTTGGCCTCAAAGCCTTTATAATTTTGGACAAATTTCTTTTACCCCTTTAATATTTTTTTTACTCAAATTGACCGCTAGAGAGTTAGGTGCTCGATCATGCACTAAGGCCAGAGAACGCGCGCGCGGTCATGCGCGGGACTGTACGATCGAGCGCGCGTAGGTCCCAAGGGGTGATAAGTAAAGTCTAGAAGGGAGGGTTAAATAGACTTTACCAAATTTTTGATTTAGTTCTTTTTTAAAATTCAGAGTTGTCTCAAGTCAGCTGGGTCCTTGGTGAACAAATTAGTTTGCTTACCCAGCACAGTTTGCCACTCAACAGACTCAACTAAGTTATTGATAGTATAACTCACCTGATTCAATTAACTCTTTAAATATTCAGTAAACTTGGTTTTTACAGCTGAAGATTTTCACTTGTTTGAAATATGTTTTCAACACCTGTTTTAATCTTAGTTATTATCAGTGTACTTAGAAAATTAACAAACAACAATAATAATGTGCAAGAATTAAAGTGTGTTGAATGTAAATGACACAAGCAATTTTATAGTGGTTCGAGGATGGGGTAATTCCTCTAATCCACTCTTCTCCAACTCCTGGAGGAATCCACTAATGTAACTGTAACTTTGTTACAAAATGGTGATAGTCTAATCTTGGCCTTGATCACACAGCTGGCTCAACTTCAGGGACTCAGCTTCTTCACAAAACAGTTGTCTTGCTACTTCAGCTCCTTCAAACTCTTGGATTTGTTCACACCCTCCAACGAGTCTAAAGCCTTTGGTTCGACTGGAATCTTACTACACCTCCTTCAACCTTGGAGTGTAGACCCCTTGTTCTTTAAAACAAATTTTCCTCTTCAACATGTTTGAAGTTGTCTTTCCTTCATTGAGTGAGTTGGATTGATTTTCTTCGAGTTTAGGCTTGAGGATATGAATAGAATGCTTGAGAGATTTATACTTTGATTTCTCTTGTGTGTCTCAGATTGCATAAGTGTCTTCTCTCTTAAAATCCTCAGCCTTTTATAGTGGCAGTTTGAAAATGTATCCGGTGAAGAGATAGATTCTTTTTCAAACTCCACTTCTTGGTCGTTGGCGTTCTTGTCTTGCTGCTTTGATGTGGACTGATCCTTGAGTTTATGCTTTGTGGGTTTTGATACATCCCATTGGCTTCTTGCTTTTTGCACTCTTTCAAAGAAAATATCTTTAAGATAGGCGATCGACACATGCCTATTTTCAACAAACAATTGATTTTGCTTGACAACGGATATCTTCAGCTTTCTTCGATCCTTTCTGCTGCACAACCCCTTTTACAGTCAATTCCACTTATCTTGGAGAGACTTAGTTATCGTCCCACTGACCGAGACAACTTTTTTGTCCCTTGATTGAGACTTCTCTGCACTTCACTCAGTTGCCACTCAGCTGGGTCTTCTCTTGGTCTTCAGTCGAGTCCTGCATTCTTCAACATGGCTGCTTCTACTCAGGTTATAGAACCCTATATATTACAAGTTGATTTACAGTAGAATTGGGGTGCCAACTTCCTAATCTATGTTTTAAATTGTATCATCAAAATCTAATACATAAATTTTCCAACAATTTCCCCCTTTTTGATGATGCCAAAACTTAAATAAAACTTGGCAAAGTAAATAGTGTATAAACAGAGAATGATTGTATGAAAATGTCATTTTATTGAACATATCATTCTTGCACTTTACAAAGCTTTACAAAGTGCAATGAAAAGAGTATACAAGGTACTTGCAAATTTTTGTGTATTTACAATAATGTAAAAATACAACTTGAAGGTGTCTGCAGCAGTCTTCGATGCCTCTGCTGCTTCATTCTTCTCTCAGCTTAATCTTCAGCTCTTCGCCTATATTCTTTAGCTCTCTTTCTTTTCTTTTCTTTTTCTTCCCTTTTCTTCTTCTCATAGGCTCGTTTCGCAGCTGGGTCTTCCCTTCTCTGCCTCTCTTCCCATTCACGATCCAGCCTTCTACTTTCTTCTTCTTGCCTCTTGGACATCTCCTCATTTCTTCTGGTCACTTCTCTTCCACCAATTCTTCCCCTTCCTCTTCCAGAGTCAGCTCCTCATCTGGGAGTGTACTGCACAGGTTGAGCAATTGAAGTTTGTTGACTGCTTCCCTGAGTCTGCTGCTTCTTGGCTAATTGACATAGTTCTAAACCTTTTTTCCAGTACAAATCCCAAGCCTGCTTTAGAGTCATTCTCTTGAAAAATCCTTCAAATTCTAGCGTCTAGAATTCCTCTAGAGATCTTGGCTCAAATCATGCATGAAGAGCAGGAGCAAGCTCTTGAGGGAGCTTTACTACAGGAGAGCCTTTAAGTAACCCTGTTGGGGGACCGTCGAACTTGGCTTTCAATCCTTCTATGCGACCATGCTGCTGTTCATCAACTTTAGCAAAGTCAGCTTCGATGGCTTCTCTAATCTTCTTGAAAGCTAACTCAGCTTTTTCTTCAGCTGATAAGCCCTGCGGCAGCTGACTAAAGAGTGAGCTGGTGGATGAGCAAAGTGGGTATTTTTCAAGCGTGATCTTCAGAGGGGGCTTCTTAAGGGATCCTTCCCCCTTAATATCATTTCCTTCCATCTTACTTCCTTCGCCCTTGATTAGTCCTTCATTTTCCCTCCTTTTTGGCATCATCACCAAGGAGATATTTCTGAGAAGATTGACCCAGGATAAGATCCAATTTCTTGTGAGTTGTGGAGTGAGTTATTCTATGTTCTGATCGCAGAGCCTTCATTTCAGAGGACATAATCTTCATTTCCACATTCATAACCATCATCTATGTGTGCATATTGGCTTCAGTCTTTAGAAGGTCTTGCTTATGTTGAGCCCACAGCAACTCCATATTCGTTTTGTGTTCCTGGTCCATCCTTAGAATGTGATCCCTCTGCCTCTGCTGAAACTTTGCATTGTCAGCACTCCAAATCACCAGCTTTGCGAATAGGGATTATAAGTAGCTGACATGTTCCCTTCTGAGTGCCTTTGTTTAAACTATACATTCCTTGGTCTTCAAAATTGTACCTCGTATATCTCCAGAGATGGTTGGATCGTGATTATCAGTCGTTGCTTAAGAGCAGCAAAACCTTTCTCCATGTTTTCAATTTCTGAGCAGATTGCCTTGAAAGCTTTTCGGAAGTCTAGTGCTTTAGTCAACTGCTCTTCTGGCCATACTGCATTGATATCAAAACCAAACGGCACTATTCATAGATCATCTGGAGCTTCAAATTCTTTAGGGTGGATTTCCACGGTGTACTTGGCACTTCCAACAGCGGATTCTGTTTTGAGGAGTACCTCAGCTACAAATGTGAAGTAGTCTGAGAATAAATCATCTGGGACAAAAGGAATGTCTCCCACTCCTCATTCAGGAGCCTTTCCTTTGCCCTTCATATTGTCTTGACTATATATGCTTGCTTCAAATATTTAGCCTTCATCGGCAGTCTTAGTTGTGTTATCCTGCAGAGCTGACTGATCCTCAGTTGACTTAACAGCTTCATTGGATTTAGTTGGTGTTTCCTTTTGAGTAACATGTTCCTCAGTTGCCTCAGCAGCATCACGGGTTGGTGATGGCACCATAGGCGGTGTGCCATCAACCAAGGCAAACTTCACGAGAGCATCTTTCTTGCTTGCCTTTTTCATTTTTGCCACAGCTTCCTTGATTTCTGGGTCCTCAACTGGTTTTTCTTTGGGAACGCACTCAGCTTCGTCTTCTATGTCAAGAAATTCTACATAACATTTTCTTAAGAGTCATGCAGCACACTGATTTCTTCCTGATCAGTCGACTTTGTTTGAGGAGCTGGCATTTTTCCTATTTCTGCAGCAGCTTTACCCAAGGAAGTCTCAACCTCCTATGGGCCTTCATTAACCTCAACAGCCGTCATAACCACTGTGGGGCCTTCTACATTCCTTTTTATAGTCTCAGCTGCAGCAGGGTCTTGGACATTCCCTTCTACAGACGAAGCTGCAATGGGGTTTTCAATGGCATCCTTCGAGGTCTCAACCTCTTGGATTGCGCTTTCATGACCAACAGTGTTTTTTAGCCATGGTATCTTGTCCATCATTTGCCTTAGTTGCAACAGTAGCTTAATTGGCCTTCAGCTGAGATAGTCTTAAATGTATGAGCATCGTCAATCCCACTCTGATGTTCTATTTTAGTCTCCCTATCGCCTCCTATCTTCAAATTTGTAAGTTCTCCCATAGCCTCTTCGAACCCAACTGTGGTGTGTGCAATTTCCCCTCGGCACGCAAATTTGAATCATCGCCATGGGGTCATTGGACACGAGAGACTCGGTTGTTTTCCCCTATGAGTGATTAGCCGATTGGGCAGGTGTCTCAACACCTTTCACAAGGGTTGGCGCAGCTAAGGTGCCCTCTACATCTCATTCATTAGCTTCATTGCCAGTTTCCCTGGTTGGACCTTCGGAGTGCAGAGTTGAGGTTGAGGCATCAATGGTCCTCACCTTTTTCAATATATCTGAGGTAGGAGAGATTTACACGGATGAAGACTCTCTAGTGCCCCTTCGTAAATATTGATCATGCAGCTCCTTGGACTCTCTTAAGGCTTACATCAGCTCAGCCTTCTCCACTGGATCAACAACCTCTAGCTCTTCGACATCACTATCACTGTTGGTGGTTGGATGTAAGGCATTTTCAGGGGCTTCTGTGAAAGCGCAAGTGTGAGGCATTTTAGACTCCTCAACAACCTTCTCTTTTTTCTATTGCCTTGACCTTTTCATCCTCCTTTATGTCGAAAAGGATATTGGTGCAGTTGTCTTCGTCCAGCACTGTTCGAACATCAACATTTCCCAGAAATTCCAGGAGGTATTTGTCTACTCAATTAATTCCGTTCTTTGGAATTGAGACCTGGCCAAACTCAGCTTCCAGGCTCTCCAAATCCGTAGCCGCTCTTGTATATCAGGGTAGGCAGGAGATAGTATTTGGAGATCATCATCCTCCTGCATGGGCTCAAGATGAGCCCTTTCTTCCTCAGCAGCTATCGCATCTGTCTGATGGGAATTTACAGCTATCTCTCCTTGACCATGGTTAGCTGCACCAGGCTTATATTCCTCATATGTTTACCTAACAGTTGTCTCTTGTTCCTCAGTGGCTTCCATACCAATTACCTCTTTCAAAATATGTTGCTCTTCCTCAACATCCTTCTCAACTCCTTCAGTTGTCCCAGCTCAGCTAGCTCAACAATTAAGTCAGACTGTTTTACCAGTCTTCTTCTAGTCTTCTTTTTCAATGATAACATCAGGTTCCACATTTTCTGGTTCCTCAATTGTGAAAGTTGTCTCTCCCAGTTTCTGCTTCTTGGCTGCAGCTAGCTTGCGAGGCACATCTTTTCGCTTCTTCCTGAATACTAGAGAGGGAGCTATAGTAGGGGCTTTCTCGGCTGCGGGGGCAGGTTATTTCTTGGTTACGGGGGCAGGAGCTTTCTTTTCAGTGCAGGCTTAGGTCAGGGGGCTTTAGCAGAAGAATATGTGTCCACGGGGACATGTTCAGCTGATTCCCCCTCGCTCGTAGCTAACTTCTTTGTATGAGCTTTCCTCCAGGCACCAGACAGGTTTGCTCGAAACATCTTCTTATTGACATGGAAGGGTTTCCCATTTTGGAGGAAACACCCTTCACCTACATCAAGTGGCCTAAAATCAGGCCATAACTGAGTGAACTTACAAACATTTCATCTTCTCCGACAGTCATGTTCATCACGTTCTGGCACAGCTTCCCAAAGATGAATTCTCGCCAGTTAACCTGCTTCTTCTCCATGATTGCCGCCATGACAATCAGCTTAGTCCGAGAGAGCTAATTGAACGATCCAAACTTCATATCTACGCATTTAGCCACCACATCCATCAGTTTATGGTAGTTTTCTTTGTTCATCTTCTTTAAGGTAGTGTAGTTAGGCTTCGCAGCAGCCTCAGGTTTGGCTATCTCCTTCCACGCAGTAGCCAAATCTACGTCTTTCTCATTTATCCCTTTCATTCCAGTGGATGGGAGATAACAATGATCAGCAAAGTCTGCAGTTGTCAGCTTAAAGTCCTTGATGTGGATCAATGAGCGGATCTCATCATCGTGAACCTGAGCATTCACGTAATACATAGCGACCTCCTCGAGATAAGTGTGAGAAAACTTCATGGATAGAAAAATCTTGAGACCAACTTTCTCAAGTTTTTCAGTGATGTTCTTGGTTAAAACCTTGTCCACGCCCTATTTGACAAGGCCTTCGAAATCTAAAGTTGCACCGGTGTGGATCTTCTCAGCAAGCTTTTTGTAGTCGTACGATGGAGCCATTTCTGTTCTTAGATTGACATTCGTACGGAGAAAAAGCTAGGGTTTGAACTTTGTTTGTTGAGAGAAAATGCTTCAGTTTTCTTTGAGAGCAAGAGTGTATGTGAGGAGAGAGAAAATTGAGATTCTCTATATATGGGATGTGAAAGGGCAGTTTTTAGAATTGAAAAAGGTAAAACTGATCAACGATTGAGATCACGTCTCAGAAATTGCAGTAATTTCCCCGCATTTAATGCAACAGCATTTATATCCAATCATGGGTAAACTATCGCAGACTTTTACTGACATCATAATTATCGCTAACGTCAAGCCTAAAAACATTCCCGCGCACAGAAAACAACTGTGTTTTGTCACTTAGATCATAAATAAATCAGCTATCTTCATTTATGACTCGACTCTGCTTCTCTCTTGACTGAATAACCACTCGGTTGTGCAGCTAACTCAATACAGCTGACGAGTCGGCTTGGTTGTTTCACTTGGCTATTAAGTGAAACTCTTCTGAAATCCATTTATCTCCACTTCAACCCTGTTGAATGATTCTTCTGAGCTTCCTAACTCAGCTCAATCAATCCAAGCTTATTCTTAAGCTCTTCAAATCTTGATTCACATAATAGCTTTGTGAATATATCAGCTATCCGCTTATCAGTTGATATGTATTCCAATGCGATGTCTTTCTTTTCAACATGATCTCTTATAAAATGATATCTGACATCAATGTGCTTGGTTCTTAAGTGCAATACTAGATTCTGAGTAATTGCAATGGCACTTGTAATATCACACATAATTGGAATTACTCTTTCTTATGTATCATAATCTCTCAGTTGTTGCCCCATCCATAAGACTTCTCCACAACAGCGGCCTGCAGCAATGTGTTAGATATATGTTTTTATTATGATTTTGATGATTATGTTCGATTTTGTTCAAATGAGTTTTTAAACCAAAACTATGTCCCTAAATGTTGTCTAAATACTTCCAATCAACTTAAAATATTTTTACTATTTTTTGGAGTATTTCTTGAAGTTTATTTTCAATAAAAAATTGGACAACACATTTGTTTCACTCGACCGGCCGCCCTATAGGGCAACCCGCACTGAGTTGAGTGAGAAATAGAAAATGGGGCATAAGAAAAAATAAGGCGACGGCGACCGGTCGGCCGGCGATTTGTACCTAGGAGTTGGATTTTTGTTCCAAACTTCTCTGTTTTCGTAAAATCTTCAAGGGCAACCGGTCTGACTAAGGGCGACGGTCGCATACCCCCCTTCGACCGGTCCCCTGTGTAAAAATTCACAGAATTCAATTTCAATATTATCTCTGTGACCGGTCGAACCCCATGTTTATCAAAGAAACTATCCGTTGCATTTTTGACATGACTTTTCCCTATTTTGTGGGATTGATTTCTAACATCTATATTGATCATTTTAAATGGTTTCTTTTGCAGCAAATCACTCCCCAAGGAGGAGCCAATGTCCGGAAATGAAAGCCAAGTCTCTCCTATAAATAGAGGCTTCATTCAAGCAACAAGATATAACACAATATACAAGCAAAGAGCAATTGAGCAAACACTTTCATATATCTTGTTGTATTAGCCTAAGCACTTTCACTTGCACTTATTTGAGGTCTAGGCTTTCAATTCTTGATTACACTTGTACTCATATTGTTTCAATCTTTATTGAGTTGTAATCTTGATTTTGGTCATCATTCAACACAAGACATCCTTGTGAGTATTCTTGTGGTAAGAATACACTTGGGTGATCTAGGTGATAGGTGTTTGAAGGTTGTGGTAATCTTCAAAGGTGTAAGAGGGTTGTGGTAATCCTCAAGGTGGTGAAAGAGGGTTGTGGTAATCCTCAAGGTGTTGTATTAATTTTTGGTAAATTAATAAAATCTTTTTTTCTTTTTGAAATCCATCCCGGAGATACTGGGGTGGTAGAGGATTAGGCCCTAGGTGGGTTGAACCTCTTTAAATCAACGAGTGTTGTTTATTTTCCACATTTACATTCTTGTCATTTACTTTTTGTTTCGAAAAAGAGGGTGATTTGCGAAAAATCGGCATAATCTATTCACCCCCCCTCTAGATTATTGTAGCCACTTGGACTAACAAGTGGTATCAAAGCAAAACTCTTTGGCTAGCTCGTTCCGAGTAAAGAGGAAAGATCCATGGCTACAAATGATGCTCATCTCACCACCGGCGCCTCCACCAATAAACCACCACTATTCGACGCCAACAACTACGCATTTTGGAAAGACCGTATGGAGTGCTTCCTACAAGGGTGCGGGTTCGACATTTGGAATGTGGTCATTGAAGGAGTTGATCAACCAACAAAGAAATCGGAGGATGGCACCTTGGCTCCTAAACCTTTCAAGGAGTTTGATGAAAACGACAAAAAGGCTTTCTCTTTAAACGGTAATGCCTTAAATATTTTCCATTGTTCTCTTACCGCCACCGAGTACAATCGCATAAGAGGCATAAGGTCGGCACATGAGGTTTGGGAAAAATTGGAAACAATCTATGAAGGGACTAAGAAAGTCAAGCAAGCAAGAAAGACCATGCTTGTTAAAGACTTCGAAAACTTTAACATGTATGATGGCGAAAGCATCTCCAAGATGGTAGAAAGCCTTGACAATATTGTCAATCCTCTTGTGGCCCTCGGCAAAGTCATCTCCGAAGAAGACAAGGTGACCAAGGTATTAAATGCACTTCCCGGCTCATGGTCCGAAAAAGTAACGGCAATCACGGAGGCACAAAATCTTGAGATACTCAAGTTTGATGAGCTTATTGGAAATCTACTCATCTATGAAGTCTATCTCAAGGAGAGGAAAAATTCCAAACCATCCACAAATCAATCGGGTATGCAAATTATTCCTAAAGGTCTTGCTTCTTCTTCTAATAATGCATACTATGATAATGATGATGATGATGAGGAGGAGACGGCCGCACTTGTTCGAAAATTTGCAAAATTTGTAAATAAAAATAAAGCAAGAAAACCAAGAGATAATGCTTGCTTTAAATGCGGAAAACCGGGCACTTCATTGCCGATTGCCTCAAGCTCGATGAAGAGGAGCAAAAGAAAAAGAAGCCTTTCACAAAAAGAAGGCTCTAAATGCGGAAGTCAAAACATGGGATGAACTACTCGAAACAACCGATGAGGAAGGATAAACCGAACACGGTCTCATGGCTATAGACGATGAAAACAATGAGGTACACTCAAATTCTTCTACTTCCTCCATAGTTGATGACTTGCAATGTGATTTTGATGAATTGCAAATTGAGTTTCAAAATTTAATAGTTAAATACAAAAATTTGAAAAAGGAGCATAAGGAGATTAAGGTTGAAAAGGAAAAATTATTTACCTCTTATGAATCTCTAGACAAAGCTCATGCTCTTACTCTTACTAGAATTCATTCTCTTGAAACCGAAAAGGAATTGCTCACAAAAGATATTGAATGTTTCAAAAATGATGTGCATCGTTTCAACATAAGTACGGATAAAGTCACAAAAATTTTAGATGCACAAAGAGGTGAGCATTCCAAATCGGGACTTGGTTATAAGCCATTTCAAAGTGTTTTTAAGAAAAATAACCAAGGTCCAACTTTTGTACGTGCTAATAATTATAATACTCCTACTTGTTTTTATTGTGGAAAAGTTGGACATTATGCTAATAATTGCAAATTGAGAAATAGCTCAAGACATGTTTGGAGACCCAAAGGTCTCAAGACTAACCCCCATGGACCCCAAAATTATAGGGTACCTAAAAGAAATTCTTTTGTAGGTAATAGGAGCTATAACCACAATGGAAGATTCAAAATGGCTCGTGGACAGCGGATGTTCACGCCATATGACCGGGAGGAGAGAACTTTTTACCAACATCAAGCTCCAAGAAGAGGGTATGGTCATGTTCGGCAATGGCAAAGGAAAAATTCTTGGAAATGGAGAAATTGGTAACTCTTCTTTCTCTCTTAGTAATGTTCTATTAGTTGAAGGGCTTAAGTTTAATTTGATAAGTGTTAGCCGACTTTGTGATTCAAAATATGATGTTTCCTTTAATAAAGAAAAATGCCTTATACTTAAAAATGGTGAAATTATTTGTGAAGCAAATAGAAAAGGCAATCTTTACAAAATTTGTACAAGTGATTTTGGTTAGTCAAAATGTTTCTTGTTTAGTCGCCAATAATGATTTAACTAGTTTATGGCATAGGCGACTTGGACATGTTGGATACAAGAATTTGAAAAATATTTACAAAAACCAACATGTGAAAGGACTACCCAAATTGAATTTTGAAAATCTTGGCTTATGTGACACTTGTCAAAAGAACAAATTAGTTAAGAGTAGTTTTAAGCCCAAAAATGAAATTTCCACAACCAAACCCCTACAAATGCTTCACCTTGATTTGTACGGGGATATTGGTACGGCTAGTCTAAGTGGAAAACATTACACTTTTGTTATCGTCGATGATTTTTCTAGATATACTTGGGCTCTTTTTCTTACCAATAAAAGCGATGCCGTTAATGAGTTTGTTAAGTTGTGTAGACTTATTGAGAATGAAAAAGAAGATACTATCAAGTCTATTCGAAGCGATCGAGGTGGAGAATTTGACGGTGAATTTAGAGTGTTTTGTGAAACCAAAGGATATGCTCATAATTTCTCGGCTCCAAGGACACCTCAACAAAATGGAGTAGCCGAACGGAAAAATCGGACACTACAAGAAATGAGTCGGTCCATGCTCAATGAATTCTCACTTCCAAAATATTTTTGGGCCGAAGCCGTAAGTACCGCTTGCTATGTCATTAATCGAGTTTATATTCGTCTAAAATGAATAAAACTCCATATGAGCTTTGGAAAGGTAGAACTCCAAATATTAGTTATTTCAAGATATTTGGTTGTAAATGTTTTATTTTGAATACCAAGGATCAATTGGACAAACTTGATCCTAAGGCCGATGAAGGGATATTTATGGGATATTCAACAAAAAGCAAAGCATATCGGGTTTACAATAAGACTAGTGGAGTTGTTGAAGAATCCATCCATGTTAAATTCAATGAAGCTTCGGGAGTTGAAAGAATTCCTAATGATGAAAGTGATGAAGAGGATATTATTGAACAAATTATTCAAATTGATGATCAACCGTCTACATCAAATGATCAACCGTCCACTTCAAATGGTCCTCAAGAAGATAGCGGTGATATCTCGGATCTTCCCGTTGCATTGAAATTTAAGGGAGATCACCCAAAAGATCTTATTATTGGTGATCCCCTTGACAAAGTTATGACCCGGAGAAAATTTGCCGAGAAAGCTCTTATTTCTCAAAAAGAGCCTAAAAATGCTAAAGAGGCTATTGAGGATGAGGATTGGTTCCTAGAGATGCAAGAGGAGTTGAATCAATTTGAAAGAAATGATGTATGGGAATTGGTACCTTGTCCTCCTTCTCAAACCATTATTGGTACAAAATGGGTATTCGGAACAAACTTGATGATCAAGGCAATATTGTTCGAAATAAGGCAAGGTTAGTAGCTCAAGGGTATTGTCAAGAAGAAGGTATTGACTATGATGAAACTTTTGCACCGTAGCACGTTTAGAAGCTATTCGTATTTTACTTGCCTATTCTTGTTTTAAAAATTTCAAACTTTACCAAATGGATGTTAAATCCGCCTTCTTAAATGGTATTATTCAAGAAGAAGTCTATGTAAAACAACCTCCGGGTTTGAAAATTTTTCTAGGCCTAATGATGTTTATAAACTTAAAAAGGCCTTGTATGGTTTAAAACAAGCACCCCGTGCATGGTATGATAGACTTAGTTCTTTTCTTTTACAAAATGGTTTTATAAGAGGTAAAGTTGATACAACTCTATTTGTTTTTGAAAAAGGGCAAGATTGTTTACTTGTGCAAATATATGTTGATGATATTATCTTTGGTGCTACTAATGATTCTTTGTGCAAGAAATTTTCTAAGTTAATGCAAGGAGAATTCGAGATGAGTATGATGATGGAGCTTAACTTCTTTCTTGGACTTCAAATTAAGCAATGTCAAGAAGGTATTTATATTTCGCAATCAAAGTATACAAAAGAACTTTTGAAAAAGTTTGGCATTGAAGAAGGAAGAACCGTCTCTACTCCTATGGCAACAAATGTCAAAATTGACAAAGATGAGAAAAGCAAGTCCGTGGATGAATCAAAGTATCGAGGTATGATTGGTAGTTTACTTTATTTAACCGCTAGTAGACCGGGCATTCTTCATGTCGTATGCCTATGTGCTCGTTTTCAAAGCAATCCCAAAGAATCTCACATGAGTGCCGTTAAAAGGATTTTTCGATATTTGAAAGGCACCATTCAATATGGTTTATTCTATCCAAAGAATGAAAATTTTTCTCTTAAAGGTTATAGTGATTCGGATTATGCGGGAAATATTGATGATCGGAAAAGTACTTAGGATCATGTCAATTTTTAAGCGATTGCCTAGTTTCTTGGTTTTCAAAGAAGCAAAACTGTGTTTCTCTTTCAACGGCCAAAGCCGAATATATTTCCGCCGCATTTTGTTGTACTCAACTTCTTTGGATGAAACAAACCTTAGCGGATTACAAATGCTCTTTTGAAAATGTACCTATATTTTGTGATAATATATCCGCCATAAATATTGCTCAAAACCCGGTTCATCATAATCGTACTAAACATATTGAGATTCGACATCATTTTCTAAGGGATTGTGTTTCAAAACGTAAAATTGAGATATCTTTTGTACCATCTCAAGATCAATTAGCGGACATTTTTACAAAACCGCTATCTTCCGAGACTTTTTCATCAATACGAGCTCGGTTAGGCATAATGCATATTGAATGAAGCTTACGTTTGCATTTTACACGTTTTTAAAACTTAGGGGCGAAAAATCGGATTTTTGGTTGAAAATTCGGATTTTGGAAAAACTGACAGACAGTGGGCTAAAGGGGTTGAGGGCAACCGGTCGCCCTCAACGTCGACCGGTCGCCCTAAGCTATATTTTGGCTTTTAAACGTTCTGTCTTCAGCATTCGCAAGTTTAACTTATTTTGGCCATTTTGTGTCCCATTTGCCAAATTTTCACATATTTCATTCAAAAATGGTTTTCATGCATTTCTTTCACAACATGGACGTTATATAGCATGACCATCATCATCATGGCTCATCTTTTCCGATCAAATGGTAAGAATTTCTCTTCTTTTGCTCAATTGGGTTGAACCCTTGAGTTAATGACCTTATAGTATATTTCTTGATAATTTTTGCATATGATTTTGATGAGCCTATCTAGTATGTTGAATTGTATATTGATTAAGGTGAATTGGTGATAGAATTTTTGGCTTGAAACATTTACAAGGGTTATATTCAACCTCTTTTATTTTTCACGCACACAAGGTGTTCGATGAAATGTCGCAATGAAAATTTCAACTTATACATGATTCTCTTGCTTTCAAAACTCTTCCATACTTATTGAGATCATGATTTGGTAAAAAAAACGAGCGTATGAACTCTTCATATTACATTTCTCCCATTTTCCTTGGAGTGTTACGCTTTAATTGCTCAACGGTTCATAAACCGTCCCTTTGGTGCACTTTGATAATATTGTATGGTGTTTTCACCATTCTGACATTCTTTTTGATGATTCCAAAGGGGGAGAAACAGGATATTGGCTCGTTAGCTCAAGAAAAGCTAATAAAAGCTTGCAATAAGTATTGTGGACTCGAATACCTAGTCCATGACTTGAATTTTGGACTCGAATGAAATCGTTTATAAGTATTGTGACAGGGGGAGCTTCTTAGCTCATGATGCATCCTATATAAGCTTGTTATAGCTTGTGCTTCTTACGTATAATAATCGTTTGTTGAAATGCTCATAAATAGGGGGAGCTTTGTATGAAATACTTCTAACTGATAGTTTACTTGTAAAACCGGAAAATTTTATTTGGTTTTCAAATCGTCCTCTAGAAAATTGTTTTGGTTTGTAATCATCAAAAAGGGGGAGTTTGTTAGATAAATGTTTTTATTATGATTTTGATGATTATGTTCGATTTTGTTCAAATGAGTTTTTAAACCAAAACTATGTCCCTAAATGTTGTCTAAATACTTCCAATCAACTTAAAATGTTTTTACTATTTTTTGGAGTATTTCTTGAAGTTTATTTTCAATAAAAAATTGGACAACACATTTGTTTCAGGCTCGACCGGTCGCCCTATAGGGCAACCCGTACCTGAGTTGAGCCGAGAAACAGAAAATGGGCGTAAGAAAAATAGAGGCAGGCGACGGCCGACCAGGTGGGCGACCGGTGCGATCGACCGGTCGGCCGTGGCGGCGACGATGCACAGGAGTTGGATTTTTGTTCCAAACTTCTCTGTTTCGTAAAATCTTCAAGCGGCAACCGGTCACAGCTGACTAAGGCGACCGTCGCACCCCCTTCGACCGGTCCCCCGTGTAAAAATTCGCAGAATTCAATTTCAATCTTATCTCTCGCGCTTGACCGGTCGAACCCCATGTTTATCAAAGACAAACTATCCGCTTGCGTTTTGCATGCCTTTTCCTATTTTGTGGGATTGATTTCTAACATCTATATTGATCATTTTAAATGGTTTCTTTTGCAAAGCAAATCACTCCCCAAGGAGGAGCCAATGTCTGGAAATGAAAGCCAAGTCCTCTCCTATAAATAGAGGCTTCATTCAAGCAACAAGATATAACACAATATACAAGCAAAGAGCAATTGAGCAAACACTTTCATATATCTTGTTGTATTAGCCTAAGCACTTTCACTTGCACTTATTTGAGGTCTAGGCTTTCAATTCTTGATTACACTTGTACTCATATTGTTTCAATCTTTATTGAGTTGTAATCTTGATTTTGGTCATCATTCAACACAAGACATCCTTGTGAGTATTCTTGTGGTAAGAATACACTTGGGTGATCTAGGTGATAGGTGTTTGAAGGTTGTGGTAATCTTCAAAGGTGTAAGAGGGTTGTGGTAATCCTCAAGGTGGTGGAAGAGGGTTGTGGTAATCCTCAAGGTGGTGAAAGAGGGTTGTGGTAATCCTCAAGGTGTTGTATTAATTTTTGGTAAATTAATAAAATCTTTTTTTCTTTTTGAAATCCATCCCGGAGATACTGGGGTGGTAGAGGATTAGGCCCTAGGTGGGTTGAACCTCTTTAAATCAACGAGTGTTGTTTATTTTCCGCATTTACATTCTTGTCATTTACTTGTTGTTTCGAAAAAGAGGGTGATTTGCGAAAAATCGGCATAATCTATTCACCCCCCCTCTAGATTATTGTAGCCACTTGGACTAACACAATGTACTCTGCTTCAGCTGTGGATGTAGTTATTGAATTTTGTTTCTTGTTGAACCAAGAAACCAACCTATTTCCAAGCATTGGACAAGTACCTGATGTACTTTTCCTGTCAACTCTACATCCAACATAGTCTGAGTCTAAGTAGCCAACTAACTTGAATACTCTTTCCTTTGGGTACCATAAGCCAGCTTCCTGGCATCCCTTCAAATACCTTATGATTCTCTTGACTGTAGTCATGTGACTTTCCTTTGGAGAAGATTGAAATCTAGCACATATACCTACAACAAATGTGATGTTTGGCCTACTTGCTGTCAAATAGAGCAAAGATCAAATGAGTGCTCTATATCTTTTTTGATCAACAACTTTGCCTTCTGCATCCATATCCATCTTGACTGAAGTGTTCATGGGAATCTTCAAAGATGACTTCTCTTTCATACCAAATTTCTTCATTAAATCTCTGGTATATATTTGGTTTGAATTATGAAGGTTTCATCCTTTATTTGCTTGACTTGAAGACCTAGAAAGAAAGTCAACTCTTCCATCATACTCATCTCAAATTTCCCTTGTATGAGATTTGAGAACTTGTCACACAACTCCTTGAACATCCTAATTTTTTCCAATCTAGAAACGGATGCAAATGTTTCATCAAAATCTATGCCATCTTCTTGGCGATACCCTTTTGCTAACAGTCTTGCTTTGTTCCTTACTACAGATCCGTCTTCATTCATCTTGTTTCTGAATACCCACTTAGTACTAATAACATTCTGGAGTAAGTCTATTGGATCTCAGTCTTCTTGCAAAACAGCTTCCTCATCATCATTCAACTACAGACTTTCCAGTTGTCTCTAAGATTCAGCTATCCCATCTTGATCTAGGTTGAGTCTTCTGATATCTGCCTCAACATAGGGACTCTTCTGAATTGTTGGCTGATTCATCTTGTCAGCTAACTCATCTATGTTTTCTCCATTAACATTAGGTTATCAAAAACCACATGGATAGACTCTTTTTTGATCATAGTCCTCTTTAACAGCACTCTAAAATCTTTACTCTCAGTTGAGTATTCCAAAAATATACATTCATCAGCTTTAGCATCAAAAGCTTTCAAATTGTCCTTGCAATTGTTGTGAATGAAGCACTTACATCCAAAGATATGAAAATATCCAACATTTGGCTTCCTCCCTGTCCAAATTTCATAAGACGTTTTGGAAAGTTGCTTATTGATCATACACCTATTCTGAGTGTAGCAGGCAGTATTAATGGCTTCAGCCCAAAATCTCTTACGCAATCCAGCTTCAGCTAACATGCTCCTTGCAGCTTCCTTGAGAGTTATGTTCCTTCTTATCAGACCTTACATTGATAATGGTTTGACTCTTCTCATTTTGAACTCTTCTCATCAGCTGAGGAAGCTTCTGCAAAGTTTTCTTCTTTTTACACATAAAAATGGTCCATGTGTATCTTGAATAATCATCTACCACCACTAAGGTGTATTTCTTTCCACTAATGTTGGCTGGTTCAACAGGACCAAATAAATCCATATGCAATAAATGCAGTATCCTTGTTGAAGAAGGACTTGGCATGTCCTTGATGAAAACTTGATTTGCTTTCCCATTTGGCATGCATCATAAATGCTTTCCTTTTTGTATATTGAGTCTGACAATCCTTCCACAAGATGGCTTATTGCAAGCTTGTTGATGTCTTGAAATTTAGGTGACTCAGCTTCTTCTGCCACATCCAACTTGATTCGGCTGTACTCTTGGCTAACAAAGATGTGCTTGGTGTAGCATTTGATCAATCCACTACATATATGTTTTTTTGTCTTGAACCTGATAGCACAACTTCATTGGATTTAGCATATTTGATCGACAAACTCCCATGTTGAATCCTATATAGTAGTCCTTATCAGTTATCACATAGTTGGTTGATGCTCAACAGATTGAAATTTAGCCCTTCACCATAAGCTACATCTGTGATTTCTAGTCCATTTTTCCTTATGGATCATGTGCCTTTGATCTCCCCTAGAGCTTCATTTCCTCCAAATATGACTTTTTCTCCTCTTATTTCCTTGAACTTTGAAAGATTTTTCTTGTTACCAGTCAAATGTCTGGAGCAGCCACTTTCCATGTACAAAGTTCCTTGGCACTCAGTTGTTCGTTAAACCTGCAATCAAGAAAATCAGTTTTTAGGTACCCATACTTGCCTGGGTCCTGAGGGGTTAGCACTATAAGGTGATCCAACCAACCTATAGCCAAATGGACTTACTCTAAGAGGTTTCCACGTATCAGTTCCATAATCATAATGAACATTTGCATATTGCTTAGAAGCTTTAGGCTCATACAGCTGTCTCTTTTATATGTATGTGTGTGTGAGCTTATGCATTTGCTTTCTTAGGATAGTAAAGAACTTTTTGTGCATATTGGGCATTGTGCTTGGGTGCATATGTGTGCTGATAATGGTCCCTTTGTCTTGGGAATGACCTATTTTGAGTTTGAGGTCTTTGTCACTTTGGCTTGTATCCCTTAGGACTTGGTTGATGTCTCATTTGATTGTTCCAAATCAGCTTGGCTAGGATAATTTCTACCATTCCCATCATATTGCTTTCTTTGCTGAAACCTCTAGGACTTTTGGTAGTTTTGTTTCGATTTCACAGAATATTTTATATTTGGAGTATGCTGATGGATTCTTCTTAATTTGGTTTCAGCTATCCTCTCAGCATACTCTGTTGGATTTTTGCCTTTACCTTTATATCCTAAGCCAGCATGGTTGTGATTGTGTTTGTGAGTGGGTGTGGGTGCAACATATGGTGCTTTGGATTTTTGGACTCCCTCGTTACTTGAGGATCCTTTTTTCATTACCAATCTTGGAGCTTGAACATGCACAAAGAAATTAAATCATATGCCTGTCTTATCTCCACTTTCCTTTTGTATCATTATAAGTTCATCTAATGATTTAGATGCTTCTGTAAATGATGCAATCACATTTTTCAAATCTTTTTCCCTCCTTTTTGTTGCAGCTAAGTGTGCTTGGATCTTAGTTATCTCAGCCTTCAGCTCAATGCTCTCAACAGGTATGTGACTTAGAGTATTCAGCTCCTTAGTCAGCTTTGAGTTTTGGTTTTTAAGCTGCATGTTTTCCTCATTTAAAGTGTGTGAGAGGTTTTAACGTGCTCAAAATATTTCATCATTTTGCCTAATGAATCATAAAGATCAGTGGATTGTGATGTATTTGTGTCACTATCACTATCATCAGAATTAGAATGAGATGAGTTAGAGTATACCTCATCTTCCTGTTCTTTGGCCATGATGCATATCAAGGCCTCTTCTTCTGTGTCTGAGGAGTTATCAGCTTCACTGCTATTTGACTCAGCTGGTTCTTTGCACTTGGCTATGTCATCAGCCTCCGCATCCAACATGGCTTTCTTCTTTTCTTGTCTTCTCTCTCTGAAGACTTTTCTTTTCTCCTCATTTCTATATTTATTGATTGGTGGATAGGGGCAGTCAACAGAAAAATGTCCTAGCTGTCTACAGTTCCAGCACAAGTTTTCAGCTTTCTAAAAGTCAGCTCTGTCTGCTCTTTGATTATCAGTCCTTTGATAGTTAGCTCTCTTGGGTGGTCTGTCTTCCCTTGCTTGGGAATGTGTTGAATGTCTCCTCGATGATTCACCCTTGTTCCTTTTATAGTTCTTATTGAAGAACTTGTTGAATCTCTTCACCATATGGGCAATCTCCTCCTAGTCAATGGCTTCCTTGGATTCAGCTCTTTTAGATTCTCTAGCCGTAAGTGCAGCTGTCTTGGGTACAGCTGTCTCTTCTTGCTTTTTTCTTCAGATCTCGAATTCATATGCTTTTAGATCTGAGAACAACTCATGGTTGGATGTTCTTGTAAGATCCATTGAATGTCTTAATGCCATCACTTTCATTTCCCACTCAGCTGGGAGCGACCTGAGTATCTTCATACACATTTCTGTTAGTGTATATTCTTTTCCTAGAGCTGTGAGACACTTGGTTATCTCTTTTAATATGGTATCCAGTTGATCCAAACTTTCATCTGCAAGCATTTTAAAATTTTCACATTTTTGTACAACAACAGTTAATTTGTTTTCTTTAATTTGGCCAGATCTTTCACAAATTAAAGTAAGTTTTTCCCAAATTTCTTTAGTCGTTCTACGAGATTTCACTTTGTTGAACATGGCATTATCGAGGGTTTTATACAAAATGTCTTTGGCAACATTATCCAAGTTATATCTTTTTCTATCTTTGTTTGTCCACTCGCATCGAGGCTTCTCAACCATGGCTAGTCTTGGTGCAATAAGTACATCTGGGACAGCAGCAGCAGCACGTGCATCACATGCACCTAGAGCTGAGCAGCATCTCCCTCGGTTGTGGGTGCAGCAGCAGTAGCAGCCTCGGGAGCAGGAGCCCTAACAATTGTGTTTACTTTCATTATTTATAGTGGCCCATCCTCCATGATGAACCACATCCCATCGTGTAGGGCTGAAAGATGTGCATGTATGTGTATTTTCTAATCATCAAATTCCTCAATAGTAAATATAGAAATGTGAGTTAGATTTGCTTCAAGGATAATAACTTGTTTTGCAAGAAAAGTTTTAAAACAACTAGTGTTGTATCCTTTGAAAAGTAATGAGATCTAGTTCAGTAATCAGTGCAGAAGCCTCAAAGAACCAACTGCTCTGATACTACTTGTAGGTCCTAAGGGTTGATAAGTAAAGTCTAGAAGGGGGGGTTGAATAGACTTTACCAAATTTTTGAGTTAGTCCTTTTTTAAAATTCAGAGTTGCTCAAGTCAGCTGGGTCCTTGGTGGACAACTTAGTTTACTTACACAGCTGAGTTAGCCACTCAACACATGTGACTGAGGTGTTGATAGTATAACTAAGCGATTCAATTAACTGTTTAAATATTGAGTAGACTTGGTTTTTACAGCGGAAGACTTTCACCCTTGATTGAAATATGTTTTTCAACACTTGTTTTAAACTTAGTTATTATCAGTTGACTTAGGAAATTAAAAAACAACAATAATAATGTGCAAGAATTAAAGTGAGTTGAATGTAAATGACACAAGAAATTTTATAGTGGTTCGAGGATGGGGTAATTCCTCTAATCCACTCTTCTCCAACCCCTGGAGAAATCCAATAATGTAACTAGAACTTTGTTACAAAATAGTGATAGTCCAAGCTTGGCCTTGATCACACAGCTGGCTAAGCTTCAGGGACTCAACTTCTTCACAAAACAGATGTCTTGCTACTTCATCTCCTTCAAACTCTTAGATTTGTTCACACATCCCTCCAACAAGTCTATATCCTTTGTTTTGAACTGGAACCTTACTACACCTCCTTCAACCTTGGAGTGTAGACCCCTTGTTCTTTAATACAAGTTTTCCTCTTCAACAGGTTTTGTAGGTCCCAAGGGGTGTGAGTAAGGTTTAGAAGGGGGGGTTGAATAAACCTTACCAACTTTTCGATTTTAGTCCTTTTAAAATAATACAGAGTTAAATACACAGCTAAGTCCTTGAGGGACAGCTAAGTTAGTTAACCAAATAGAGTTAGCCACTCAACGCACTCGATTGAGTGTTGATAGAATAACTCAGTTGTTTAGCCTAAACCTTAACTTGGTTGTGATGAGATTTTCAGCGGAAGACTTAACACCCTTGAATTTGGTTTAAGTTTGTTTTAACACTTGATTTTAGCACTTTGTTAATTATCAGTTGGATACCAAATTATCAGCAGATATAAAGTAATATGCAGAAATAAAAATGTTGAAATGTAAATGACACAATAATTTTTATAGAGGTTCGAAGATCAGGTAATTCTTCTACTCCTCTCTTCTCCAACTCCTGTAGGAATCCACTAAGTATTGATCAGAGTACAAAGTGGTTATCAGTCCGGATACAAGTCTTGATCACACAGTTGACTTGATCATTTGGGACTCGAGCCGGAGATGCCTTGGTCACACAGTTGGCTTCTCGTTCGACTCGAAACTTCTTCACGTATACTCTTTGCTACTTTCACTCACTTGCTCAAGCTTCTTGGATTTGATCACGAAGCCCTCCAATGACTTGAGACTGGTTCGACCTTGTACCTTTCTACAATCCTCCTTGGAATGTAGACACCTTTTGATTCTTCAAAAGTTTCCTATTCAACAGTTTGAAGTTGTCTTTCCTTTACAGCTTAGTGTTGGATCGATTTCCTTCGAGATTTAGGCTTGAGGATTTTGCTTGAATAACTTGAGAATATTTTGCAGGTTACGGTGTGAATAATTGCTTTAATGATTGTGGTTCAGGTAACCCTCCCTCAATGAGATTCCTTATCCTTTTATAGTGAACTTTCAAAAATCTGCCCGTTGAAGAGACAGGCTGATTTTCAAAAGTCACTTGTGTTCGTTGGCTTGTCTTGTTGCAGTCCTTGATGTTGACATTTCCTCGTATTAAATGAATGTTAAGCTTTTTAGACTCTGACACGAGGTGCAGTGCTTCCCATTGGTTTATTCCTTTTGCACGCTTCTGGGACTGAACACTTTAAGACATGGCAGCATGGAAGTATTACTTGTTTAGGTAATATTCTTGACTTCTGTGCAACGGATTCTTTTCAATTTTCTTGACTTGATCATAGTTCTCTAACTTCCCAGGTGACTTGAGTCGCCTTCCAATCAATGGATTACTCATCTGTCACTTCAACTTGAGACTGGCTTCTTGAGTTGACTTGTGACACTTCACACTGTTGTATCGGTGATACTCTTTCAATCGAGTTCTTGACTTCTCCTCCTTGCCATACTCGGATGTTTCACGGTGGAGTCTTCATTTGATCTTAAGTTGACTTCTTGTATATCCGCCATGGTGACTTGACTCGGCTAAATTTCTATCTATTACAATGCAAATTAAACGGAAAATGGGGTGCCAACTTTCTAGTCTAAGTTTTACATGGCATTCATCAAAATCTAAACAATAAATTTCCCAACAATTTCCCCATTTTTGATGATGCCAAAACTTAAAACATACAAATAAAATGTAAGCATCAAAGATACATACGAGACAAAGTGTAGTAAAGAGAATGTATGCGTAGAATCAATCTTTTTATTGATCATAGCATTCTCAGTCCTTTACAAAGTGTTTTACAATGTGTATCATAGCAAACATAATGAGTATATATCTACGCAAATATAGAAATTACACAATTTTTATTCATCGTACAGAAGACATACATACATATGTATTTAGAACAGTAAAATACATGTAGGGGTGGACAGCAACACTTCATCTCCTTCGCTGCCTACTTCTTTCTTCTTCAGCTCTGTCGTCCTCTGCTCTCTTTCTTTTCTTTTCATCTTCAGCTGCTTTCTTTTTCTCGTAGGCTCTTCTTGCAGCTTCGTCTTTTCTCCTTCTTTCTTGCCTCTGTTGACTATCTTCCCACAGCTGATCTTGTCTTTTATTTTCTTCTTCAATTATTTTGACATACTCAGCATTCTTCCTAGCCACTTCCAGATTTGCTATGGCATCATATCCAGCCCAATAGATCCCTCCTTTCTTCCCTAGTTCTATGTATTCAATGTTTTTGGGTAGAGGTCTAGGGCTGAAACCTCTTCCTCCACTGCTTCTTCCTCTTCCTCTGGGCGTGTATTGTACTGGAGCCTTCTTCTTTCCAGCAGAGTGACCAGCAGAGTGACTGCTAGTAGTCTGCTGCCTGTCAACTTCTTCGCACAGCTTAGAGGCTTTTTTCCCAATACAAGTCCCAGGCTTGGGCCATGGACATGTTCTCGAAGTATCCCTCGGATTCGAGCGTTTTGAATTCATCAACTGATCTAGGCTCATTTCCGACATCTGAAATGGCATCAGTATCTCTTCCTGCCGGAATGCCTCCGTATTGTTTCAGTATATCTATCACACGGGCATCCATTTTTCCTTCGACCTCCTTCATCCCTGCTTCTACGATTTTTCTCTTCTCGACATATGTACAAAGTGCAGAGTGTTGGAGCATAGCAGTGTTCTTTGGAAGTTTTTTGATTATGTTAGCTGTGACAAGGCCTTGTTGAGGGGTTTCAGCAAACATTAGAGTCATATCTTTTGATCCTTCCCCCTCAACTGCTTTTCCTTTCTCCTTCTTCTTCTCAACAGCTGTATCTTTCTTCTCTGTGACAGCTGTTTCCTTTTCCTTCTCACCAACCGTCCCTTTAAGCATCTTATGGTATTCCTCTTCCCCCTTTTTGGCATCATCAAATGAGAGAGGAACCCCTGGGAACATACCAGCAAGCATGAAGTCTAGTCTGCTGATGGTTGAATTGTGTTTGGAGTCTGTTGTGGAGTATGCTATTTGGAATTCTGAGCGGGTGGCTTTGGACTCGGCTGCCACCAATTTCATTTCAGTGTTGTGGGAGGCATGCATTCTGTTAATATTCTCTTGCATCCTCTTCTTCATGTCAGCATTATCAGCGCTCCAGATCAACATTTTGTTGTACAATGACTTGAAGTATCTGACTTGTTCAAATCGCATTGTACTCTGTTGTTGACACCATTCTCTGATCCGCAGCACAATCCCTCTCACGTCAGCTGTGAGAGTGGCATCCCTATTATCCAGCCGCATATCCAGCGAGGCCTGGTGCCTTTCAATTTTCTCAATCTCTCCAAGTATAGTCTTGAAGACCTCACGCACCTCATTGTTACCTCGGTCTCGGTGGCGGCCAAAAGATCAAAATCAAACTCATGCTGGGACAATGGAGTCAGTGGGAATCACTGGATCAGGTTTGTGGTATCGTTTCCGCTCACGGGCTGTTTCTTCGACAAGGTCAGGCACCTCAATTGAAAAAGGAAAATTTTCTTCGAAAGCATCATCACGGACGTAAGGTATGGAATGTACAGTCGTTCTAGCCTGTGATGTGCCTGGTTAAGTCGACTCTTCTGCAGCTTTGGGAGCCTGCACAGACGACTCGGTTTCAGCTGGGCCTTGGTGTGAGGGTTGGCCAGCTGACTGAGCCTCAGCTGTCTTAACAGCTTCTTCGGCCTCAGTGTTTTCTGCTAAATGAATTTGTTGTTCCTTAGTTGCACCATCAGCGTCATCGGAAGATGATGAGTCTTGAAGGCTTGGCTCATCATCAAAATTAAACTTTTGTCGAGCAGACTTGAAGTCTGGCTTACTCGTACTAGGTAGAACATCCTCAGCTGAGTCTTTTTGATTTGCAGCAGGGGAGAAATCAGCTTCATCTTCAGCTTCAGATCCCAGGAAAGTATGTCTGGGTTGTCTTGGGAATCATGAAGGGCACTTATCTCCTTCTCAGAATCATCAATGTGAATAGGAGGGATGTTCTGTGTTTCTGCTTCTGTACCTCGGGAAGTCTCAACCTCCCGTAGGCCTTCATTACCTCCTGCAGTCTCAACTGCAGCAAGGCCTTGGACATTCCCTTCGACAGACTCATCTGTCTTAGGGTCTTCTACAGTGGCATCCACAGGAGTCTCAATTCCGTGGATTGCACTTTCATTGCCCAGAGTGTTAACTCCAGGGGTAGAACCATCATGTGCCTCGACTGCATCAGCAGCATCTTCAGCCTGCAGAGCAGTT
This sequence comes from Rehmannia glutinosa, assembly GCA_016081115.2. NCBI lineage: Eukaryota > Viridiplantae > Streptophyta > Magnoliopsida > Lamiales > Orobanchaceae > Rehmannia > Rehmannia glutinosa. The sequence goes on along the minus strand of CM071926.1, from coordinate 48,172,867 downwards.
GGCACTTCAGCTGAGACAGATTAAACTGTCCGAGCTTCGTCAGTGACAACTTGCTGTGTTTTCTTTTCTTGTTCCATCTCCACTTCGCCTCCTAGATTCAGGGTGGAGTCAGCTGTAGCATCCTCCGACCTAGTTGTAGTGGAGTGAGTTTCCCCTTCAGCTGGCTCACTAGCTGAGTGACTTATGTTGGGATCACTCTGCTCCAGACTCTCGGCTTTGTCAAATGAGTGGTCAGCCGTAGGGGCAAGTGGTAAGACACCTTCAGCAGGGGTCGGCTCAACTTGGGTGCCCAAATTCCCAGTGTCATCGCCATTTCCCTTAGATCCATCTTCTGAGTGAACTGGGGAAGTGGTTGCAGCAATAACAGTGGCAATTCTGTTGTACCACTCCCAACAGATCAATCTCCAACTGAGATTTGGAAGACTCTCCTGGTCCTTCCCTCAGCTGTTGCTCGTGCATCATTTTGGACTCCAGCATGGCTTGTTGCATATCCAATTTTTCTTGTGCAGCAATAGGGTCCATGTCCTCATCACTGTCTGAGAGTGCGTCGAGATGAGGATGAGTATGGTCGCTGGTTCCAGTGAGAGGACAAATGTTGGCTTTCTCACGAGCCTCTGCTTCCTCAGTTGCTCTTACATGTTCGGTTTCCTTCCGAATTTGTAGTATATTTATACAATTATCCTCACTAAAGGCTTGCAGCACAGTGTCAACCTCAAGGAACTTGAAAAGCTCCTCTTCTTCTTCGAAAAACTCTGGGTGCTCAAACTGCACCCTAGAGTGACTCAGCTTCCATTTCCTCCATGTTCTTAGACGATTTTGGATGTCTGGGTACAATGGAGAGCATATAATTACATCACCATCGTCATCCTCACCCTGTTGCCCTTCCTTTTCAGGAATGGAGGGTAGCAAACTCTGCTGCTCTTCGCCCTCAGCAGCATCTGACTTCGCTACTTCTTGTTCCTCAGCTGTTCTATCCACAGCTTGGTCTTCGATTTGCCTTTGTTGATCGGCCTCAGCAGGCTTGGCTGTTTCATCAATAATTTCTGAAGACTGCACTTCTTCAGCAGTATCATAGACTTTTTCCGGCTGAGTGGCAGACTCAGCTGTCTTCTCAAGCGTTGAACGCTTGGTAATTCTTCTTCTTTTTGTCCTTACCAGAGGAATGTCTGGTTCGGATACTTCTGTCTCAGCATCTTTGGCGGCGGGGGCCGGTGCATCTTTCTTTGTCTGAGGAGCTGCTTTTCTTGGCTTGGCAGTCCTCTTCTTCTTTATGGTTTGAGAAGGTATTTGAGGTTCCTTCTCCACCTCGGCTACAGGGGCAGGAGAACGGTTGCAGGGGTAGGTGACTCGGCTGCAGGGTCAGGTGCTTCGTTCTTCTTAGCTGCAGGGGCAGCTATCTTCTTTCCAGCTGCATGGGCAGCTTTCTTCTTGGGAGGGGAGGCAACAGCTGTTTCCTCGGGGTCAGCTGATTTCCCCTCACTGGTATCCGCCCTCTTGGCACAAGCTCTCTTCTGGGCTCCTGAGAGATAGGCCCGAAACATTTTCTTGTTAACATGGAATGATTTTCAATGTCGAAGGGGAACACCCTTCACCTCCATCAAGTGGCCAATTACAAGACCATAGCCAGAGATCCTCCAAATGACCCATCGTCCTTGTAGGAATTATTTGCAACATTCTGGCAGAGTCTGCTGTAGACGAATTCTGCCCAGTTGACCTTCTTCTCCTCCATGATCGCAGCCATGACGATCAGCTTGGTTTTGGACAGCTGATTGAAGCTTCCAAACTTTATGTCTACACATTTGGCAACGATATCCAACAGCTTATGATAATCTTCCTTCAGCAGCTTTTTGTCTTGTGTAGACAACCTTCGCAGCACACTCGGGTTTGGCCACTTCCTTCCATGCAGCGACCAAGTCAACGTCTGCTTCAATAAACAGTGCTCCGCAAGGTCCTTTGCAGTGATTACTATGTCCTTGCGGTGGACGGGGGACTTAATCCCTTCGTCCTGCACCTCGGCATTCACATAGAACTGGGCGACCTCTTCTACGTACGTCATAGGATATTCCATCGTCATAAAGGGTTTTAGCCCAGACTTCTCGATCTTATCCACAATCTTCTTCACAAGGTTTTCATCGAAACCCTGTTTAATCATCCCTTCAAAATCCACAGTTGAACCGGTGTGGATTTGCTTTCAAGCTTGGTAAAATCATGTGCTGGTGCCATTTCAGTGATTTTTGTCGAACGAAACTTTACAAATTTGCTTTGAAGACTGGTAGGGTTTTGAGAGAAAAATACTTGTTTTCTTTGCTTTGGAAAGATGAACAGTTTTTGAAGTGAGAGAGAAAACTGAACAAATGGGTATATAAGGGTTATGAAAGGATGTATTTTTAGTTTTTGAAATATTGATCAAGATCAACGGCTCAGATTTAGCACGTCTCATTTGCATTTAATTGCTCGCATTTAATGTGGCAGCATTTATATCCAATCATATGCTTCTTTGTGCGACTTTTTTGATTTGTACCCATCATTATTACGCTGACATCATTCTTAAAAACATTCCCGCTAATTAAAAACGACTGCGTTTTTGTCACTTATCTCATAAATGACTCAGCTTACTCCTTAACTGACTCAGCTCTTCTTCTCTCTATTCACATAGTGACTCAGCTGACAGCTAACTCGATACAGCTGACTTTCCGATACGGCTGATTCACTTGGCTGATTTATAAGATTTGCTCTGTTTTCATCTTTTCTCATTGAGTCTTCTGAGTGTCAACTCAGCTCAATTAACCCTAGCTCATGCTTAAGCTCTTCAAATCTTGATTCACATAATGGCTTTGTGAATATGTCAGCTAATGTTTATCAGTTGAGATGTATTCCAAGGTGATGTCTTTCTTTTCAACATGATCTCTTATAAAATGATATCCTGACATCAATGTGCTTTGTTCTTGAATGCAACACAGGATTCTGAGTGATTGCAATAGCACTTGTGTTATCACACATAATTGGAATTTCTTTCTCTTCAACATCATAATGTCTCATTTTTGTCTCATCCATAAGACTTGGTACAAAAGCTGCAGCCTATGTATTCTGCTTTGTTTGTGGATGTGGCTATTGAGTTTGCTTCTTGTTAAACCAGAAACCAATCTGTTTCCAAGCATTTGACATGTACAAGTACTCTTCTGTCAACCCTACATCCAAAGATAGTCGTAGTCCGAGTAACCAATAAGCTTGAATCCTCTTTCCTTTGGATACCATAAGCCGACTTCCTGGCATCCCTTCAAGTATCTTAGGATTCTCTTAGCTGCAGTCATATGGCTTTCTTTTGGTGCAGATTAAAATCTTGCACATACACCTACAACAAAGGTGATGTCTGGCCTACTTGCTGTGAGATAGAGCAGTGATCCAATAAGTTCTCTGTATCTAGTTTGATCCATAGGCTTACCATCTGCATCCATATCCATCTTGACTGATGTATTCATTGGTATTTTCACAGAACACTTCTCTTCCATACCAAATTTCTTCATTAAATCTCTGGTATACTTTGTCTGACTTATGAAGGTTCCATCCTTCAGCTATTTAACTTGAAGTCCTAGAAAGAATGTCAGCTCTCCCATCATGCTCATTTCAAATTTGCCTTGCATGAGGTTTGAGAATTTATCACACAGCTCTTTGTTTGTGGATCCAAAAATGATATCATCCACATATATTTGAACAAGCAGTATACTCTCTCCGTCTTGAATTCTGAAGAGTGTTCTGTCTACTTTGCCTTTGGTGAATCCATTATCTGTTAGGAATTGAGATAATGTATCATATCATGCTCTTGGTGCCTGTTTCAATCCATATAAGGCTTTCTTGAGCTTCAACACCTTGTCTCCAATGGTCTTCTGCTCGAAACCTGGAGGTTGTTCAACATAGATTTAATCTTCCAACAATCCATTTAAGAATGCACTTTTCACATCCATTTGATATACAATAAAGTTCTTGTGTGCATCATAGGCAAGAAACATCCTTATTGCTTCTAATCTTGCAACAGGAGCAAATGTTTCATCAAAATATATTCCTTCTTCTTGGCAATACCCTTTGGCTACCAATCTTGCTTTGTTCCTTACCACAGAACCTTCCTCATTCATCTTTTTTCTGAATACCCATTTTGTTCCAATTACATTTTGATGGGTTGGTCTTTGCACCAATTCCCATACTTTGTTTCTTTCAAACTGATTCAGCTCTTCTTGCATGGCTTGAATCCAATGTGTGTCATCCAATGCTTGGGACACATCTTTTGGTTCTATTTAGGAAATAAAACAAGTGAACATAGCTTCTTGTTGAGCTCTGGATCTGGTTCTTACACCATCTCTTACATCTCCAATGACTAGCTCTGGTGGATGGTCTCTCAGCCATCTCACATCAGGTTGGAGTAAGTCGGGTTCGATCGTCTTCTTGTTTGTATTGCTTTAGCAGCTCTCTCATCATCGTTTAGTTGCAGATTTTCCAGCTGTCTTTGAGATTCAGCTATTTCATCTTCATCTTGGTTATTTGCTCCAGCTTCTGCTTCAACATAAGGACTCTTCTGCATAGTTGGTTGATTCAGCTTATCAGCTAACTCTTCAATGTCCTCTCCATTTACATTAGGTTCATCAAAAACCACATGAATAGACTCTTCTGTGACCATAGTTCTCTTGTTCAGCACTCTATAGGCTTTGCTTTCAGGTGAGTATCCTAAGAAAATATCTTCATCAGCTTTAGCATCAAAAGCCTTTAGATTATCCTTGCCATTGTTGTGGATAAAACATTTACATCCAAATATTCTAAAATATGCAACATTTGGCTTTCTCCCTATCCATATTTCATAGGGAGTCTTTGTCGGCTGTCTGTTGATCATGCATCTATTTTGAGTATAGCATGCGAGATTGATGACTTGACCCAAAATCTTTTAAGCGACCCTGCTTCACTAATATGGTCCTTGCGACTTCCTTGAGAGTTCTTTCCTTCTTTCGCTACTCCATTCTCATTTGTGGAGTCCTTGCTGCAGATAAATCATGAGCAATACCATTTTCAACACAATATTGAGTTATTATTCCATTTACAAACTCAGTTCCTCTATCGATCTTATCTTTATAATGGTTGACTCTTTTCATTTTGAACTCTTTTCATCAGTTGAGGTAACTTCTGCAAAGTTTCCTTCTTTTTACACATGAAGATTGTCCGTGTATATCTTGAATAATCATACACCATTACTAGAGTGTATTTCTTTCCACTTATGCTGGTTGGCTCAACTGGACCAAATAGATCCATATGCAACTGATTCAATATCCTTGTTGAAGATGGACTAGACCTCTCTTTGAATGATGATTTGATCTGTTTTCCCATCCGGCATGCATCACAAACACTTTCCTTCTTGTACATCGAAGTCCGTAGTCCTTCCACAAGTTGACTCCTTGCAAGCTTGTTAATTGTCTTAAAATTCAGATGACTCATCTTCTTGTGCCACAGCCAGCTTGATTCGACTGTGCTCTTTGCTAGCAGACAAGTGCTTGGTGTGGCAGTCGACCAATCTACCACATACATGTTCTTTTGTGCGGATCCTTGCAAAGACTACTTCATTTGATTCGAGTGTCTTTGATTTGGCACACTCCCATATTGAATCCAACATTATAGCCCTTATCACGAGTTGGTCGATGCTTAACAAGTTGAAGTTGAGGCCTTCAACATATGCAACATCTGTGATTTCTAATCCATTTTTCTTGATGGATCCAGTTCCTCTTATTTCCCCTTGAGCTTCATTTCCTCCAAATTAGGGATGGCAATGGGTAGGATTCGGGTAGGATTCTATATCCTCCATCCCCATACCCATTTATTATATTCATACCCATACCCATACCCATACCCATCGGGTATTCAGTTTTCATACCCATCCCCATACCCATCGGAGGATCGGGTATTCATACCCTACCCATACCCTCTTACCACTTAGAATTGTATTTTTTTCAAATTTAAGTTATTTCTTTTTTTAAAGAGAAATTTGAGTTATTTAAATAAAAATATAGATATTTACTAAATTCTTAAGGAAACAATAAGGAAAAAAGAATACAGATAAGAATTAGCGAACTATATATTATAAAAATATAGCAAAATATTAAAAAGGATTAAACAAAAGTGTTAGTGGGTTAGTAGATTTTGGTTGAGACTTGGGGAAAAATCATTTTCTTTAAATATAAATAAATAGAGTTGTATAAATTAAAAAATATATGTAAAATATTATAAATAAATATATATGTAGATATATTATACATATAATATTATTATTTAATCGGGTATCGGGTAGGGTATGGGTAGGATGTACCTAGACCCACCTCCATACTCATACCCGAAAATACCCATACCCACGTACCCATTTATTTAATTGGGTACAAAACTACCCTCCATACCCTCCTCCATTAGGGTCGGGTATCGGATTCTCCGTTGGGTTCGGAGGAAATTGCCATCCCTACTCCAAATATGACTTTTGCGCCTCTAATCTCCTTGAACTTTGACAGATTTTTCTTGTTTCCTGTCATGTGTCTGGAACAGCCACTATCCATGTACCAGGTTCCTTGGCACTCACCCTTGAACTTGCAATCAAGGAAATTAGTTTTTAGGTACCCATACTTGTCTGGGTCCTGTGGGGTTAGTACTGTAAGATGATCCAACCAACCTATAGCCAAATGATCTGACTCTAAGAGGTTGCCAACTATCTGTGCCATAATCATAATTCACCTTGGCAAATTGCTTGGGGGCTTTAGGTTACAGTTGTCTCTTTTGTCTGTATGCCTGTGTGTGTGTTTTAGCAATTACCTTTTTTGGTTAGTTGTGATATTTCTGAGTGCAGTGCTTGGGTGCATACGTGTGCTGATGATAGCTCTTTTGCCTTTGGAATGACCTTTGTTGAGTTCTAGGTCTTTGCCATTTAGGCTTGTATTCCATAGGTCTTTGATGATACTTCACATTATTCCAATCAGCTTGGCTTGGATAATTTTTACCATTCCCATCATATGTGTTCCTTTGATAGAACTTTGGGGTTTCGGTAGCTCTGTTTCTTCTTCACGTAGTACTTCTGTTTGGAGTTTCTTTGAGGCACTCTTTGGATTTCTTCTCACTGTTCTCTCAAAGATACTCAATCGGGTGACTTTTCCTTTTCCTTTATATCCAAGGCCGCAGTTTGTTTGTGATTGTGCTTTGGAGTGAATGTGGGTGCAATATTTGGTGTCTTGGGTTTTTGAGATGCTTCATTACTTGAAGATCCTTTTTCTAAGATCACTCTGGGAGTTTGACTATGCACAAAGGAATTTATGCCTGTCTTGTCTCCACACTCTTTTTGGCTCATAACAAGGTCATCCAATTGTTTAGATGTCTTTGTGAATGAAGCAATCACATTTTTAAGATCATTTTCCCTCTTTTCTATAGCAGCTATCTCTGCTATTAGTTTAGCATTCTCAGCCTTCAGCTCTTTGTTCTCATCAGCATGTGACTTAGAGTACTCAGCTCCTTAGTCAGCTGTGAGTTTTGGCTTTTGAGCTTGATGTTTTCCTCATTTAATAGTGTGTGTGAGAATTTAATGTGCTCAAAGTATTTCATCATTTTGCCTAATGAACCATAAAGATCAGTGGGTGATGAAGTGTGTATGTCACAATCACTATCACTAGAGTCTGAGTGAGATGAGTTAGAATGTACCTCATCTTCTTGGTCAGGTTGATCTTGTTCTTCAGCCATTAGACAGATCATTGCTTCTTCTTCAGAATCACTTGAGTAGTCAGCTTCACTACACTCTGAGTCTGCTACTTCCTTTGACTTAGCTGTCTCAGAAGTCTCAGCAGCCAACATTGCCTTTTTCTTTTCTTGTCTTCTTTCTCTGAAGACTCTTCTTTCTTCTTCATTCCTATATTTATTGACTACAGGATATGGACATTCAATAGCAAAGTGTCCTAGTTGTCTGCAATTCCAACATAGGTTTTCAACTTTTTGGTCAGCTCTCTCATTTCTTGGGTTGTTAGGTCTTTGATATTCGACCTTTTGATACTCAGCTCTCTTTGGTGGCCTATATTCCCTTGACTTGGAGGGAGCTGAATGTCTTCTGGAGGATTCACCTTTATTTCTTTTGTAGTTCTTGTTGAAGAACTTGTTGAATCTTTTAACCATCAGGGCAATCTCCTCCTGGTCAATGATTTCTTTGGTCTCAGCTCTCTTCCCTTCCTTGACTATGAGTGCGTTTGTTTTGGGTGTTTGTCTCCTCTTGATCTTTTCTTCTCAGCTCAAATTCATAAGCTTTGAGGTCTGAGAATAGTTCATGATTAGATGTTTTTGATAGATCCATCGAGTGCCTTAGAGCCATGGTTTTCATTTCCCACTCAGCTGGGAGGCTCCTTAGTATCTTCATGCACATTTCCTTTTGTGTGTATTCCTTTCCAAGTCCGAGAGCTCATTTGTAATTTGGTGAATCGGCATCCGGTGATCCATTGTCTCACGCAAGCATTTTAAAGTTTTCAAATTTTTGAACAACAACAAAGATAATTTGTTTTCCTTAATTTGCTCTGATCCTTCACAAATTAAAGTTAGTTTATCCCAGATTTCTTTAGTTGTCTTGCAAGATTTGACTTTGTTGAACATGGCTTTGTCCAAAGTCTTGTAAATTATATCCTTGGCCACATTGTCTAGGTTGTATCTTTTTCTGTCATCATTTGTCCATTTAGCTCTTGGTTTTTCAACCATAGCTGGTCTAGGAGCAATGACCTCTTCTCCTTCAAATTTGCAGCAGCCTCTCCTTGTTTGTGTTCACCTTCATTATTTGTAGTGGCCCATCCTCTATCACTATCCACATCTCATCATGTAAAGCTGATAGATGAGCCTGCATACGTATTTTCCAGTCATCAAATTCTTCAATGGTGAACATAGGAATGCGTGTCAAATTTGCTTCCATGATAATAACTTTGTTGTTTAAAAAAAATGGCTTTTGAAAGAACAACTGTTAAAAACTTCTTTGAAAGATTGGAGATCTAGTTTAGTAACCAGTGCGGAAGGCTCAATGAACCAACCGCTCTGATACCACTTGTAGGTCCCAAGGGGTGTGAGTAAGGTTAGAAGGGGGGTTGAATAAACCTTACCAACGTTTCGATTTTAGTCCTTTTAAAATAATACGAGTTAAATACACGGCTAAATCCTTGAGGGACTGACTAAGTTAGTTAACCAAATAGAGTTAGCCACTCAACAGATCGGATTGAGTTGATAGAATAACTCGTTGTTTAGTTTAAACCTTAACTTGGTTGTGATGAGATTTTCATTGGAAGACTTAACACCCTTGAATTTGGTTTAAGTTTGTTTTAACACTTGATTTTAGCACTTTGTTAATTATCGGTTGGATAGCAAATTTATCACAGATATAAAGTAATATGCGAGAAATAAAAATGTTGAAATGTAAATGACACAATAATTTTTATAGAGGTTCGAAGATGGGGTAATTATTCTACTCCTCTCTTCTCCAACTCCCGGAGGAATCCACTAAGTATTGATCGAGTACAAAGTGGTTATCACCCAGGATACAAGTCTTGATCACACGGTGACTTGATCCTTTGGGACTCGATCTGGAGATGCCTTGGTCACACAGCTGGCTTCTCGTTCGACTCAGCTTCTTCACAGGGCGGCTGCCTTGCTACTTCAGCTCACTTGCTCAAGCTTCTTGGATTTGATCACGAAGCCCTCCAATGAGTTGAGACTGGTTCGACCTTGAACCTTTCTACAATCCTCCTTGGAATGTAGACCTTTTTGATTCTTCAAAAGTTTCCTCTTCAACAGTTTAAAGTTGTCTTTCCTTCACAGCTTAGTGTTGGATCGATTTCCTTCGAGATTTAGGCTTGAGGATTTTGCTTGAATAACTTGAGAATATTTTGCAGGTTACGGTGTGAATAATTTCTTTAATGATCGTGGTTCAGGTAACCCTCCCTCAATGAGATTCCTCAGCCTTTTATAGTGAACTTTCAAAAATCGCCCGTTGAAAAGATAAGCTGATTTTCAAAAGTCACTTGTGTTCGTTGGCTTGCCTTGTTGCAGTCCTTGATGTTGACATTTCCTCGTATTAAATGAATGTTCAGCTTTTCAGAGTCTGACACGAGGTGTAGTGCTTCCCATTGGTTTATTCATTTTGCACGCTTCTGGGACTGAACACTTTAAGACATGGCAAAGCATGGAAGTATTACTTGTTTAGGTATTATTCTTGACTTACGGCAACGGATTCTTTTGAGGCTTGTCTTGACTTGATTGATCAGTTCTCTAACTTCCCCAGGTGACTTGAGTCGCCTTTCAATCAATGGATGACTCATCCTGGTCACTTCAACTTGAGACTTGGATTCTTGAGTTGACTTGACCGACACTTCACACACTTGTATCCCGGTGATACTCCTTGATCGAGTTCTTGACTTCTCCTCCTTGCCATACTCGGTTGTTTCACAAATGAGTCTTCATTTCGATCTTCATTTGACTTCTTGTATATCCAAGCATAGTGACTTGACTCAGCTCGTACAGCCCTATCTATTACAATGCAAATTAGAAGGAAAATGGGGTGCCAACTTTCTAGTCTAAGTTTTACATGGCATTCATCAAAATCTAAACAATAAATTTCCCAACAGGTTTGAAGTTGTCTTTCCTTCACTGAGTGTGTTGGATTGATTTCCTTCGAGTTTAGACTTGAGGATATGAATAGAATGCTTGAGAGATTTATGCTTTGATTGCTTGATTTCTCTTGTGTGTCTCAGATTGAATAATTGTCTTCTCTCTTAAAATCCTCAGCCTTTTATAGTGGCAGTTTGAAAATGCATCCATTGAAGATATATATGCATTTTAAAACTCCACTTCTTGGTTGTTGGCTTGTCTTGTCTTGCAGCTTCGATGTGGACTGATCCTTGAGTTCTCTGCAGCCTTTCCTTAAACTCTGCAAGTTTTCAGGTACATCTCATTGGCTCATTGCTCTTTGCACTCTTTCAGCAAAACAACTTTAAGGCAGGCAGTCTGACACATGCCTATTTTCAGCAAACAATTGACTTTGCTTGGCAACGGATCTTTTCAGCTTTCTTTGATCCTTACTGATGCATAACCCCTTTGAAAGTCAACTCCATTTATCTTGGAGTGACTCAATTGTCGACTAATCGAGACAGTTTTTGTCACTGACCGAGACTTTTCTCGCATTTCACCGCCACTGCCACTCAGTCGGGTCTTCTCTTGATCTTCAGTCGAGTCCTACATTCTTCAACTTGGCTCCTTCTACTTAGCTTATAGAACCCTATCTATTACAAGTTGATTTATAGTAGAATTGAGGTGCCAACTTCCTAATCTAAGTTTTACATGGTATCATCAAATCTAATACATAAATTTCCCAACAACGGGAGACTATACAGGACTGTACGGTCGTGCGCAGATGAACTGATGCACCTTTTCGAGCTAACAGATGCATTTTTTGCTGTTGAACATGTCATTTCGTGCCAAAAGACATGATGATTTCATAAGGCACATAAATGTGTATATACACCATCCCATGTTCGCTGTAAATTTGACTTGCAAGTACTGTTAAATCGAATTTGAAAAGTCATTGTATCTTAGAGACGATTGCCTAAACCATTAGCACTTTTGTACGGGGCGATTTCATCTTGTGGAGATAGAACTTAGTTCTAGCCTCTACTTATATCTTTCTAGTCCATTTTTTGTTTTATCAAACCATTTTCTTGAAAACCACTAACACACATAACATCATTAACCTTCTCTCTTTATTTTTTATTGCATAATCTATATGGGATCCCACCTCAATCCCCACACTTCGGGATGCCATTTCGATTGAAAGAAGTGAAAAAACTCCTACCCTTGTTATGTGGTTAACCTCTCTCTCATTTTGGAGTGAAAAGACCCTATATTTCCATTAACTTAGGGAATGTGTGCAAAAGTTTATGATTTTAAAAGAAATGATTTATTTTAATAGAAGTGAAAAGTAATTGAAAATCAGAATGTAGTAATATTTGCAAATAGAAACTGCAAGTTGATTTTATTAGGGAATGTTTTCAAATGTAACTTTTAGATCCTTATTAAATTATAATGATTCGATGTTATATTTGAAAACATTAAAAACTATTTTTCTTGCCAGCCAAAAACAGATAATTACTTTTTTAAAAGTGTTTGCAAATACTCTATTGGTATATATGGTTGTCATGCATGCTTATCCAAATCATATAAGTAGGACATAAATTAGATGCAAGAACTTCTTGTACAAGTTAGTGGACATTCTAAAAGGGTAAGTCTCATGTCAGACCGTCTAACGGATCTAATTCGTTAGACAGATCCAAATACCCAGCCCGCGGTCAATCTGCCCATTGACTCACACAACCACTAATACCACAACAACAACATCCGTTGGCCGCTGCTAATACTTTTTAGAAGGGCTACTAATACTTTTTCGTAGGCCTAATAATACTTTTCAGAAAAATACTAAAATACATTTAATCGAAAAATCTAATATTTTTCAATAAGATTATTAATATATTTTACGGTGATACTAATACTTTTGCCTGAAAAAATCAATATTTTTCGTAAGGATTACTAAAAAAACTGCTCAGTGGTTACTAATACTTTTCCAGGGGTTACTAATACTTTTCCGATGGATTGCTAATACTCTTCATGGGAAAAACTAATACTTTTGAGGGTTGTCTAATAATACGTCAATATCTAGCTAATACTTTTTAAGGGGACTTAATACATTTTAGGTGGATTACTAATACTTTTGAAGGAAAAATCTATATTTTTATATTGTTCAAGAATATTACTAATACTTTTCAGTTATACTACTAATACTTTTCAGATGTACGACTAATACTTTTCAGAGAAAAAACTAATACTTTTAACAGCCCCTAATATTACAAAAAAAAGCGCCACGGTTCAGATTCTATGACAACGCCCTGCGAGAATATTACAAAAATACCACTGGTGCATGAAATTACAATAAAACCCGAGTTGGGTTGGGTTCGTCTAGCGGAAAATACTTGTTAGACGGTCTAACCCAAGTTTTTGTCGTCCAAACAAACCTATGTGAAACCAATTTAATGATACTTGGAAACAACGGATTTTTATTTCAAGAAATGTCATCCTCATAGAAATATATATATATATATATATAGACCAACCCCTTTAGGCGAGTCCATAGGAATGCTTATGGACTGTTGATTTAAGATTTTGGATGGTGTAGATCATTCCAATTATTTTAGGCTAATAAGGGCATACATGTATTTTTCTATGTAATCAGTTTTTAAAGTAGGGGTGTTAATGTCATTTAATATTTAGTTTTAAGGGAAATAGAATCTTACCTTTTCAGTTGGCCGAGATTTAGGGAGAGAAAACTCATCAACTTCAATCGTGTTGTTTAGTTATTTCATTTCAAAACTGAAACGTTTTCCGCCATTTTTTGCACAGTCGTTCTCTCTCTTCACAAAACCCTATTTTGCATATTTAATGATGTTTTTATTGTATATTTAGTTCAACAGAATTGTATACTTAGTTAAATGTCATTTTATACCTGGTTTTTTTTATTATATATTCAAATCTGTGGAATTGTATACTTAGTTCAGTGGAATTATATACTTAGTTATGTGTTATTGTATATTTAGTTCAGTGGATTTGTATACTTGGTTCAGTGGATGTATTCTTAGTTATATAAGTAGTTTAGTGGATTTGTATACTTAGTTCTGTGGAATTATATACTTGATTCAGTGGAATTGTATACTTAGTTATATAAGTAGTTCAGTGGAATTGTATATTTAGTTCGGTGTAATTGTATACTTAGTTAATTGTTTCTGTATACTCAGTAATGTTTTAATGTATAGTTAGTTCATTGTAATTGTATACTTAGTTAAATATTTCTGTATACTCAATAATATTTTAATGTATAGTTAGTTGAATGTAATTGTATACTTAGTTAAATATTTCTGTATACTTAGTAATGTTTTAATGTATAGTTAATTTAGTGAAAGTATATACTAAGTTAATTATTTCTATATACTTAGTAATATTTTGATGTATAGTTAGTTTAGTAAAATTATATATTAAGCTTTTCGTAAGAAATTACCTTGAATACATTCATCAGTTGCGTTGAAATCAAGATTTTCCTCCATTGTAGAACTATTTTTGCTTCCAATAGATGATAACTCTTCGCCAATTGTATGATATCTGGCGAATTGTTTTTGTCAAGCTTGATGTAATGGAATAATTTGCAGAAACGAATGGAGCAGTACAGGTTTTGTTTGCGATGCAGAGATTGTTGTTGTGAAGAAGGGAGAGAAGAGGGGGTGGGTCGCGTGATTGGGGGGATGTTATCAATAACAGATCACGTCCCTAATTTGTAGGAGATGGTTATGATTTGTTTTCATCTATCCCTATTTTACCCCTGCAAGTGTATATTTTCCTTCCATTTGCTGTATATATTGTTCATATCTTGGCCATTGATTTTTTATTTTTCATGGTGTAGATCTATTCATACGGTCTCACCTAGGAGGGTGGTCTCACAAGATCTCCTCCATATATATATGTATATATATATATATATATATATATACACATATAAGTATTGGTTCAAATGAGACCAATATGGTGGGGTGAGACCGTAGGGATCGATCTGGTACGTTTATTCTTTTTTTGGAGAGTTTAGATTAATACAATTTTTAATATATATTTTATGATAAAAAATTGTTAGAAGGTTATATTAGTAAATATACATATAGGCGCTCGGTGGTTAATTAATTATATATATTAACACCCTTTAATTTTTGGCAGAGAGAGATTGAGCATCCTTTGAGTGCCCGAGATTTTTTTGAGAAACTGATTTTTATGCTTAAATCTGATATCAACATTATAACACTCATCTAACTTCTCATTGGCAAAGAAAAAGGCAAAGAAAGAGGAAAAGACAAAGAAAGGAGTAGACGGAACCATTAGAAGCAGAGAAAAAATTCGAAAGTCTTGGATTCGGCAGAACGTGAAGAGTCAAGGAAAATCTAGTAAGACATTTTGTGTTGAAGGTTGCGAATTTGTATGTATTAGTTTCTGCAACTGTTTCTACATATATGCAGATTTCGTTACATAAGCAAATTTCGTTCCTTTTTTTTCAATTTATGCAACTTTTTTGCATGTTTTTTTAGTCGTTTTTTTAGGAGATTTTTTCATTTTCCGACTTTTCTTTGTTCAAGTTCATGTAATCTTGTGTTGTGTGTAAGTTTTTTCACTTGATGTTTTGTATGGTTAGTAGTGTATAAGGTTTTTTAGTTTGAGTTTTTTTGCCGGAGTCGAACATGAAACGACGGGTTAGACTTTTTTTATTGCGTCTTATGTTTTTAGTTGTATAGATTAAATTTTTTGTTTGATGTCTAGTTATAATATTTTTGTTGCATACTTAGCAATTTTTAGTTGCATATGTATTGAAAAGTGTCGATTTTATATACAATCATCCCGAGTGAATGCAAGATTTGTTGGCAATTTTTGATTAGGTTTTAGGGTTCTAGTTTTTGTTTTTTATTTATATGTTTGATGTATATATTTAATATTTTTGTTGTATATTTAGCATTGTTTTTATTGCATGTGTATTGAAAAGTGTCGATTTTGGTATACAGATTTAGATACTTTTGTAAGTGATAATCATTAATTGCATCTCCTAAATTATAGCTAATAGATATGGTAAGTTAGAATCATTCATATCTTAAAACGATTTTTGGTATATACCATGCTGGGGTGGATGCACGATTTTTTTACAATTTTTGATTATGTTTTAGGTTTTCTGTTTTTGTTTTTGGTATATATGTCTGATATATAGATTTAATTTATTTGTTGCATTCATAGCTATATTTCATTGCATATTATCTTGATAAGACAGCCATGCATCACAATATTATATGAGTTGGTTGTATTTGAAGTATGCATAAGTCTATTGGAAACTATGCAAAAAAATCACAACTTTTACATATCAATTTTCGCAAGTTTTGGTCCTATTAGATGTAGGAAAGTCCTTTTTAAGTGTTGATATGCATAAGTCGATTAGTATATATGCAACATTATTGACATATTTATACATCAGTTTGTATGATTTATACATACATCATAATTAAATTAGGCTTTACACTATGATACATTTATTTATGCATTTGTTTACATGGGCAGGGATAGCATACTAAGGTTGGCAAAGATGGCTAAGTCTAAACAAAAAAGGGAGATTTCGCTCGGGGGATGATGGAGGCAATGGGGGGTAGTTTTGTTGCCAAAAGGGTGAAGGGTGGCAAATCTGAGGTTAAGAATGCGTGGAAGCTCGATCATCCGGGTTCGACTAGATCATCCGGCGCAGAGTTTTCGATTTTTGAAGGATGTTGTAGCCGAATTGGGCTTTGCCGGGTTGTTGTTGCTTAAGATCACTGAATACCCTACTCGTCTCATTCTTGTACTCAAATATGCACCGGGTGTTGCATCCAACTCTATTGGAAACTCTCTTGCGTGGCTCCATTTTTGTGTTGTCTGGGTCTTCATCATTTAGTGTGACTGGTGTTGAGATCCTTGAATTCTTAAAACCTTCTCGGTTGCATAGTATATATTGCACACGGATAACATCATTTCTAAATTTTTTTATTGTGCTTCTTCGGGTACTAAACCCATATATTGAGCCATATTCCCTGTAAAAATCGACACCATTTTCTAATGCAGAAAACTCCATGCCAATGCGCGGAACTTTTTCTTGTTCTACCTCTGGGATCCAGTAATTTGTTGATCCTGGAGATATTTCAAGTCTCTCTCTTGGGTTGTTGATTATACCTATTGGCATTAAATTAACATTAAATATACATCACAACATTATTAGACATGCATCATAA
This sequence comes from Rehmannia glutinosa, assembly GCA_016081115.2. Lineage (NCBI taxonomy): Eukaryota > Viridiplantae > Streptophyta > Magnoliopsida > Lamiales > Orobanchaceae > Rehmannia > Rehmannia glutinosa. The sequence continues at coordinate 48,155,960 of CM071926.1, read as the reverse complement.
TATCTGTAGATTTTCAGTTGAAAATATGAAAATTGTACTATACATTAAATATGCAACATACTATACGTAACAATACATCATTATAACATTAAATATGCATTAATAATTATAATATCACCCATTTAAAAATCCAATAGCGTTGGCACTGAAAACAAATCAATAATTAATTTGTAATATACATTATATATGCAACATAATATACGTACCAATACATGATTATAAATCCAATATCGTTGACACAAAAAAAAATCATAAACCCACGGTAATAATAATAAATTTGCAAGCTAACATTTATGATTGGTTGATGCAAATCTTCCGAATAGTACCATATGCACCATATATAGTTATATATACATCAATATAATGCTAAAAATGCAACATTACGAGAATCATATATACCTCAAAATATTGAACCAAAATATTTGGAACTGGTATACGAATTTTTAAGTTTCGAAACATTTTATGATTGATCATGCAACGATTTTCCAACGTATATATACAGTATTAAGAATATACTCACCGCAATCAACTTCTTCAGCGTAGTTTTCATCTGTAAAATTATCCATGCTTGATTTTTCCGATGACAAATGCGTATTGATTTGTGGTTTTTGTGTCTTTGTTCTTGTTCTTCTTCCTGGTGGAAACCGAGATTCTTGTTAAATGGTGAAGATGATGTGATGTTCTGCGTTTTTTTTTTTTTTTGGTAGAGATTAGAGATTTTTGGAGGTGATTATCATTGATTGCATCTCTTAAATTATAGCTAATAGATATCATAAGATATGGTAAGTTAGAATCATTCATGTCTTGTTGTTGGGCGAATTTTATTGATTTGACACATATGTCGTTAGTCAAAATGAATGATAAATAATACTTCTATATTTAATGTTTTAATCTCATCTATCTATTGTTAAGTTGCAACGGTCTAGATGAGTCCCTACGGTCTCACCCCAATATATAGTCTCACGAGAACCAACCCCTATATATATATATATATATATATATATATAGGATTTGGATCCTGTAAATCCACCTATTTGGGGTGAGTATGTGAGAACAAATCTAGATCCTTGGTTTTTTTTTTTAATGGTCATGATTTAATTGACTTTTGACCTATTTTTAATTGTTTTAACATAATATTTAAGGGTAATGGTGTAATTTCAATCCCTCTTTTCACACTGAATCAAATCGTATCTTTTTGTTGGAAGTGGTAAGTTCCGGATTTACAGGATTTTCTCTCACAACGTTTCCTCTAACGTTTCCTCCTTCTACAAAACCCACCATTTTGCAATACGTTTCCTCTCACATTTCCTCTCTTCTATAGAACCCACTTCTCTTCCTTTTTGTTGCAATTTACCCCTCGACTTGCTAATTTATAGTAGGATATCACGTGACTTTCTCGGGGTTTGAAGGCGTTGGGAGGACGCTGAAAGGCTGGGATTTGCGCCGCGTCCGCAACGCCGTATTTTAGAAAACAGGTTTTATTGATTGATCAAAAGAAGTTTAAGTATTAATTATTATAATAATATAACAACGATTTTGAAGATGATGTATGTCTGTTGTAACTTTAAATAATTTTTTTTCCTGTTTTTCTGTATTTTGAATATTTTAATGTTTAAGTGAAATAATCTCAGTCTTGTTTGGCAAATACCATTTGTTATTGTACTCTCAGTTTTTTGGTTTCCTCTCTTCTACAGAAACCACCGCTTGAGTACGTGTTCATTTGCTTGTTCGAGTACAATGGATAAGAATCTTTCAAGGTTCGGTTTTTGTTTCTATATTTTTTTTGGCTACTGTTTCTAGCGATTTTAGTTGTTTTTTGGGTTTCGATTTTTGATTCCACAGTTATGGAATTCTATAATAACAATTGAAGAATCTAAGTTTTGGGTCCTTAAATATGCATTTATGATAATTACATTTTGCTTCTATAGCACTGGACTGTTGCTTGTATAGCATTGCATTGATGCGTAAATATGCAGTTTCATATGTAATTATACTGATTAAATTTTTGCTTGTATAGTAGTGAGTTGCTTATGTAAATTAATATATTTGTACACATATGAACTGGTAATTTTTGCATGTGGTAATTCCTAAATATGCATTTGTACTGATTAATTTTTGCTTATATAGCATTGGAATGTTGCTTATATAGGTTAATGTAGCTGTAAATATATAATCATTACATTTTGCATTTTGGGCATGTGTTCATTCTAAAATTTGCATTTATACTGGTTAAGTTTTGCTTTTATAGTAGTGGATTGTTGCTTATGTAAATTAATATAGTTGTATACATGCATTTGTAGTGATTGCATTTATACTGATTAAATTTTATTTGTATAGTGGTGGACCTTTGCATTTGCATATGGTAATTCGTAAATATGCATTTGTTGTGATTAAATGTTGCTTGTATAGAAGTGGATTGTTGCTTATGTAAGTTAATATAGATGTATATACATAAACTGATAATTTTGCATGTGGTAATTATTGAGTATGCATTTATAATGATTAAATTTTGCTTCTATTGTAGTATACTATTGCTTTAGTTAGTTAATATAGTTGTATATACGTATTATGGGTTATGAAAGTAATGGTTGGCCTTTTTTTTTTTTTTTTTTTCATTTCGAGGCGATATTCTCTCAGTGTCTTTTGTCGAAGGGAGCGATGTTGAATGCCCGATTTATTCAAAATTCATCAATGACTCGATTGCGTATGCCTTGGAGGGATACAAAAACAAGGTGGATTGCGCCATTTTTGCCATGCATCACATGCAGACTTACAAGGGCGGTGGTGTTAAAGATTGGGATTGTGGTCTTGAAAAAGGGAAGATGCTCAGATCTCGGCTTTAAGGACAAAGTATTGTGTTGCAATTGTTCGCGACGAGAAGAACGAACAAAGAGCGTCAAATTTGGAGAAGACAAAGAAGTTCACTAGTTCATAATAGAGTTGTTTTGGTGAATTGTGATGGATTTTGAAGTAAATTGATGTTGATAATTTTTTTTGGTTTACCTATATAAGCAGTTTTTTTGGTTACTGGTTGTCTATTAAGCAGCAAGTTTTGTGTTTCGCCTAGCTGCTCGTATGGATCAATTTTAGTTGATGGAACAGATTTTACATAACGACTGATCTAAGTAATGTTAATTACCAGTTTTTGTGCATGCCTACCACACTGTTTTTGCTTGTGTATATTCTAAATATGCATTTATAATGATCACATTAATTTTTGCATGTGGTATTTCCTAAATATGCATTCGTAATGATTATATTTTGCTTCTACATCAATGGATTGTTGCATGTGATAATTTCTAAATATGCATTTATGATGATTATATTTTACTTCTATAGCACTGGAATGTTGCTTATATTACATTGGATTGTTGCTTATGTTAGTTTAATATGCAATTATACTAATTAAACTTTTCGTCCATATAGTAGTGTGTTGTTGCTTATGTTAATTAATATAGTTGTACATATATGAACTGGTAATTTTTGCATGTGGTAATTCCTAAATATGCATTTATAATAATTATATTTTTCTTCTATAGCATTGGAATGTTGCTTATATAAGTTAATATAGTTGTAAATATATAATCATTCTATTTTACATTTGCGCATGTGGTCGGTCTTAAATATGCATTTATAACGATTAAATTTTGTTTCTATAGTAATGGACTTTTGCTTACGTAAATTAATATAATTGTATATATGCATTTGTAGTGATTGCATATATACTGATTAAATTTTGCTTGTATAGTGGTGGACATTTTCCTTTGACATACGGTTATTCGTAAATATGCTTTTCTGGTGATTAAATTTTGCTTATATAGCAGTGGACTGTTGCTTATGTAAGTTAATATAGGTGTATATATATGAACTGATAATTTTGCATGTGGTAATTATTGAGTATGCATTTATAATGACTAAATTTTGCTTTTATTTGTTGCTTTCTATGTTGTAATGGTCAATGTCTTTCACACATGTTAATATTGAAAATAAATCCTCATTAAACGTAGTTTTTAAGGAAAAAATGCAAATGTTCAATTGAACAACATTTTTAAGATAACTTCTTGCATGTCCGGCTATTGTGGTTCCCGATGTCTCCACATTTTCCACAACGCCTCTTTAGTTTCTGGCTTGCACGCAAAGCCTTTTCCTTTTGACTTTGTAGTCGGATTTTGATCCGATTTCTGCTCCCCTTGTTTTTCGCTTGTTGTGGCGGTAAGACTGTAATTTAAGAATGTGCAGTAATTCCTCCAAAATTGTGAATTATTGTCTGTTTGCTAATTATGCTCGAATTATTTGCATCATGAGATAGCAACTTCTGCTTATGATCTTCGATGAGTTGGGCTAGAGCGTCCATTTGCTCTTTGCTCCCCTTTGCGATAGTAATTCCCCTTTGTGGCGTGAACTGTTGATCGCATTTTGGTATCCAATACTCTGTTGAATCATCCATTATTTCAAGTCGTTGGTTAGGCCATTTGCTACCTGTACCTGTTTGAAGCCATGCATGTAGTCTTCATAAGCAAATCATAATGCGTAAATATACAATGTTTTGTAGTATCAGAAGTTTTACTTGCAAATTTTAATAGCTAATATTTATCATCCATGCTTATAAGTAATATCATTAGCTAATATATGCAAATTAATCTACTATAAACATGCATTGTATAGTAACTTAACAAGCATGAGTGCGAGCAAGAGCATTGTTATTAGAGTTTACATGTCACAATCATTACATTAAAATACGTATGCAAAAGTTCATAAGTACAGAAGCAATAAAAGGGTATTACACATGCAATTACCAAATCATTGACAGCAAGTTCTTATGTACAAATTTTGTGCGCTGCCTAGAACTCATAAATTAAAATGGAGAATCATTCATGCTTATTTTCTATTCGATTTTTTCTGTTAAAAACAATATACAACAGTAATTTGCAGATACCTTCATCTAACGGCGTAGCGAATGCATTTTCGAGAAAATCTTCTATGAATGTTTTTCTTCTGAAATTAGTGATATAGATCAGCAATTACAATCTGATGAGGAGACTAACGATTTAACAGAACTTGCAGAATTTTTTTTGGGGTTTTATCGATGATTGGTTTTGGGTTTTGGAAGAGATTTGCTTGATGGAACGTATTTTCATCCAAATCTGCATGATAACCGCCCCCTACATTAATGGGATGATGGAGTTTCTATTCGGACTGATTTACCCCTACACGTTTTTGAATAAGGAAAAATACAATTGGATGCCTTGTAATTTATTGGCCATTGAAAATAGTAGATCTATGGCTCAGATTCGTCCCTACGGACTTACCCTATAAGGTGTCCCTACATAATCCCCTCCCTATATATATATATATATATATTCTATTCCATGTCGCCCAAATTGTGTGTATATATATATATATATATATAGGATTTGGTTCAAATGAGACCACCCTCCCTAGGTGAGACAGTGTGGACTCATCTTACCCATTGATCTAAAAAATGAAGGGATGTGATTAATTCATTTTTTTTTAATTATTTCCTAATTTTCGCTGATTTTAAGGGTAAGATTGTAATTTTGTAATTCAAATTAGTGGTCCCATGGATTTTATGGGCTGAAATTGACACTGCCGGATTTTGTGGCGGATTTTAAGGAACTTGTTTTCTTTCCAAATATTTTTATTTTTATAAAAAAGATAGTTAAGGTTGTTCTCGCATAATTAGACATCAAATAATGCATATTTAGTTATTTTGTTGGCAATCGCTTTTGTTTACGAAAACAAGACATAATTGAATATAACGTCATCGCATATGTAGTTATACTACACCGCATAAATAGTGTTCAATATAATGTATATTTAGTTATGAAAATGGGATGTTGCTTTTGGAAATTATAAAATGGGATGTTACATAATGTCTTGCATATTTAGTTATTCCACAATGTATAGATAGTTTCTAGATAATACATAGTTAGTTGATTTTGTTGCATAGTTTATGACGTCTTGCATAGTGGATATATTGTACTACATATTAGTTTTTTTACGCTGCATAGATAGTTTTAGGATAATGCATATTTAGTTGAGTTTTGTTGCATATTTAGTTTTCAAACTCACCGCTCGTTATTTCTCCGTAATATTGCACCGATTTTTCTTGTTTTTCACCGTAATTTTCATGAACTGTAATTTTCGAGTTCTTCACAATTTTCTTTATTTGCGTAAATGGAGGAATGTGAGAGAGAGAGAGAGAGAGAGAGAGAGAGAGAGAGAGAGAGAAAGAGAGACGTGAGATTGGGGAAATTGGGAGATGTATGAAAGATAAAGAGATTTGATTCCATTTTTGTAACTAACTTGTTATTTTATTTTACCCTACTACCCTTATATTGATTAAATTAATATTTTAATATATTTTTTATCCATTAAATCATACTCATTGATTAATAGTGGGGATGGTTGAGATTAGTCCATCGTGTCTCACCAGATTACTGGCCTCACTGATCCTCCCCTATATATATATATATATATATATATATATATATATGCGTTCTATTCCATGCCGACCAAATGATGTACAAATCGAGCCATAGACAAGGGATGTTAGTAATTAATCCCAGAAAGTAGATGTGGAGATCTAATAGATAGAAATATATATTATAAAATTTTATGCTTTTAAACATAGCACAACATATTTCATCGAACACCTTCAAAGAAACTAAACCTAACAATCAATGTTCTGATCACCGAATTTCTGGAATCCTGGATCCAAGGGGGAAAAAAATCAGCAACAAACAAGAATTAGAGATCTGAATCTTCTGATCACCAAATTTGGGAATCAGAAACAAAATTAAAACGCTGATACATCCATAATAGTTTCAATGACAAGTTGAAAGTCAAATAAGATTACAAACACCATGTTTTGGGTTTTACATAAGATCCCTTTACAATCAACTCGCAGAAAGCATCACTTTAGTCTTTAGACACGTTTGCTCTCAAAACTTTTCCATACGTCCACAGCTTCTGTTCATTTCAATATATACTTTTAGTGTCCTCCTCCTTCATACCTTAACGGGGACGGGTCCCGGCCGGGTGGGGAGAAGGGGTAGGCAAAAAGTTCCCAAAAAAATTGCTCACTTTTATTACAAACTCCATTTATCTAATATAATGCTTCCATCACCAAGGTAATTCAGGGGAAGCTCAGATGGAAAGTGGAATCTACATTATACTGCTACATGTGCTACCCGTTATTGCCATCAAAACTTCCTTGAGCATTTTGTCGTCTTTTTCTCGCCAATTCTCGCCCACATTTTAGCTTCAGCGACTGCCCGTTCCCTGTCCAAGTCCCGGTTTAACATTTTTGCAGTTTCTCTCGGAGAATCTTCCCTCTCGGATCCTTCCAAGTCCCATTTCCGTCCGGACCCACCCCCCTCCTCGTTCCTCAATAGTCTCCCACCCCGTTCGTCTTTGCTTCTGTTATCATCTTTATCCCCGGCGGTTCTGTTGCTGTGACTAGGTGCTAGACTGGGATCATATGCCTGATTTGCCAAGTAAGAAAGGGCGGTTACCACATCACCAATCAGAGGCCAGCGGCAGCCTGTTCTTGGATACACATTGAAGCCACGGCTAGAGCTTGATAAAGGCCACGTATCGGAAATTTTCCTTGGAGCCTTGGATCCGCCAGTTTTGCAAATTTTCTACGGTCATTGAACAACGGCCGTGCCTGTAATCACATGAACAATGCCAATCACAATTCTATAAAAAAAATACTACATTAACATACAAAAGGGATAATTACAAAAATTACCCCTCAGGTTTAGCCTAATTACAAAAAGAATCCACTTATCTTTCAAAATAATAAAACTCTCTCTTGGTATGTTTTTATTTTACAAACTGGACCCTATTTAGGGGGAATTTGTAAAATAAATACAACACCTACAGGGGTATTTGTAATGCCTCGGGGAAATTCGTAACTTTAAAAGATAAATGGTAGTTTTTTTGTTACTAAGCTAAACTCAGGGCAGCTTATCCCTTTACAAAATATTATAACCTGAAACAATAGTATGACTTAAGAAGTTAGTAGGGAGGGTTTACCCATGCGACAAGGTTTTGTTCTCCCTGAGGTAGGGTGCTGTCGATGGCTTTACGTCCCGTGATGAGCTCTAAGAAGACAACACCAAAACTGTAAACATCAGACTTCACAGTCAATTGGCCAGTCATGGCATATTCAGGAGCACAATAACCATAAGTTCCCATGACTCTGGTGGAAACATGCGACTTGTCTCCAGTGGGACCTAGCTTTGCTAGTCCAAAGTCAGAAAGCTTTGGAGAAAACCCTTCACCTAGTAATATGTTGGAAGACTTGAAATCCCTATAAATAACGGGAGGATTTGCCTTGTCATGGAGATATTCCAGTCCTCTAGCAGCACCAGCTGCTATCTTCATTCTTGTGTTCCAATCGAGTGGCTCTTTGTCAGGTGGAAGATCTAGAGAATGATTGTCGAAATCTTCAGCGTCAATTTGAATATGCAATGTAAAACTGAAGAGTGGCAGTAAATGGGGGAAAACTGTACTGTCCTATTCTAAATAACAGCACAACATTCATCTATAGAGAATATTCTTCACATCATCTCAGTTTTCTCAGCTTCTAAGAGAATAAGACAGACAAGAATGTAAAGGGGCTGAGGCATGCATGTACATAGGCAAATGTGTGTGTAATTGAGCGAGTGGTGGTGTGCGAGAGGGTGTGTCTCGTGTTTTTACTCTGTAAAAAAACTAAACAAAGGCTTAAATATCACATACAAATAGCGAGAAATTGCACCTTGTAATTTGAACATCGCTTGTATCTTACTTTGTATTGACACATTTACAGAAGCAATCAAGAGAAAAAGGCGATCAAACATCAAGTAACCAAAAATAGTTTATCAAATTTTTAATTTATTTAAAGTCTACTATGGCTGTAGAAAACAAATGTCTTATTACTCAATAAAGAGGCAAGCAGTGGCAGAAAGAATGTATCATCTATGGTAGAGAAATAGCATAACTCATGTGCATTCCCGTACCTGATGGAAAATAGTATCAAAAACATAAATAGCAATAGAAATAACTTTAATCTTTGCTTGTTAATGGTTGGTTTTTGGATGGACCTGAGTTCTAACTTTGGTTTTTTACTTTCCCCTTAGGAGAAACTAGATCTCTAACACAATACTTGTGGAAAATTTTACTGTGAACGTATTGCCTTCAGAAATCCTGTGATTCTATAATGTATTTCCGTGCATATTAGCTTGTGGGTAGAGGTGGCAATTCGGGTCATCACGTCGGGCTTGTGTTTTGTTTCGGGTTGATTTCGGGGTAATGCTAAAAATACATAAAAAATTAAACAAAATATAAAACAACTACATTTTCCACAAATTGGTAACATCGTGCCATATTCGTGTTAGCCGGGTTCAGATCAGGTTCGTGTTTCTCTCAGTAAATTGTGTCAAGGATTGCCACACCTACTTGTGGGTCATTTGATGAATAAGTGAGAATCCACGGAATGGGCAAAACACCAACTGCTTTCCAAAATTCAGTTTCTTTACAATAAAAAACAGACAATTATAAAAATTACCCCTGAGGTTGGGCGTAATTATAAAAAAACCAGTGATGTTACCAAAAAGAAAAGAAAAACCTGAGGATTGATTCTGCCTTAAAAATAGGATGATAACTGTAATATTTTTACAAATGCAAAGGGGATATTTGAAATGTTTTTGCTTACGAAGTGGGTAAAGTATAATACGAAATCAAATCTCAAGGGGATCTTTGTAACTTTTAGAAACATCTGGTTTTTTTTTTGTAATTACCCTAAACCTCAGGAGTAGTTTCTGTAATTGTCCCTAAAAAAGTTTGCATACTCAAAAACTAAATGATCCACCCAATAAACATTATATATCTCCACAATCAAAACTAGGTCTAGAAAATAAATACTATCTAACAAGCACCAATCATAAAGCATTGAGAGAAATAAATTTAGAAAATAATTTAGACAGGAGTACTAAAACAGTCAGCAACAGTTACCATGGAGGTGATCTTCTAACGATCCTAAGGGCATAAACTCATAGACCAGAAGCCTCTGATCCCCATCAGCACAGTAACCCATCAAATTCACTAAGTTGGGATGGTGTAGAAGGCTAAGCATTAGAACCTCCACCAGAAATTCTCTATTACCCTGAAGCCCATTCCTATCCAACTGCTTAACAGCTACAACCTGCAAAAGCATGTGAACAGAAAGCGTAAATGCTTAATGATCCAACCACACATCTAATCAACACGTACACTAACCAGCCAGACAAGATCAGCAATGAACATTGAACACCTAACCTATTAGCTTTTTCCAATTTATTTATTAGGCAACACTTTCAATAGAAGTTTGATATAAGCCAAGTGGTTAGGCATATCCTTTGAGCAGTCCTAAAATGCAAGGGTTACAAGTTCTTCTATAGGACCACGTCAAATATGTGAGCATGCAGATCAGCGTCTGCGTAGTAATTTTATCATATGATAAGTAGATAATAAGCTCTGACGTTTATTTGATTTTCCAGGGAATGCTATTTGGCTGAGCAGTCTCTCAGTCACCTTAGCCGTGACCAAAACTGCTATCACAGACTCATACGGCTCCCAATTATTTCAGTAACTACGGTTACAATATTGTAAGTCTTCTAGTACAAACATGGATAAGCCAAATATTCACTTCATAACAATGTGTTGCACTAATTCAAAGCAAATTTAATGTGTTCTAACAACTTTCAAGAATCTACAACTATCTTGAGGAAAAAAATGTCCCATTGAACCAAAAGATCAAATATACAACAAGATACTCATGCCAAACAATTTTTAAAGTTAATGAACATTTTTACCTGACCATTGGAAAGCATCCCTTTGTATACACGTCCAAATCCTCCCTCTCCTAAAAAACATTCTGGCCTGAAGTTGTTCGTAGCATTGGCTAGCTCACGGAAAGTAAATATTTGTGCGGCAATCTGACCATCAGGCAAGTCCTTCAGCCCTGATGCTTCCTTCCTTGGTCCAATGTTGCTCCTCGTTTTTAACCTGTCACCCCCTGCATATCGCAATCAATCCAGCATTGATCCACTAGAACACATAAAGTCTCAATGGGGAGAGAGGGTAAGTTTATTTTCAACAAAAGTTAGTCATATGGTGAATTTTACAATTAACAGAAAACTCTAAATGTGTTGCCAACGATAAATAAGTTGGTTTTAATCCATATATTACACCTAATTATCAGTTAAGCAACCTAATCTCTACTCAATTACAAATAGAGTTGGATTGACTCATTCTGACCCAGTGAAGGAAGTATTAAGTATCATTTATTTAACACTCAAATAATTCGCCTTCATTGTAGCAAACAGATCAAAAACCAAAATCATAGTCCCTCTGAGATCTAATTTCATAATTGAGACAGAAATGCAACTATTTTCATCGATTCCCATCAAATTGAATAGGAAAACGAACCCAGCTAAATCAGATGGAGAAGAAAAAAAAGGCGAACAAAAAATCCCACATTAAACAAAATTGAACTGTTCATAAAATCAAAGTACTGAGATCAGATCAAACCACAGGAAAACAAAAAGAACCACTAAGCAGAAAAAGCAAAAGGGAAAAAAATTGAATGAATTAACATACAGAAGACACTAACCAGACGATAATTTAGATAAATTGGAAGGGATACTTGGATGCACTTCCTTGTGATCATCGCTGTCTTTATGGGGATTGAGCTTCTCCTCTTCTCTTGAGTCAAAACAAGGAAAACAACCCATTTACCTCCCTCAAAGATCAAATCTCTGTTGAACCCTTTTCTTGAACAAAAACCAGATTCACACCAAAAATCAATCAACCTGTCATCTTCTTTAGTCCAGTCCTATAAATGCCTAAAATGATTTACTGGGTATGCTTTAAATTCAATAAAAACCCCAATCTTTTTTATGATCTTTACCTATAAAAGAAAATAGAAAGTAACCATAAAATCAAAGAACCAAACAAGAAGAATATTCAACACTTTAGTACAAATTTGTGTGGAGGTAAAACAAGATTAACGATAATAAGGAAATAGCAAGAAACAAATTTAGGAAAAGCTCCACTAATTTAGTTTGACATATTGTTGAGTCTTTAGATAATAGGCAGTGTATTGTGAAAAGAGTCTTAGCCGGCTTTGTCTTCGGCTTTTCCTTTCGTACACAGTTTACCCAAAACCTCTCTCTCTCTCTCACGCACATGTATCGTGTGTGTGTATTAGTGTATATATGTATTTGTGTAAACACATCTGTCTATCTTGCAAGTTCACATCCATGCTTTCCCCACCACCCCTTTGACCAAAATAACTAGCAAGTAAATTCATTCACCTCCCCCCTTTAAAGTGTTTTATTATTTTTATTTCTTGTATTGATTTGATTTTGATTTTGCATTAAATACAGGTCGGCTTTGACATAATTACAATGAATCTAAGATTGTATAATTAGTATTATTATTTCAATATCAGGTAGTGGTTTTTAACTCAAAAGTCAATTTTACATTAATAGTTTGTTTAAGAATGGGTAAGAAATCAAACATTCAAGCAATCTGGTGAAATAAACTTTTAAGTCGAAATTCATGTAATCGTGGACTGGAATGCGTGAGATATGTGTAACACCAAGTAAGATTTAGTAAAAAGAAACGAATGGTTTATCCAATCAGATCTAACTATTAATTTTCAACTTATCACCTATCAGGATTGTACTACAAAAAAACAAATCTTATCACGTGATAATTTATATCAAAAAAGGATATTTTTTAAATTTTAGCTTTTTCTTAAAATCAAATATTGGTTTAACTATAGAAAAAATTAATTATCTTTTTGAATTATATACTGCTGGAAATTGGGTATGGAATCGGGTAGATTAATGGGATAGAATTTTAAGGCTTAATTGCAAAATTAGTCCCGTATCTATTGGGGGTCTGCACTTTTGGTCCTGTTGGTTTCTAATATAGCACATTAGGTCCCATATGTTTTAATTTTTCGCACATTGAGGACCGAATTCGCCGGAAATTGCAATTTTGGCCGGAATTTGTCACGTGCCTTGCACGTGACATCCCAATTTGGGGATTTTTAATTTTCAGGACCCTCTTTGCTTAGGTGGCTGCTTACATGGCCAAAAGTAATATTAAAATAAAAGAAAAATAAAAATCAAGATGACTAGGACCAATTTAGGAGGGAAAAATCACACCAAAACAGACTAAAGAGACTGGAAATAACCCCCTCATTTGTAAGAGAAAAAACCCTAACCATTTGTAAGAGAAAAAACCCTAACCAAAACCACTTCTTCAAGAATCCAATCGCCATTTTAAAAAAAAAAACCCTAAAGTTGAAGTCACATTTGAAGATCCTACAAGAATTTCATGAAATGGGACACGTCAGGCACTAAGAAGTCCGAATCGCCCCTCTCCGCAATATGGTAACATTTTTTCTGTTGTTTTTTCAGATTCTTTATTCTTGTGGTCCTACACTTTGTTTATAAAAATGTCGAATGGTCCCCCATGTCTGCTTCTTTTTAATGTTTGTTTCTTCTTGGTGAGACATGTGGGGAATACAATATTCCAAATAAAGTAAACTAATGGCTTTTGTTATATATTGATCACTTTATGATTTTTTTTTATTTTTATTTCGTTTTTTTCTTGCCTGTCTCCGATATTGAAGTTTTTGATTTTTGTGTTTTTTCACAGGTTCGGGCAGTAATCTTCTAACAGTGGATATATCTTATGGGGGTGAGTTCAAAACTGATCCTATAGCACACTATGTTGGTGGTTCTCATATTTTGTATGATTATGTAGATGCTAAAAATATAATGTTGGCTACCCTAGATGAATTGACAAATGCAGTCATAGGTGAACATGCGTTTAGGAGGTACCACATTTTGATGAGCAATGCATTTAAGTTGTTATATAATGATGCTGATGTGAAGGAATGGTTCATTAAGCATACTCCATTAAGAGAAATAAATATTTATGTGGAGACTATGAATGTGATTGTACCCCCTAGTCAACAGGATTCATGTTTAGAGCATGAAAATGAAGAATTGAATAATGCTGACTTAGGTGGGGATGGTGAACAGAGTGAGACTGAATCATTTGAGCTTTTTGACAGTGACTATGATATGGGGCATGATAGTGTGGATGATGATGTTTTATTTCAAGAAAATGTGGACAAATTTGTTGAGGAACTTGCAGAATTAGATAGTGATGGTGATGAGTCAACTGATTCTGGTGAGTGTGATGTGGTAGAACATTTAGGTGATTTTGATGAGAATAAAGTCAGTGATGAAGAAGATGATACCCCTAATGATCCTGTTTTTAATCCATCTCTGATTTTTGATCCAGTGTTTGAAATAGGCATGCTATTTTCTTCAAAGCAAGAATTTAGAAAAGCTGTGCAATCTCATGCAATCAAAACCAAAAGAACACTGAAAATCACCAAGAATGACAACCATAGAGTCTATGTTAGGTGTGGTGGTGAGGATTGTGAGTGGAGAATGAATTTGATTAGAGTGAAAGAACAAAGTACCTTTAAGCTGAGAGAGTATCATGCACATCATGTCTGTCCTCAAACCTTCAATGTGAAAAATGTCAAATCTAATTGGTTAAGTGATAAATACCTAAGCAGGTTCAAATCTGATCCTGAAAGAAGTGTTAAAGGATTTAGACATGATGTGATTCATGAAATAAGATGCAATGTTTCTAAAGACCAAGCATATAGAGCAAAAAGAAAAGCATTAAAAGCTCTTGAGGGAAGTCCGAATTTCAAAGATAGTAGGTTGTGGGATTATCTTCAAGAACTTAGAGGTCAAACCTGGGTCTCTTTTGTGATTTTAGGTACGAGAACAAGATGAAGATGGGAATGTGAGATTCAAAGGTTTTATACTTGCTTCATGCTTATTTCAAGAGAGGTTTCTTTCTTGGGTGTAGGCCTATAATTGGGGTGGATGGATGTCATTTGAAAGGACTTCACAAGGGTATTTTGTTAACTGCAGTTGGTGTAGACCCAAACAATAATTTGTTTCCTATTGCATATGCTATTGTTGGTAAGGAATGCACAAAGACATGGCAGTGGTTCTTGTTGTTCTTGAAAAATGATTTGAACATAGTGAGGGATTTTGAGTACACATTTATGTCAGATAAACAAAAGGGATTGGTGCAAGCAATGAGTGAGGTTTTCCCTGGCAGTGACCATAGGTTTTGTGTTAGGCATTTACATTCTAATTTCAAGTCAGCTGGCTATAGAGGTTTGGCATACAAAAATATGCTTTGGAGGGCTGCACAGGCTAGCACACAAGGTGAATTCAAGGCTAGGATGTTAGAGTTGAAGGAGTATAATAAGGATGCATGGGAGTGGCTGAGTGATAAACCACCTCAACAGTGGAGTAGATCACATTTCAGTGAAAAATCCAAATGTGATATGCTTCTTAATAACTGTTGTGAGACTTTCAACATGTGCATATTAGATGCAAGAGATAAGGCAGTGATTACAATGTTGGAGTGGACAAGACAATACATTATGCAGAGGCTTCAAAAAAATAGAGATATGGCAGCTGCTAAATGGAATAAGAGGTTGTGTCCTAAAATAGCAAAGATTTTGCAGAGCCATGTTGAGAAGCATACAGATTGTATGCCACTTAAGTGTGATGACACTCATTATGAGATTTCTTGTTATGATGGCTCTCAGTTTTGTGTTGACCTTAGGGAGAAGACATGCACATGTAGGATGTGGAACTTAAATGGGATTCCATGCAAACATGCCATAAGTGCTATGTTTAATCAGCATCTAGAGCCAGAGGACTTTGTTAATGAGTGTTACACTGTTGACACATACAAGAAGGTGTATGGACCTGCTATATTTGGGATTAATGGAGAGGAGCTCTGGGGTCAATCTATATTCATTCCACCACTACCTCCAGATTTTGGAAGAGGTGCAGGCAGACCACAAAAGGCTAGGAGAAGAGAAAATGATGAACCTGCTGTGAAGAAAAACAAAAAAACAAAGGTTACATTGAAGTTGAAAAGGCAGCAGGTTACAATGAAGTGCAGCAAATGTGGATTGCCTGGACACAATGCTAGAAAATGCAACAACCTAGGTGATGCTGTGGGTGAAGGGTCTAGCAATAATGCACAGAGGAGCAAGAAAAGACCAATGAATCAGCCAAATGGACCTGAATTTGTGAGTATTACCCTTATATTTTATGAATTAGCCATATTGTTAAATTAATATTAGTCAATTGATGCTTTTATATTTTCTTGTTTGTAAATACAGGAGAAACAGGTGATTCAATCTGCAAATGAGGGAGAATCTGAAACACTCAGTACAACTGATATGCAACAAACTGTAATGTCAATAACTATGAATTTTGTTTTAATATATTTACTTGTTTGTTATTTGATTTTGTTAATGTTTGTGTGTAGGGAGGTACATGTAAAAGAAGGCTTTTTATCCCACCAAGACCAGCTAGAAATGAACAAGTCAGGCCTACTATTTTGGCACCTCTTGAGCCTCCTGTACAGGATGAGACATTCAGTGTTGATGATGTGCTGCCAACTCAGCAATCCCAAGTTCATCAAACAAGCCAAGTGGAAGGTCCTTCAATGTATACTCAACTGAAGATGTGCCAAAATCCACTTGGGCCTCCTCCTATGCCAACAACAGTGAATTGGAGAGGACCTGAATTGTATTATGGCAAAAGACCAATGTTTTCTTACACATTTGGACAAGCAAGTGGGCTTAAGGAGCAGAAATTCAAAAGTTTGTCTGAAATAGACAAATCAAACAAGAAATGACCTTTAGTTACAAATTATGTATCTGTTTTGATGGATGATTAAACTCATATTTTGGTTATAGTAGTCTGTGACTACTTCATGGATTATGTCCACCTTTTGTTTTAGTAGCATGTGACTACTTGATAACTGCATATTTTGGATGTAGTAGTCTGTGACTACTTATTGTTATTGAATCAATGTTTCTATGATATTTAATGGTTTAGATTATGTCCATTTTTGGTTATATTTACTGTTGGTTTAGATTATTGCATGGATTATGTACTTTTGGCTATACAAATAACTGGTTATATCATGTACTTTAATGGTTTAGATTATGTCCTCTTTTGGTTATACAAATAACTGATACATAAAAATACAAATAAGTGAAACAAGCAATATGTACATTCAAAAACAGAGAAGTTACATTGAACAAACAATATTCTACTACAAGGCAGTTAATACATAATCAATAATAAAACATGAACTTCTGGTACAAGCCTTCTGCACTACACATACATTGAACAAGATAATACACACTAAAAATAGGATTATGCTATCATGTTATAGCTAGAGACTCTCTTTTCTACTTTCACATCTGGTATGTTGTCCAAATTAAACAGCAGATTAACACAAAGATTGGCGTCCAAATAAACACCACTCTTCTATTTTTGGCTTTCTCCTTCACAACTTGTTGTTGCAGCTTCTCAACTTCCACTTCCAGCTTCACAACATGTTCTTCAAGTTTGGTTAATTTTTCTTTCATTGTATTTATTTTCCTCAATAATCCAGGAATTATTGTCCTAGCTCTTCCAACAATTGGGGGATCTTCCCAAGAAAAGAAACCACATCCCCCTTTCTGTAACAAATAAATGAAATAAAAATGGATGAGAAAAAACAGAGCCATTGGAGTATTTCCAATTAAAATCAACATTATGAGATAATTCTAAGAAAAACACGAAAAAGAACAAGAAATATTATAGCTTAAAGAAAACAACTCACATCATAATCTAGACAAGCATGGAATCTCCTCCCTGGGTTACCGTCAGTCCAGGAGGTGCGAATCACGGCTCTATTTCCGCAATAACAGTCGACATACCCAGTTACATGAGACATTGTGCAGAAAATTTGATGATTCCAACTTCAAAGACTGGTTTTTCCTTGACAATGGCAGAACTAGGGTTTTAGAAGAAAGGGGACGACTTGTTCTGTTGGATAAAGAGGAATATTGGTGGGATTTTCCCCTCCTAAATTGGTCCTAGTCACCTTGATTTTTATTTTTCTTTTATTTTAATATTACTTTGGGCCATGTAAGCAGCCACCTAAGCAAAGAGGGTCCTGAAAATTAAAAATCCCCAAATTGGGATGTCACGTGCAAGGCACGTGACAAATTTCGGCCAAAATTGCAATTTCCGGCGAATTCGGTCCTCAATGTGCGAAAAATTAAAACATATGGGACCTAATGTCCTACATTAGAAACCAACAGGACCAAAAGTGCAGACCCCCAATAGATACGGGACTAATTTTGCAATTAAGCCGAATTTTAAAGTCAATGTTAATGGTTCTACTCAATATATATATATATATATATATATATATATAATAAGAGACTATTCTTAGAACAGTAACTCTTATTTTTCCCGCTCATTTTTCAGTTTATAAAAATAATATTTTTTTTGCTTTCCGGATTTAACTAATGAAATGAGATTTTATTATCTTTGATGGTCAACTTTCTTTAAATAAATTACTTTTTAAAGTTATATAAAAGATAGAGTTATATAAGCTTTCCAAATCTGTGTGTGTACTACATTAATTATTATATTTTTTTTTCTTTTTATTTTAAACTTTAATATTTTTTTCCGTTTTACATCCGTTTTTGACGTATAATATATCCAATTAATCATCTATTCACAGCCTTCATGTAACATCCCAATTTCATAAAAATAAAAATATACGATTTGCCATTTATTAAAGTGTTGAAAAATAAGTCCAAGCTTGAAAATGAATTTTTCAAAGGGAAATAAATATTACGACTTGTCATAATTGCGAAATACTCATGGAAACCGTGTCAAAAAAAAATTAAAATAAAAATCCATAAAAACTATTTAGTTTCTAACATCATTAAAAAAATCAAAATAAAGAGGCCCTTTAAATTCCTGATTCGACTTCTACCGTCCCCTTTGCCATGCTCCAACTCCTTCATTCATCTGTGGAAAAACATGGGGTGAGCATTCAACAGCCCAGTGGGGACGCAATATCTAAATTAAATACACAGCACAATCATTAATGCATACACAATTATGTTTTTCATGCTTTAATCATACAATGATCGTAGGCCAAATGTGGGTGTACAATAAGTACATTCATGCTTGTACAATTAAGTACCTTCGTGTTTGTACTATTAAGTACATTCATGCTTGTACAATTAAGTACCTTCATATCATGTCATGTTTAACGTGCACATACATAAATAATCATACAGGCATTTAAAATAGACATAAGCAGTAAATATCACCTTAAAAAATTCAGATTCCTCGTCTCCTACAGTGAAATAAATTTCTAATTAATAAAGTGTTGCAGATGGGTAAAAGAAAAGAAATTCGAATTCGAAAGAATAGGGCTTTAGAAAAATTGGTTTGGTAGATGGCTTGTTGGGTCAAAATTTCGCTTGGTCAAAAATCAAAGATTTTTGGTTTTGATTCTTATTCCTCCACCCTTTTTTTTTTCTTTTCCTCCTTTTTTCTTCTTTTCTTTTTCTTTTTCTTTTTTTTCTTTTCCCTTTTCTTTTCTTTTTTTCTTTTTTTTTCTTCCTCTCTTCTTTTCTCCCTATCTGTCGTGACCCCCTTTTTTCCCCTCAAACTCTCTTCTCTCTTTTCTCCTCTGTACTCACGTCCCCAACCCAACTCCCTCTCTCTCTCTCTCTCTCTCTCTCTCTCTCTCTTTTCTTCTTCTTCCTGTTCTTCTTCTTCTCTCTATTTCTTTCCTCTTGATTTTCATCTTTGAGGGTTTATGGGTTTCAGAAGAGTTTTGGCAAGGTAGAGTGTCGGCATCGGCGGCATCGGCGGCGGCATAGGTGGTGATAGGGGCGACAACCTTGGGGATGGAGAAGGAGTTCTTACCTCTTTTGCTTGAATGAGAATGGTGATGAATATCCTAATGGGGCTTTCAATTTATAGGTCTAGGGTTCAATTGATTTAAGGTAAGAGTATATTTGCTGAAATCTATTGCCATATGTGAATGATTTTTCTTCCCTTTCATATAGTTGATTCATTACCATTTATGACTTGATTTTTCTTTTTTTAATTCTGGAATAGAATCAGAAAATATTATCCCCAAATTAGTAAGAACCGGGTATTACATCATGCCACCCTTAAAATAATTTCGTCCTCGAATTTCGATTCTTACCTCAACTTGGAACATCTGGGTACTTAGCTCGAACTTCTTCTTCACGCTCCCAAGTTGCCTCATTGCTCCCATGCCATTTCCATTATACTTTAATTAGTGCCACATCCTTGTTCCTTAGCTTGTGTATCTTTCTCTCTAATATCGCCTCTGGTGCTTCTTCATAGGTCAGATCCTTGTTTATATCCAGAATTGTATAGTTAACCACGTAACTAGGGTCGTGCACATATTTTCTCAACATTGACACGTGAAACACGCTATGAACCGAAGACAGATTTGGCGGTAAGGCTAATCGATAAGCTAAATCTCCAATCCTCTGAAGAATTTCAAATGGCCCTATAAACTCGCTTTAGCTAGCTTCCCTTTTCACCAAAACGGATAACACTCTTCATGGTTGCTACTTTCAAAAATACCTTCTCTCCTACGTCGAATTGCAAGTATTTCATCCGTCTGTCGGCGTACGATTTCTGCCTATCCTGGGTGTTAGGAAAATTCTTTTATGGATTTTGATCAGATCATGTAAAACTTAAACTAGGAAGTTGGCACCTCATTTTCCTTGTAATTTGTATTGTAATAGATAAAATTGAAAAAGTTGAGTCAAGTCAGCTATGCCAAGGAATACAAGAAGTCAACTGCGGACTAGATTGAAGACTCTGTTGTGTGTCAGCTGAGTACCAAGAAGGAAGTCAAGGACTCGAAGGAGTGTCGGTGAGAGGAACATTTGTAAGAAGTGTGTCAAGTTAGCTCAAGAAGCCAAGTCTCAAAGTTGAAGTGATGGTTGAGTCATCCAACGACCGAAGCTAACTCAAGTCACAGGGTAAAGACAATGATCTAGTCAAGAAAACTCGACTTAAATTCGTTGATTAAAGTCAAGAATGTTACTCAGAATAGTAACATGTCAAAGCTGTCAGGTGTAAAGTGTTAGTCCCAATTTTGTGCAAAAGGAATAAACCAATGGGAAATACTGCACCATGTGTCAGATACTCAGTAATCCGCAAGACATTTAATACGAGGAAATGTCAACATCAAGGATGCAGATAAGACAAGCCAACGAACACAAGTGACTTTTGAAATTGCTTTATCTCTTCAACGGGCAAAATTTCAAAGTGCACTATAAAAGGCTGAGGAATTTATTGAGAAAAGGTTACATGAACCACGAACAAGCAAGCATTATTCAAGCAATTAATCTGAAATTTTCTCAAGTACATTCAAGCAAATCCTCAAGCCTAAAACTCGAAGGAAATCGATCCAACACAAGTTGTTAAGGAAAGACAACGTCAAATCTGTTGAAGAGGAAACTTTTAAAGAATCAAAGGGGTCTACTATCCAAGAAGAACTGTAGAAAGGTTCAAGGTCGAACCAGTATCAAGTTTATTGGAGGGCTTCGTGATCAAATCCAATAACTTGAGAAGTGAGTCAAGTAGCAAAAGGCAACGCCTGTGAAGAATCGAGTCGCAAGAGAAGCCAAGTTTGTGTGATCAAGGCGTCTCAGGCATCGTTCACCACTTTGTAAAAACCGATCTATTACTTAGTGGATTCCTACGGGAGTTGGAGAAGAGAGGATTAGAAGAATTACCACATCTTGAACCTCTATAAAAATATTTGTGTCATTTACTTTCAAAGAAATTTACTTTCTTGCATACTTACATCATATCTCTTTGTTAGAATCATATTTGCTATCCAATCGATCAATAACCAAGTGCTAAAAATCAAGCGTTAAAACAAGCTAAAATCTAATCGAAGGGTGTTAAGTCTTCCACTGATAAAACCAAACCATCCGAGTTAAGTTTAGGTTAAGCAGCCGAGTTATTCTATCAACAGCTCTATCGAGTCTGTTGGGTGGCTAACTTAGCTGAATAGCCAACTTAGCTGTCCCTCAAGGACACAACTGTTTGAGTCAACTCTGTTGTAATTTACATCAAGTGGTATTAGAGTGGTTGGTTCATTGAGCCTTCCACACCGATTACTGAACTAGATCTCTATCTTTTCAAAAAGGTTTTAACCTCTTGCATTTTCAAAATCTTTCATTTTAAGCAAAATTATTATCATGGAAGCAAATCTGACACGCATTCCTATATTCACTGTTGAAGAATTTGATGATTGAAAAATTCGTATGCAGGCTCATCTATCTGCATTACATGATGAAATGTGGCTTGTGATAGAGGATGGGCCACTGCAAATCGAAAGTGAACATTGTAGAAAGAAGTAAATTTGCAAATCGAAGGAGAAAGTTTCTGTCTTTGAAGCAAGACCATCCATGGTTGAAAAACCAAGGACTCGAGTGGACAAATAAAGATAAGAAGAGATACAACTTGGACAATGTGGCCAAGGACATACTCTACAAGACATTGGACAAATCAATGTTCAATAAAGTCAAATCTTGCAAATCTGCAAAAGTAACTGAATAAACTAACTTTAATTTGTGAAGGATCGAGAACAAATTAAAGAAAATAAATTGTCTGTTCTTTGTTCAAAAAATTTGAAAATTTCAAAATGCTTACAAGTGAAACCATGGATCGAGTTGGATGCCGTATTCATCGAAATCACAAATGAGCTTTCAAACTCTTGGAAAGAATATACATAAAAGGAAATGTGTATGAAGATCTTAGAAAGCCTTTCCATCTCTGAATGGGAAATGAAGACTATGGCCCCGAGACATTCAATGGACCTCTCAAGAACATCTAACCATGAGTTGTTCTCAGACCTCAAAGCCTATGAGTTTGAGCTGAGAAGAAAAGAGCAAGAGGAGACAGTTGTACCCAACACAACTGCGTTGATGGTCAGTGAAGGAGAGAGAGCTGAACCCAAGGAGACCATAGACCAGGAGGAGATATCCCTATTGGTTAAGAGATTCAAGAGTGCTGAACAAGAGAACTATGGTTACGAAGAATCAATCAATCCTTGTTGTTTTTGATGAACCTAATGTGAATGGAGAAGACATTGAAGAGTTAGCCGACAGTTAGTCGAGTCGCCCAACTATCCAGAAGAGTCCTTATGTTGAAGCTGAAGTAAGAGCAAGCAACCCAGATGAAGATGAGATAGTTGAATCTCAAAGACAGCTGGAAAGTCTACAACTGAATGAATATGAAAGAGTTGTTCAAGACAACTTAGCATGCGAGACAATTTGAATCCAATGAGACTTACTCCAACTGATGTGAGATGGTAAGAGACCATCCACCGAGTTAATTATTGGAGATGTTAGAGATGGCATAAGAACCACATCCGAGCACAACATGAAGCTATGTTCACTTGTTTTATTTCAGGACAGAGCAAAAGATGTGTCTCAAGCATTGGATGACACACATTGGATTCGGGCCATGCAAGAAGAGATGAATCAATTTGAAAGAAAAACAAGTGTTTGATATATGTTTTTATCTTAATTTTGATGATTTTGTTTTTACACCAAAACAATGTTTTAAATTGTTGTCCAAATACTCCTAAATAATTTAAAATGGTTTTAATATTTTGGAGTATTTCTTCAAGTTTTACTTTAGATAAAATTGACAACACTTCTAATGATTTTATGTTTATATATTTTCACTTCAAAACAAGGTTCCTAAATGTTGTCTAAATACTCCCAATTGGTTTAAAATGTTTCTAACATATTTTGGAGTATTTCTTGAGTTTCATTTTCGATAAAAATTGGACAACATTTGCCTCGAGTCGGCCAGAATTGGCCGCCCATAGGGCAACCCGACACGAAGATGATTTTGGAACAAAAAAATGAGACATAAGTGAAAAACGGTCAGGTCGACCGTCGCATCAGGCGTCGGCCGTCGCCAGGTCGGCCAGACACTGAACGTTCTTCCAAAAATGTAACTATTTTTCACTCAAAACCAATGAGGGGGACGGTTGAGATGGGGACGGCCGGTCGGACCTACGTCGGCCGGCCGCCCGTGTTAATTTGTGATATGTTCATTTCAACTTCTATTTCTGTGCGACAGGTTGCCTGTGCTTTGACAAAAAAAAATATGACCGTTTGCAAACAGACACATTTCCTTAAATTGTGGGATTGATTTCATGACTATATTCTTGATTTTAATTGTATTTTTCAGTAGATTTTCAATCCCCAATAGGAGCCTATGCTTGATCAATCATCTCCTATAAATAGAGGAAATTTTGGAGCAACCAACATAACAATTGAGATACAACACAACAAGATACACTTCAAGCAAATATTTGTTCTTCATTGTTATTATTCTTGTTGTAATTTTGCCTAGCTTTTCACTTTCACATCCTTGAGGTCTAGGCTATTCTTGATTACACTTTGCACTCAAATTGTAATATTCATTATTGAGTTGTAATCTTGATTTTTTGTTATCATTCAAACACAAGATATCCTTGTGAGTGTTCTTGTGGTAAGAGCACACTTGTGGTGATCTTCTTATTGAGGTGTTGAAGAATTTGATATTCCTCAAGGTTGAAGATTGTGGTAATCTTCACAAGGTGCCGTCGAAGGAAGATTGTGGTGATCTTCAAAGGGAGATTGTGGTAATCTACAAAGGTGTTGTTGAAGAAGAGTGTGGTGCTCTTCAAGGTGTTGTAAGTTGAATTTGTATTAATTTTGGTAATTAATAAAATTCTTTTTCTTTGAAATCCATCCCGGATATCTTGGGGTAGTAGAGGATTAGGCCCTAGGTGGGTTGAACCTCTATAAATCGGCGTGTGTTGTTTACATTCCGCACCTTTATTTTTGTGTTCGAGCATTTGGTTCAAAAAGCAGGCGAAATCGAAAAGATGGAGATAATCTATTCACCCCTCTCTAGATTATCGTAGCCGCTTGGACTTACAAGTGGTATCGAGCTAAACTCTTTGGCAAGCTCGTTTCACATCGCGAGTGAAGAGAAACGATGGGCCACTCTAACGAAGCTCACCTATCCGCACTCCACCACCAAGCCACCTCTATTTGATTCCAAAAATTTTATATTTTGGAAAGAAAGAATGGAATGTTATTTACAAGGTTGCGGGTTTGATATTTGGAACACCGTCATTAATGGAGAATCCATTCCGATGATAGATACACCACACACCTCCAAAAGCCTCAAAGAGCTAAAGGATGAAGAGAAGAATATCATCTCTTTAAACGGTAAGGCTCTAAATATTTTGTATTGTTCATTTACTAATATGGAATATGAACATATTGTAGGAATTCGATCGGCACATAAAGTATGGCAAAAATTAGAAGCCATCTATGGAGTATTTGCAAATGAAAGGAGTCAAACAAAAGCATCTACTTTTCAAAGGGATACAAGCTCAAATTTAAGGAACAAGCCTCTTGCCACTTCCAACTATGAAGAAGTTGAATATTGTTTTATGGGCATCGAAGAAGAAAACGAGGTATGTCTTAAACCCTCTACTTCCTATGATATTCAAAAAGATTATAGTGATTTGCAAAATGATTATGATGAACTTCAAAATGAATTCCAAAGCTTACTTGTTAAATACAAAAATTTGAAAAAGGAATTCAATGTTTTGAAAAATGATAAGGATAGTTTATTTACTTCCTATGAATCACTATCATGTGCTCACACCACCACACTTGACAAGGCTAGAAACCTTGAAAAAGATAATTGTACTCTTGTTGAGGATATTAATTGCATGAAAAAGGATTTATCTAAATCCGACTTTCGAAAATCTGAGATGAAATTGTTAATTGTTGTGATAATTTGAAACTAGAACTTGATCATAAGGTTAATATTGTCAATCATATGAAAAAGAATCAAGTCTCTAAGCATGTTGGTCGTTATGCTCCTAGTATTATTACATGCTTCTATTGCGGTAAAAAGGGTCATACGGTAAATACTTGTCGAGCTAGAAATAGCTCTAATTATTGTTGGAGACCTAAAAGTCGGCATTTGTGGGTTCAATGCGAAAATTGTTATGGATTAAATTATAAGAAATTTTTGAAATCAAAAATGAATATTTGTGAACAATGTGGATATCATTTGAAAATGAGTAGTTCAGAAAGAATCGAAGTTTTGATCGACCCCGGTACTTGGGATCCTATGGATGAAGACATGGTTTCTCTGGATCCCATTGGATTTCATTCGGAGGAGGAGCCTTATAGTGATAATTTGATTGTTCGTCGCCGTAGTAAATAGGCGAGAAAATTGAATTTCTTTCTTCGTTCCAGTGGACATTATGCGCTTGTTACACAACAACCCCTTAGGGGAAGGGCAAAACAGGGGGGCCAACGAGTAGGAGAAATGGAGGTTTGGGCTCTAGAAGGATTTGGCGTTGCTCATATTTTACAAGAGATGCTTACTTATACCTCACGATTTTTAAAGTCGACGGATTTTCCTCTTACTAGAAATTTCATTGTTGTCGATATTGACATGTAGAATGGGACTCTATCTTTATTCTCGTCCGATTAATCAGTTCTTTAAAAGATCTATCGGACTATGGAGTGAATAAAGTGGAATTCATCTTCCTTTCCATTCACTTGGATTTCTTCCGTTTCATCGATTTTGTTCGGATCCGCCTTTTCTTCCGAAAAAAACGAAGGAGAAGGATCTTCTTCGGTGGATCCCTCTTGTTCCTGTTTAGTCCCCTTCATTTCGGAAGCTTTCAAAGCTAATCCTAAAGGACCCAAACACTTGAGGGTACCACAAAATAATGTTTTATTAGGTATCCGGTGAAATAATGATCGAAGAAAATTCATACCGCCAAGAAGGCATCAAATGACCGTTTCATTCGATCAAAGAAGGAGAAACCATTCTCAACTAAACCAATTTCCAAGAAGAGGGCACAATCAAAAATGGGAAGAACACAATCCTTGGAAATGGCAAAGACATCATCAACAAGATGATTTTCAAAGAAGAAGAGACTTTCAACAATGGGAAAGCAACAAACCTTGGAAATGGAGTAATCAAAGAAGTCATCATCAACAAAGTGACTTCACAAGGGGAAGATATCATCAACAATGGGAAACACACAACACATGGAAACGGCGTAATTGGTAAACCGTATCTCCCCATTTATATATACATTTTATTTTAATCCTATGCATGTTCTTATTTGTGTCTTAATTGCAAAATGAGTTCTCAAGTATTTAATTTTAATTTAGGTCTTCAATATATTTGTGAGTTTCAAAATTCTTAAAAGAAGACCTTGCATGATATTTCCAAAACTCTTGAGCATTTAATTAAACTTGTGGTTTATTATCTCTTATGAATTTTTATAGCATAAGTATTTTTTTGATATCTCTTATCACTTGCCTACACTTGTGTGTTTGTGCAAATTTTGTTTAAGGATTGTGTAGGATATATATATATCTCATATTCATTGGCTAATTCGTCATCAAGTTTCTTAAACTATCAAGGTATGTTCACTCGTATTTTTCTTAGAACTCGATATTATGCCTATGCACATATCTTTCAAGATATTTCTTTTTAACCCTTAAGTGCCCCTAAATGATTTTGCAAATATTCTCTTAAAAGGGCACTACTTGTTAAGTCTCAATTTTCTCGAATATATGATTTCCCGAAACCCGTATTTGTTGGATATGGTCCAAAATTATCTTTTTGCAAAGTTTTAAAAACTTTTGGGGTGAAAAATCGGATTTTTGTAAAACCTGGAAAATGAAAAATTACCCTGGGGCCAGTCAAGCGGGCGGCCGTGCATGCCGCACGTCGACCGGTCGCACCCTACCTCGGCCGGGTCGCCAGGCTAATTTTACAAGTTTAAAACTTTTCGCCCTTCGTTCATAATGAGAACCAAAGAAAACTTCAAACCCTCGTACCAGCGACTTTAATCGCCCCTTCCTCATAAAATCCTCAATTCTTCATCAATTTCCACGATTCTTGTTGCTAATCCACTTCTTTTTGCAAGAACTTCACATATATGGCACCTCCAAGAAATTCCACCGAACGAAATCCTCAAAAGAGGAGAAGGAGACAAAGGGGAGAAACTTCTTCCAACCCCCAACAAGATGATATTTCACAAGGAGATTATCAAAATCGGCTCACGGAAGAGGAGATTGTCGAATTAAGAGCTGGGGTTTCAAAATCGAGCATTCATTGGGACTCTAGTAAGTTGTTACTCCTTTACGAGCCTCCCTCTAGAGCTAATAGATTTCGATTTCTAAATAAACTTGCGGAGGAGCATTATGAGAATATTGGATTGAATGATAAGAAAATTGCGTGCACTCGTATGGTTTGATTTCAAGCATTTCATGATGAATTTCCGGATATTAGGGCTTATTTTGAAATTCAAGGATGGGTTTCACTTTGGGATAATCCGTGTTTGCATTATGATGACGAGCTTATAAAACTTTTTTATGCAAATATGTGGATTGTTGATGCTACGGTAGATAATCCGTTGGAACTTCACACATTTGTTAATGGTAGGCATTTTTCATGGACATTGGCCGATATTTGCAATCATTTTAATGTGCCGAATGATGGAGTGGTTAATGTGGATTGCGCACATTGGGATGATGATCTTTTTGGAGCCTCACTAGATGAGGTAAAAACCTTTTTAGGAGTATATCCCGAAGTAACATACTCGGCAATGCCGCCTAACTATCAGATTATATCTATCATTTGCTCCTATTGTGTTTGTGGAAAGGAAATAAAACTTCCGAGTAATCTCGAACTCTTTCTCACTTATAAGATTGTTCGAGGAGAAAGAGTAAACTATGGGGCAATTTTTGTGTATTGTTTGTCGGAATCTAGAAAGCTTACCAAGAAAAAAGATACTTTGGGTAATTTGATTTGCCGACTTTTATACTTATCAGGATACCCGGAAAATGAAATGAATACCGAAATTCGTCACAATGATTTTGATAATGCCAACATTCTACAAATGGTAAGAATGAGACGACATTTACCACGGGTTCCTACCAAAGCCGCTAGAGGGCGTGCGGTTCGACATCAACAACAACCCGGGATGATTTCTTTAATGACAATGAGGTTGAAAATATTGGAAGAGGTGAGTTTTGAACAAAGAGATGATGAGGAAGAGAATGTGGGGAATGAAGAAGAGAATGTGGGAAATGAACAAGAAATTAGGGAGGAAGAAAATGAGGAAGGAGATGAAGACGAGTCGGATGTTGAAGATTTAAATCTCAAAGAGAGAATGGCAAAAGTTGAAAGAGATACATTTAGAGATGTAGCCTCTCTTAGAAAAGAGCTCCGGGTTGTGAAGAAAGAAAACTCTAGCTTGAAAAAGTCAATCGGTAAATTGAAAAAATTCATCAAAGATCTTATTCCCGGAACTTGCTTCTCCTCGGACGAGGAATGATGTCCCCACCCCTTTACTTTCTAGCATTTTCATTCATGTTGCTTTGTATTTTTATGAACCTTTGTAAAACTCTTTTGCACTAATGATATTTGCTTGTTTTCTTGAAAGGGTTAAAATTGCAAGTTAATAATAACTTGTGGATGATCATGGTATTGATGGAGTATTTGATGGTAAAAATACTCTAATTTAGCATTGTTTGATGTTGGTATGAAGTACTTGATGGTAAAAGTGCTTCTTTCTAATTTTGCTTAAATGCATTTGAGATGCTTTAATTATTTTGCTTAGATGGATATTTTGGGACATTTGTAATGTCTAATATGCATTGTTTGATGCTTGACATGTATCTCTTAAATGGCTCTTTATTCTTGCTTGATGGCATTGGTAATGCCTTGATATCTCTTTGGCTAAATTATCTCAATTGGGTTGAACCCTTGAGAATTTACTTTGTTTATGCCTATTATTTGTTGGATACATGTTGAAAATTGCTTTTGGTGATGGTATGAACAACTTGGCTTGATTTCATTTACAAGGGCTATATATATCTTTTTCAATTTTTTGACGCCCGCCAAGTGGTCGTTAGAATGCTTCAATGAAAATCTCATCACATACATGAATCTCTTATGTTCAATGTCTTAAAATCTTTTTGAGATCATGTTTTTGGCTAACTAATGAGCTCTTGGATTTCTTATGTTACATTTCTCCAATTTTTCCTTGGATTTTTTAAAAAGCTTAAGTTGCTCGACGGTTGATAAACCGTCCCTTTGGTGCACTTTGATGTCATCATATGAGCTTTCTATCATCCTAACATTCTTTTTGATGATTCCAAAGGGGGAGAAACAGGAAATTGGCTCGTTAGCCAAAAGAAGCTCATAAAAGCTTGTTATAAAAGCTATAAGCTATGGCTCATAAAAGCCATACGTTGTGATTTATTTTTAGTCCAATTATTGTTTGATGGACTTATATAATTGTCTAAATGATGTTTTATGACAGGGGGAGCTTATAAGCTATTGAACAATATGTAAAAGCTAAGCTTTTAGCTTATGGAAAATTGCTTTTACATTATTCTTGATATGCTTGTTGATAGGGGGAGGTTATGCTTACTATTGAATATATTTACTCCCTATTGGTTGCTTATGTACTTTGAAAATTTTGGTTGCTTCCAAACGGTTAAATTTTTTACCGGAAAATCATTTCTAAAATTGTTCTCCTATTTTGTGTAAAAATTGTTTTGGTTTGTAATCATCAAAAAGGGAAAGATTGTTTGATATATGTTTTTATCTTAATTTTGATGATTTTGGTTTTACACCAAAACAATGTTTTGAATTGTTGTCCAAATACTCCTAAATAATTTAAAATGGTTTTAATATTTTTCGGAGTATTTCTTCAAGTTTTACTTTAGATAAAATTGGACAACACTTCTAATGATTTTATGTTTATATATTTTCACTTCAAAACAAGGTTCCTAAATGTTGTCTAAATACTCCCAATTGGTTTAAAATGTTTCTAACATATTTTCGGAGTATTTCTTGAGTTTCATTTTCGATAAAAATTGGACAACATTTTTTGTCTCGAGGTCGACCGGTCGCCCTATAGGGCAACCCGTACATGAAGATGATTTTGGAACAAAAAAATGAGACATAAGTGAAAAACGGTCAGGTCGTCGCCAGAGTCGCATCAAGGCGTCGTTCCGTCGGCCGCCCAGGTCGACTGCAGACTGAACGTTCTTCCAAATGTAACTATTTTTCACTCAAAACCAATGAGGGGGACCGGTTGAGATGGGGGACGACCGGTCGGACCATACGTCGACCGGTCGCCCCGTGTTAATTTGTGATATGTTCATTTCAACTTGTATTTCTGTGCGACCGGTCGCCCTGTGCTTTGATAGCAAAAATATGACCGTTTGACAGCAAACACATTTCCTTAAATTGTGGGATTGATTTCTAACAACTATATTCTTGATTTTAATTGTATTTTTCTGTAGATTTTCAATCCCCAAGAGGAGCCTATGCTTGATCAATCATCTCCTATAAATAGAGGAAGTTTTGGAGCAACCAACATAAGAATTGAGATACAACACAACAAGATACACTTCAAGCAAATATTTGTTCTTCATTGTTATTATTCTTGTTGTAATTTTGCCTAGCTTTTCACTTTCACATCCTTGAGGTCTAGGTTATTCTTGATTACACTTTGCACTCAAATTGTAATATTAATTATTGAGTTGTAATCTTGATTTTTAGTTATCATTCAAACACAAGATATCCTTGTGAGTGTTCTTGTGGTAAGAGCACACTTGGATGATCTAGGTGATAGGTGCAAGAAGATTGTGGTGATCTTCTTATTGAGGTGTTGAAGAATTTGGTATTCTTCAAGGTTGAAGATTGTGGTAATCTTCACAAGGTGCCGTCGAAGGAAGATTGTGGTGATCTTCAAAGGGAGATTGTGGTAATCTCCAAAGGTGTTGTTGAAGAAGAGTGTGGTGCTCTACAAGGTGTTGTAAGTTGAATTTGTATTAATTTTGGTAATTAATAAAATTCTTTTTCTTTTTGAAATCCATCCCGGATATATTGGGGTGGTAGAGGATTAGGCCCTAGGTGGATTGAACCTCTATAAATTGACATGTGTTGTTTACATTCCGCACCTTTATTTTTGTGTTTGAGCATTTGGTTCGAAAAAGAGGGCGAAATCGAAAAGATGGAGATAATCTATTCACCCCCCTCTAGATTATCGTAGCCGCTTGGACTTACAACAAGGTATGGGAATTAGTGCAGAGGCCAACCCATCAAAATGTTATTGGCACAAAATGGGTTTTCAGAAACAAGATGAATGAGGAAGGATCTGTGATGAGAAACAAAGCAAGATTGGTATCTAAAGGGTATTGCCAAGAAGAGGGCATAGATTTTGATGAAACCTTTGCTCCTGTTGCAAGATTGGAAGCAATAAGGATGTTTCTTGCCTATGCTGCACATAAGAACTTCACCGTCTATCAAATGGATGTGAAGAGTGCATTTCTGAATGGATTATTAGAGGAAGAAGTCTATGTCGAACAACCTCCAGGTTTTGAGCAGAAAACTATTGGAGATAAAGTATATAAGCACAAGAAGGCATTATATGGACTGAAACAAGCACCAAGAGGATGGTATGATACATTGTCCAAATTCTTGACTGACAATGGATTCACCAAAGGCAAAGTTGACAGAACACTCTTCAGAATTCAAGATGGAGAGAGTATACTACTTGTTCAAATATATGTGGATGACATCATTTTTGGTTCCACAAATAAGGAGCTGTGTGACAAATTCTCAAACCTCATGCAAGGTAAATTTGAGATGAGCATGATGGGAGAACTGACTTTCTTCCTTGGACTTCAAGTCAAGAAATTGAAGGATGGAACCTTCATAAGTCAGACCAAATATACCAGAGATTTGATGAAGAAATTTGGTATGGAAGAGAAGTCTTCTGTGAAAATTCCAATGAACACATCAGTCAAGATGGACATTGGATCATTGCTCTATCTAACAGCAAGCAGGTCAGACATCACCTTTGCAGTAGGTGTATGTGCAAGATTTCAATCTGCACCAAAGGAGAGCCACATGACTGCAACTAAGAGAATCCTAAGATATTTGAAGGGATGCCAGGAAGTTGGCTTATGGTATCCAAAGAAAGGTGGATTCAATCTAATTGGTTACTCAGACTCAGACTATGCTGGATGTAGAGTTGACAGGAAGAGTACTTCAGGTACATGTGATAAGTGCATTTTTGTTCACGTTTTTATAACTCTTTTTCGATAATTTCTTTAACTTTTTAGTTTATTAATCAATAAATTCAAGAAAAATCACTTTGTCTTGTTTTAAATGATGAAGGTGAAGACTTGAAGCAAACTCGTATGGATTTCGTATGAAAATACGAACAAAAATGAAGTCTAACATTGATAAAAAATAAGGCAAGAAGACTCAATCTCGTGCAAAACACACCCCTAGTGTGTTGGGAAACATGGCCATGCTTCAAGAAGAAGAAAAACAAGAAAAGCAAAAAAACACACCAGGGCCGTGCTTTGAAAGCATGGTCGTGTTCAGCATGACGACAAGGAAAACATGCCCAAACCGTGTTTAAAAGCACACCCTGCCAAAATCCCACAATTGACGTGAAAAACACTGCCAGGCCGTGCTTTTAAGCACGGTCGTGCTTTGTCTCCTGCTCAAATTCTCTTTTGGCGGAAATTATGGAAACTTTTCCCTTTTTCTTTTTGACAACTTTTGTACAACTTTTACATCTCATTTTGCTGCATTAAACCCCATTATTCCCTCAATTATCACATGAAAACAAGGATTCAACAACCCAACTATGGTAGAGGAGCAATTATTTGCAAGAGATGACATTGTTAATGTGTTCTTTCACAAAAACAATGTCTATAAAAGCCAAGAGTTTGGGATAGAGGATTCATTCATTCACTCTAAGTATCAAAGCAAAATACATTGAGAGCATAAAATAGAGGTAGAGTTAGAAGTTGAAGAGCAATAGAGGAGAAGGCTTGGAGCTAAACATCATTGCAATCAACCAAGGAGGAAGTCTTGTATTGGTCTTGAATAAGAGCTAAGTACACCATGTTCATTTTATTCAAATCTTCTTGTGTAGTATACCCTTTTGTCAAAGCCATGTGTAGCTAAATTTCTAGTATTTGAATGTAATGAACTCTAGAATGAATTTGTGATTAAGGCTTGTATGTTTTTAATAAAATCTTCATGTTTTGTGTGATTCACTTATACTATGCTTTATTCATTCGAATTGGTATATGTGCAATATTGATTTGAAGTTTATTTTTCACCGGGAAATCGAGAGATTCATGGTGGAATAGAACCTATATGAGTAAAAAGAGTTGCATGCAATCCTAGATATAGGACGACATAAATTTTCTGGATTAGGGTCAAACCTAATATGGGAATTCACAAATAGTTATAATGTTGTCTTGGGGGTTTTAACTAGAAAGAGAATTCAGTTAATCAACTTGAGGTTAGGAGTTATTCGCGCTCGACAGAGGGTTTAACTTAAATCGGGAATTTCTACGGTCCATGAAACATGAGATTTTATTAAAAGAGGTTGGTTTTTGCTTAAGGGCTTATGGTTTTATTTTTATCTTGTTGAATCACAAAAACATTCTAGAGGGATTTACATTCAAACACATTTCTAGCTCTTGATTTCTTATTCTACAATCTACTTTTATTTGATCTATTGTAAGTTGTGATTATTTCAAATTCTTTATTTTTCATTTTCCATTTTTTTACAAACACAAACTCTGAAAATTGCTAGATTATATAATAAAAAGACGGTAATTATTAGTACTTACAATCCTCGTGGGAATGACACTCGATACTCAATAATCTATTCTATAAAATGATAGGTGCACTTGCCTAAGGTTTTAAAGGTAGCTTTTGAGCCATCAACATGTCAAATGCTTGGAAATAGATTGGTTTCTTGGTTCAGTAAGAAACAAAACTCAATAGCAACATCCACAGCTGAAGCAGTACATATAGGCTGCGGGCAAATTTGCAGCCCAAGTCTTATGGATGAGACAACAGCTGAGAGACTATGAGATTGAAGAAAAAGAGATTCCAATTATGTGTGATAACACTAGTGCTATTGCAATCACTCAAAATCTTGTGTTACATTCAAGAACTAAGCACATTGATGTCAGATATCATTTTATAAGAGATCATGTTGAAAAGAAAGACATCACTTTGGAATACATCTCAACTGATAAACAGTTAGCTGATATATTCACAAAGCCTCTATGTGAATCAAGATTTGAAGAGCTCAAGAATGAGTTAGGGTTAATTGAGTTGAGTTGAAACTCGAAGACTCGATCAAAGCAGAGGAAGAAGATGAGAAAATCAAAGCAGAGCAAGTTTCTGGTTGACCAAGTGAAACATCCCAGTCGGGAAGTCAGCTGTATTGAGATAGCTGACAACTGAGTTACATCATGAGAAGAGTGAAGCAAAGTTAAGTCACTTTGGATATAAGCTAAATCATTTATGAGCTAAGCGACAAAAACGCAGTCGTTTTAAATGAGCGGGAATGTTTTTAAGGATGACATCAGCGTAATAATGACGGTCACAGTAAAAGCTGCACAGGAACCCAAATGATTGGATATAAATGCTGCTGCATTAAATGCGAAGAATTAAATGTGGTTTTGACGTTTTAATCTGAGCCGTTGATTTTGATCAAATATTTCAAAAATCCAAAATGTGTCCTTTCACGTCCTCCCGAGCATTGGAAAAATAAAAAATATGCCAATTTACAGGTTGTCCAGATCACACTCACATGCATCTTGATGTGCTTTCAAAAAGTGATGAGGATATAGATCGCACTGCTGCAGCCAAGAAGTCAGATATGCAGCAGGCTATGAGTAAATCCAGTGCCATGCATGAGCAACGTCTATTTTAAGGCCCAGGAGATTCCTCACAATCTCTCATGCAAATTGATCCTTTGGGAGTGGTACAGCAGATTGCATCAGATATTGCTGCAACCATATCCCCTGTTCAATCAGAGGATGGCTCCAAGGGAGCTGGCGATGAAGCTGGGAATTTGGGCACCCAAGCTGAGCCAACCCCTTTAGAAGGTTTTCTCACACCTGCCCCGGCGGTTGAGCACACAACGGAAAAGGCCGCGTCTCTGGAGAAGAGTGACCCCACAATCAGTCACTCAGCTGGTGAGCCAGCTGAGGGGGAAACTCTCTCCACCATAGCAAGGTTGGAGGTTGCTGTGGGAGACTCATCTTTGAAGCAAGGAGGCAAAGCCGAGAAAGAAAGTGCACCTCGCAGAGAGTGATATTGTGGCTCGGACAATTGGTCTGTCCCAGTGAAGTGTCGCTTTTAAGGTCGATGACTTTGTTATCACGGTTGAGGCACATGATGGTGATGCCTGGGAGTTAACACTCGAGCGCACGAAAGTGCAATCCAAGGCGTTGAGACTCCTATGGATACCATTGTTGAAGACCCTAAGACAGTTGTGACTGTCGAAGGGAATGTTGAAGGCCTCGCAGCAGTTGAGTCTGGGGGTGTTGAAGGCCTAAGGGAGGTTGAGACTTCCCTGGGTAAGGATCAAAATGCACAGAACATTCCTCCAGTACACAGCGCTGATGCAGAAAAAGAGATAAGCGCACTTCATGATTCCCAGGAAAACTTAGACACATCCTTTTTGGGATCAGAAGATGAAGCTGAGTCCACTCCGCTTGCAGATCCTACGGACCCAACTGAGGATGTTCTCAAGACTAAGAGCCAAATCAGTGAGAAATCGGCTCGCACGAAGTTCAACTTTGATGATGAGCCAACTCCACAAGTCTCATCATCATCCGATGACGCTGATGATATAGCCGAGGAAGAGGTAATTCATTTAGAAAAGTCTATTGAGACCGAGGAAGCTGTTAAATACAGTGAGGCTCGCCACCGGGCAAGACAATCCAAAAGCCCACTGAACCGAAGTCATCTGTGCGGAACTTCACACTGTATCGATAATGACTCCATCACCACACAGCTCACATAGCTGTGAACATTGCCGATGAAGCTGCCGCAGATGAGGCATCGAGAGTTGAACCCACTCAGGCATAACAAGGGACTGCAACAAAGGGAAGAGACACGGAAATTCCCTATGTACGTGATGATGTCTTTCAAGACATGTTTCCATTCACCCAGGACTTGCCTACATCCGAGGAAGAGACAACTGATGAACTATGAAGATATACTGTAAGAGAAGATCCCATTATTCCCACCGACATGATTGTTCCAGCAGACTTTGATTTTGACAAAGAGTGGCCGGCAGCTGAATCGGGCGAGACAGTTGAAATTCGTGAAGTCTTCAAGAAGATCTATGAGGAGATTGAGAAGATTGAAAGACACCAGGCTTCACTCGACTTACGCATGGACAATCGCGATGCCACTCTCACAGCAGACTTAAGAGGGATCGTAGTGCGAATTCGGGAATGGACACAACAGTAGACTGCGATGCGAATCGTGCAAGTATGATACTTCAAAGCCCTATATGGACGAATTCTTGTATAGAGTGCGGATAAATCCATGATCAGGCAGCAAATGAAGGAATACATTTAAAGAATAGCCCAGTCTCACAAAAATGATATGGAGATGTTGCAACATTTTTATAAGAATGATCTCCTAAGACTCAAAAATGCAACGAATGACAAATTCAGCCTTCTCTTGGCTGAAATGAAGCTATTAAGAGCTGAGTCTAAGGAGATTCGATAAGAGATTCGAACCACATCTGATGCAGCAGACTCCAAGCATGATTCCACGATTAACCGACTGGACTTTCTCCTTGGAAGCATGTTCCCCGGGGTCCCTCTATCCTTTGATGATGCCAAAAAGGGGGAAAAGGAGTCCCTAAAGGGATTAAAATAAGAGAAATTGAAGAAAGACGCAGCTGAGATGAAAGTTGCAGCTGTGAAGAAGGGTAAAGCAGCTGAGAGGGAAAGTTAGAAGGATCTGATTTCGATGTTAGCTGAAATCCCACAGCAAGGTCATATTACTGCCTCCATCCTGAGCAAACTCCCTGTAACCCTATCAATTGAGCACTCTGCTGTGCCAATGGCAGAGAAAAGGAAGATTATTGAAGCAGGTCGACCGGTGTCTGCATGTCTGCAAACTCCATGTATTGCATTTCCTTGAGCCCAACCGGTCAACTATGTAATTTTTCAGTGTTATTTTTTAATTTCATTTCTATTCGACCGGTCGCCCTACCGTTTTGACAGCAAACTTCTAGTCGTTGATAGCAGACATATTTTCCTTAATTTGTGGGATTGATTTATAACATCTATATTCTTGATTTAACATGTATTTCTTTTCAGATTTCTATCCCCAAGAGGAGTCTATCCTTGATCAATCATCTTCTATAAATAGAGGGAGCTTTGGAGCTACAAAGAGAACTATTACTACTACACAACAAGAAACATACTCAAGCTTATACTGTGTTCTTCATTTTCAATATTCTTGTTGTAATAGCCTAAGGTCTTTCATTTTCACATCTTTAGGTGTAGGTTTGATTCTTGATTACACTTGCACTCAAAATTGTATTATTCATTATCGAGTTGTAATCTAGAATTTGGGTTCATCATTCAACACAAGATATCCTTGTGAGTGTTCTTGTGGTAAGAACACACTTGGGTGATCTTAGGTGTTAGGTGTAAGAAGATTGTGGTAATCTTCTTGTTGAAGAGTTTGGTGCTCTTTGAGGTGTTGAAGAATTTGGTATTCTTCAAGTCGGAAGATTGTGGTGATCTTCACAAGGTGCCGTTGCAAGAAGATTGTGGTAATCTTCAAGGGAGATTGTGGTAATCTCCAAAGAGGTGTTGTAAGGTGATGTTGTAATAATTTTGGTAATTATTAATAATTTTTTTTTTTTTGCAATCCATCCCGGAGATACTGGGGTGGTAGAGGATTAGGCCATAGGTGGGTTGAACCTCTATAAATCGACGCGTGTTGTTTACTTCCCACACTTCCATTCTTATCTTAGTTTATTACATTCGAAAAAGAGGGCATAATCGCAAAAATGGGCATAATCTATTCACCCCCTCTAGATTATCGTAGCCACTTGGACTTACAAGTGGTATCAAAGCCAAACTCTTTGGCAAGCTCGTTCCACACCGCGAGTAAGGAGGAACGATCATTGGCTACGAATGAAGTCTACCTTACCGGCGCCTCCACCAACAAGCCACCACTATTCGACTCCAAAAATTATGTTTTTTGGAAAGAAAGAACGGAATGCTATTTACAAAGTTGCGGGTTCGATAATTGGAACACGGTCATTAATGGAGAATCCATCCCGATGAAAGACGGACCTTTCACCTGCAAAGTCTTCAAGGAGCTCAATGATGAAGACAAGAAAATTCTCTCTATAAACGGTAAAGCTCTAAATATTCTTCATTGTTCACTTACCTCTTCGGAATACGGCCATGTTCTAGGAATACGATCGGCACATGAAGTGTGGGCAAAATTAGAAGCTATCTATGAAGTATATGCAAATGAAAGGAGCCATTCAAAAGCTTCTACTTCCCAATCGGATACAACATCAAATCCAACAACATGGGATGAACTTCTTATAACTTCCGATGATGAAGAAGCCGACCAATGTTTAATGGGAATCGACGAAGACAATGAGGTACGCTCTAACTCTTCTACCTCTTTTAATGAATTGTATGATGATTTGCAAAATGATTTTGATGAGCTTCAAAATGAATTCCAAAGCTTGCTTTTTAAATACAAAAATTTGAAAAATAAATTTAATACTTTGAAAAATGATAAGGATAGTTTACTTACTTCATATGAATCACTTTCTTGTGCTTACACTACCACACTTGATAAGGTGAGAAGCCTTGAAAAAGAAAACAGTACTCTTGTTAAGGATATTGATTGTATGAAAAAGGATTTATTTAAATTCAACTTGAGTATGGATAAAATGACCAAAATTCTTGATGTTCATAGTTGTGATAATTTGAAACTTGGACTTGCTTATAAGCCAAATATTATTGATGATAAGAAAAAGAACCAAGTCTCTATGCATATTGGTCATTACGCCTCTAAAAGTATTACTTGCTTTTATTGTGGTAAAAAGGGTCATACGACACATATTTGTCGGGCTAGAAATAGCTCTAATTATTATTAGAGACCTAAAAGTATCAAAGCTAATCCCGAAGGACCCAAACACTTGAGGGTACCACAAAATAATGTCATATTAGGTACTCGGTGAATTAATAATCAAAGAAAAGTCATACCGCCAAAAAGAAATCAAATGTCTGTTTCATTTGATCAAACGAGACGACATCATCACAATGAATTTCCAAGAGGGAAATATTATCAACAATGGGAAGGACACAAACCTTGGAAAAGGAGTAATTGGAGAAACAATCATCAACAAAATAATTTTCAAGAGAAAGGCATCATCAACAATGGGAAAGACACAACCCGTGAAAATAGCAAAATTGGTAAACCGTATCGTCTTATTTAAATACGCATAATGTTTTATTATTATGTATGCTTGTATTTTTGCTTTAATTGTCATAATGATTTTTCAAATATTTTTGTAAAAATTTGAGGTCTTCACTAAATACTCTTATTTTCTTCACTCTTTTGAAAAAAAGACCTTGTATATTGCTTTTCTAAACTCTTGTGTATTTACAAAAAATTATATGATTATTATCTCTTATGGATTTATTATAGCATAGTATACTTGTAACATCTCTTATTGCTTTAGCCTACACTATTATTATTATGTCCTGTGCAAGATTTCTTTTAAGTATTGTGTAGGATATATATATATATATATATATATCTTCATCATGGACCATCTACGTCATAATGTGTCAAGAGTAACATAAACTATCGAGGTATGTTCACCTTTGTTATTCATCTCTCATAGACTCGATATTGTTTTGCCATGCCTATGTGCTCATTTTTCTAGCAATTCCAAAGAATCTCTTTTAAGTACCATAAAAGTATTTTTCGATTTTTGATAGGTGCTATTTGATATAGCTTGTTTTATCCGAAATGTTTAAAGGATTATATTTTGTTTTGTCAAAACATCCGATTTTTATCCTTGCTCTAAACTCGGTTCCTAATAACCGAACATTATGTTATGAGATTCATAATTTTATGTCTAGACTCCTATGAAATGAGATATGTTTTGGGTTAGCAAACACTTTTACAAAAATCGCTACCCTACGAGATTTCTTGAAAATTCGAGCTCGTTTACGCACAATGCTTTGTTATATAATATTTTTATTTGTTGCACGGGAGAAAACTTGTTTTTCAGTCCTGAATACAGGCTTGGACTGGTCGAGCGGAGGCCGATCGATCGACCTCGACGTCGACTGTTCGAAGCCCTGGTTGACCGGTCGCTATGCTCTATTTTCTTGTTTAAAAATCCGTCTGTCTTTCTTTCAAAACAGAACATCCCCTCTCTCCCAAACCCTTAAAGCAGCGTAATATTTTTCCCTTCCTCTAAATTCTTCAATCCTTCACCAAATCTTTCAATTGTTGGTGCTAATATCTTCTCTTTTGCAAGAATCTCACATGTATGGCACCT
Organism: Rehmannia glutinosa; assembly: GCA_016081115.2. Classification (NCBI taxonomy): domain Eukaryota; kingdom Viridiplantae; phylum Streptophyta; class Magnoliopsida; order Lamiales; family Orobanchaceae; genus Rehmannia; species Rehmannia glutinosa. Next base: position 48,114,425 of record CM071926.1, on the reverse strand, counting down.
CCAAGAGATTCTACCGGTCGAAATCCAAACACCAAGCGAAGAAGGGCCTAAGAGGGACCGTCAAATTTTCATCAAGACGAAGCCGAACAACGGGAAATAAGAGCTACCCAACGAAATGTGGCTCAAGAACACGGCGATAATCCAACCGGGGTCAAATTGCCGAGCTACGGGAAACAATTTTGCTCGAGAACGTTAAATTGGCCAAGAGTAAGAAAACTCCTATATCTCAAGCTCCCCATCCTGCTAATTTGTTGAAATTTATTAATAAGCATGCGGAGAATTATTTTGAGAAATTGGAAGTTAGTAATAAATCTATTGGGCGGACTAAGACTTGCTGGTTTGCCACTTTTTCGGATGAATATCCTACTATTAGGGGATTTTTTGAGAATCAAGGGTGGTCTTATTTGTGGATTGAAAATGACGCTCATGGAAAGCCCGTTGCTATGAATTCTTTTGTTAAAGGGCGTCACTTTAGATGGGCTCCCAATGATATTTGTCGGTTGTTGAACGTTCGGGAAGGAGGTTGGGATTATTTTGGTTGCACTCATTGGAGTGATGAGGATTTTGGTGTCTCTCTAGAGACCATTAAGACATACTTGGGTGTTTGGCCGGATTATTCTTTGTTGGCTATGACTATTGAGCACCGCATTATTTCTACTATTGTGGCATACTGCATTTGTGGAAAATCCGTGAAGTTGCCGAGCAACATGGATTTTTTCTTGATCTATAAGATTGCCAGAGGAGAATTATTAAATTTTGGTGCAATTTTGATCCAATGCGTCATAGAGTCAATCATTCAAGGGAACAAGAAGTTTTCCATGGGGAATTGGATTTGCAGGCTTCTCTTGCATTCGGGTTCACCATCATCGGAGCTTAACACTGAAATTATCCAAGATGACTTTGATAATGACAATGTCCAACAAATGGTCTGAATGCGTAGAAATATGCCAATTCGTCCTACTAAAACGGCAAGAAGGAGATACCAAGGCTCATCATCCCAAAATCAAAATAACTTCTATGATGATGAAGAAGTAGAGAGAATGGCTTTGGGTGATGTTCAAGGCAATCCGGAGGGTAATACTGATGGCCGGTAAAATCAAGCATCTCGTGAGTATTTTCTAGCCGAACTTGACGAGCAAAGGCTCAACTATAATGCTCTAAGGGCTAGTCACGAGGAGCTTAAGCCAAAGAACTCGAAGCTCAAAAAGTCGGTTGGAAAATTAAAGAAGTTCATCAAAGACCTCCTCCCCACCGCTTGCTTCTCATCCGATGAAGAATGATATTTTTGTCGTCATCTTGCTTTATATTCATGCTTTTGACTCTTTCACTTCTTTAAATTTGTAATGCCTATTTTGATACTACTTCTCTTATTATGCTAATGATATTTGCTTGTTGATTTCTAAGGGGAAGAACTTTCAAGTGCTTAGCAAAGTGATTGCTAATGGTTATTTCTTTGCTTAAATGGTTTGTTGGATGGATGTTGATGGAGTATTTGATGGTAAAAGTACTTCTTAATTTTTTTTGCATGTTGGTATTAATGAATAATTGTTGGTTAGATTTAGGGCTGCAAATGAACCAAACCGCTCGTGAGCTATTCAGAGCTCGATTCAATAAAAGCTCGTTCGAGTTCGTTTAATGAGGCTCGTTAAAATAAACGAACCAAACTCAAACTTAGAGATATTCGGTTCGTTAGCTCGTGAACATGCTCGTTAATAAGCTCGTGAATAGACTCGATAGTAAACTCGTATAAATTAAACTAATAATTTGATTTTAATTTAATTTTTCATATTTTTATTTAATATAATATAAAAATATTTCAATAAACTTGTTTTTTTAATAAAATTATAAGTTTTAATAAATATATTATGAATTCTAAATATAAATAATTTTATTTTTTTGTAATAAATTGAAGAATAATTTAATTTTGAATTAATATTTACTAAGCTCGTTTAGGCTCGATTAAGCTCGAAAAAGTTCGTGAGCCATCAATATGTTCGATAAATTCAGGCTCGAGTTCGACTCGATAATAAACGAGCCAAACTCAAACACTAAAAAGCTCGGCTCAGTTCGGTTCGATTGCAGCCCTAGTTAGATTGGTTATTTTGCTAAAATGGTATGGTGTTGATAAAGTACTTGATGGTAAAAGTACTTCTTATATCTTTGCATGATGACATTGTTGGTTAGATTCTTTGATTTTTGGATAGATTACTTTCTTTATCTCAATTGGGTTGAACCATTGAGAAATTGCTTAAATGTTGATATCTTGTGAGCATGTTAATTATTGATGTATGATTGTTGCATATTTGCATTTGGTAATTTTTTTGGCTTGATTGTATTTACAAAGGCTATATACATCTTCTTTGATATTTGACGCCCACCAAGTGCTCGATGAATTATTTCAAAGAACATTTCTTCAATTACATGATTCTCTCGATTTCAAAAGTCTTATATATTTATAGAGACCATGTTTTATCTTTCAAACGAGCTTTCGCAAATCAAATGATAGACTTTTCCCTTTTATTTAGATTTTAAGCTTCATGTTCGAAAAGCTCGATAAATCGATAATATTGCGCACTTTGATATGAATAAATGATGTTTTTATCGTGCTAACATTCTTTTTGATGATTCCAAAGGGGGAGAAACAGGTAATAAGCTCTTTAGCTCAAAGAAGCTAAAATAAGCTCACGAAACAAGCTATAAGTTGTGGCTAGTAAAAGCCAAAAGCTGTGAATGAAAACTAGTCCATTGGATGTATCATGGACTTGTTATACTTGACTAATGGTTGTCTTTGACTGGGGGAGCTTCTAAGCTCTTGATTCTTGAGCTTATTATGTAAAAGCTGAGCTTTTAGCTTTTGTCTGATTGCTTTTATATTTATCTTGATGTGCATGTTGATAGGGGGAGCTTTTGCAATATGTTGTTGATAATCTTCACTCCCATCCTTGTGGCTAATGGAATGTTGTCACTCAAAACAAATAGTTAATTTTTGACCGAAAAATTTGTTTTGTTTTCAAAATCGACCTCTTAAAATTGTTTTGGTTTGTAATCATCAAAAAGGGGGAATTTGTTAGATAAATATTTTTATCATGATTTTGATGATTTTGTTTAACTGTGTTTTTAATACCAAAACAATGTTTCTAAATGTTATCCAAATACTCCCGATCGATCTAAAATATTTTTACTAATTTTTTGGAGTATTTCTTGAAGTTTATTTTCGATAAAAATTGGACAACACTTCTGTCTTGTGTTCGGCCGGTCGCCCTATAGGGCAACCCGTACCTGAAGTTGAGTTCTGAAATAGAAAAAGAGACGGGGGATTTTTTAAGGAGGTCGACCAGTGTGGTCGACCGGTCGACCGGTGTCTGCAAACTCCCTGTATTGCATTTCCTTGAGCCCAACCGGTCCAACATAGGTTCGACCGGTCGAACCCTATGTGGACCGGTCGACCTATGTAATTTTTCAGGGTTATTTTTGTATTCTCATTTCTATTCAACCGGTCGCCCTAACGTTTTTACAGCAAAGTTCTAGCCGTTGACAGTAGACAAATTTTCCTTAATTTGTGGGATTGATTTATAATAGCTATATTCTTGATTTAACAGGTATTTCTTTTCAGATTTCTATCCCCAATAGGAGCCTATCCTTGATCAATCATCTTCTATAAATAGAGGGAGCTTTGGAGCTACAAAGAGAACTATTACTACTACACAACAAGAAACATACTCAAGTTTATATTGTGTTCTTCATTTTCAATATTCTTGTTGTAATAGCCTAAGGTCTTTCACTTTCACATCTTGAGGTCTAGACTTGATTCTTGATTACACTTGCACTCAAAATTGTATTATTCATTATCGAGTTGTAATCTTGAATTTGGGTTCATCATTCAACACAAGATATCCTTGTGAGTGTTCTTGTGGTAAGAACACACTTGGGTGATCTTAGGTGTTAGGTGTAAGAAGATTGTGGTAATCTTCTTGTTGAAGAGTTTGGTGCTCTTTGATGTGTTGAAGAATTTGGTATTCTTCAAGTCAGAAGATTGTGGTGATCTTCACAAGGTGCCGTTGCAAGAATATTGTGGTAATCTTCAAGGGAGATTGTGGTAATCTCCAAAGAGGTGTTGTAAGGTGATGTTATAATAATTTTGGTAATTATTAGTAAAATCTTTTTTTTTTTTGAAATCCATCCCAGAGATACTGGGGTGGTAGAGGTTTAGGCCTTAGGTGGGTTGAAACCTCTATAAGTCGGCGCGTATTGTTTACTTCCCACACTTCCATTCTTGTCTTGGTTTATTACATTCGAAAAAGAGGGCATAATCGCAAAAATGCATCATCCTTTCTGACTGTCCATCTGACCGCGGATGGTAAGCTGTACTAAATATTAATTTTGTGCCTAGAGCGTTCTGCAGACTTTTACAGAACTTTGAGGTGAATCGTGTGTCTACTTGGTGTAGATCTTCGCATACTGATCCATTGTAAAGGTCATCTTGACCGGTAGAAAATGCGCTGACTTGGTTAGTCTGTCCACAACTACCCATACTGCACTATTTTCCTTGGCCGAGCGTGACAGTCCCACCATGAAGTCCATCGTTATGTGCTCCCATTTCCATTCTGGGATATCTAGGGGTTTGAGTAATCCAGATGATCTCTGGTGTTCGGCTTTCACCTTGCTGGCAGGTCAAACACTTTTCTACGAACAGACCAATGTCCCTTTCCATGCTTCTCCACCAGAATACTTCCCTTAGGTCCCTATACATCTTTGTTCTCGGGTGATATGCATACAACGGGCTTCTTCTAGAATTTATTTCCTAAGGCTCTCATCCTTAGGAACACATAACCTCCTTCAAAAGTCGGGATACCATCACTTGCCAAAATGAAGCCCTTATGTTCCCAGCTTGAGCTTGCTCTCTCATCTTACTCAAAAATTTATCCCGAGGTTGAGTCTCCTTGATCCTGTCTCGTAGTGTTGGGCGTACCACCAACATTGCTAGAATGGCTTCCGTACTCTTTGGTGGTGTTTTCACATTGATTCTCATTCTCGCAAATTCATCCACCAATTATTTTTGTTCATTATCGGACTCGATATCTCACCTCGGGTTTACGGACTTAGAGCAACAATGACCACATTAGCCTTACCCGGGTGGTAATGTATAGTACAATCGTAGTCCTTGACTAACTCTATCCATCTCCTCTACCTCATATTCAACTCCTTTTGTGTGAAAAGATATTTTAGACTCTTATGGTTCGTGTATATCTCACACTTTCCCGTTACAAATAGTGGCGCCATATTTTCAATGGATGAACTATGACCAACTCCAAATCGTGTGTGGGATAATTCATCTCATGCGGCTTGAGTTGGCTTAAGGCATAAGCAACCACCTTGTCATGTTGCATCAAAACACATCCTAGTCCTTGTTTTGACGCATCATTGAAGATAACGAATTCCTTTTTTGGGTCAGGATTGTTAATACCGGTGCGGAGGTCAATGTTTTAACTCTTGGAAGATTTCCTCGCACTTCTTGGTCCATTCAAACTTCTCTCATTTTCTGGTTAAACGCGTCATGGATGCAACTAATTTTGAAAAACGTTTGATGAATCTCCGATAATAGCCTGCCAACCCTAGAAAACTCTGTACTTCATTCGTATTTGTCGGGGCTTTCTACTCTTTGACTTCCTCAACCTTGATTGGATCAACCTCGATTCCCTGAGCAGTCACCACATGCCCAAGAAACACGACTCTGTCTAACCAGAATTCACATTTCTTGAACTTCGCGTAGAAATTCTCCTTGCGAAGCGTCTCTAACACTATCCTCAAGTGTTTTTCGTGTTGTTCCTTACTCTTTGAATATACCAATATATCATCGATGAAGACTATGATGAATTTATCCAAAAAGGGATGGAACACCCTATTCATCAAGTCCATAAACACCGCTGGGCATTTCTCAAACCAAACGGCATCACTACAAACTCGTAGTGCCCATAACGAGTCCTAAACGCTGTTTTTGGGATATCACTATCCTTAATCCTTAGTTGGTGATACAGGGACCTCAAGTAAATCTTGGAAAATGTGCTTGGGACTCTTAGTTGGTCGAAAAGGTATTCGATCCTTGGTAGAGGATACTTGTTTTTCACTGTCAGGCGATTCAGCTCCCGATAATCGATGCACATTCTTAGTGTCCCATTCTTTTTCTTTACAAATAGAACTGGTGCCCCCATGGAGACATGCTTAGCCGGATGAATCCTAACTCGAGTAACTCATCAATCTGCACCTTCAATTCTTGTAGTTCCTTGGGTGCCATTCGGTAGGGTTCCTTGGATACCGGTGTTTCCCCAGGTACCAAATATATTGTGAACTCCACTTATCGATCCGGTAGAATTCCCAGCAAATCTTCTGGAAACACATCCAAGAATTCTCTGATGATTGGTACATCAGAGGGAGTTAACTCTAATGGTGAGCCTACTATATTTACCAAATACCCCAGGTAATTTCCTTTCTTTAGTGCTTTCAGTGTCTCTATTGCTGATATAACATGAGGCACCGTCCTTAACTTAGTGCCGTAGAACTTTATTTTCTCATCTCCAGGCAACTTCAAGGCTATCTCTCTCTCTCTCTAAGCACTTGATGCTTGCTTGATTCTTACTAAGCCAGTCCATACCAAGATTACATCAAAATCTTTCATGTTAATTATATACATGTCCGCCTTAAAGTCCTTTCCACCTATGTTGACATTTATGCCCTTAACCCTTGAGTTAGTAAGTATTGATTTTCCTGGTGGCAGGCTAACCTCAAGTGATTCATCTACTATTTCTTTCTTACGTCCGGTTAAGGCATAGAATTTTGCAGATATAAAAGAATGTGTGGCACCAGTATTGAAAAACACAAAAATAGGTATATTAGAACCAGATACTGTACCTGGTTCATCCTCTGCCTCTTATTGTGTCATGGCATACATCCTAGCTTTCCTTCATGTTGTCTACTGACCCGTGCCTATCTGCGCTCCTTCATTATTGGGGCATTCACAAGCTCCGTGCCCTTACTTCTTGCACCGAAAACAAGCATTCTTTCCAAACAAACACTCCCAGCGTGATTTCTGCCACAAACAGTGCAATAAGGTTTTTCTTTCGGTGGTTGGGGTGCAGGGTTCCCTCCAGTCTCAGCCTGTTTATTCTGACTCCCACTACACCTTCCCATTTCCTCTTGGGTGCCTCAGTTGCCTTATGGAGGTTCCCATCTAAATTCATATTCATAGACATTGTTCGAGCCCGGTCTACTGCCTGAGCATATGTCATCTCCCCCAGAACACTTATTACACCACTTAGTTCTGGGTGTAGGCCTGCCACGAACCTCTTTGCTTTTTTTCAATCTGTGTCAACCAAATAGGTGGCATAGCGATAATTGATTGAACTTACGCTCGTAGTCGAGCACCGACATGCTTCCTTGTGTCAGATCGAGAAATTCCCTCTCTTTCTTGTCCCTATATGTCTGTGGGAAGAACTGTTGGATCACGAGATTCTTAAATTCATCCCACTTATTAGTTATGGTGCGATGATGTGAATCCCACCAATGTCTAGCATCTTGTTTGAGTTGGAAAATGGCGCAAGAGACTCGGTGCGCATCCGTGCATGCAATCAGTTCAAATATGCCTTCCAGTTCCCCAATCAATTCTTCCACCACAAATGGGTCCTCCCGCCCAGTGAGGGTGGGCGGCCTATAACGCTGAAATTGTTCCACGACATGCGAAGTATTGTCGATTATTGTTGGGTGATTCTGGCCATTCTGGGTGTTTGACATGTTTTGTTGAACTAGCCCTTGCACGATTGTGGTCAAGTTGGCCACAAGGTTCTCCAAGTTGCCTTGTGTTGGGAGATCTCTCCTAGGTGGTGCCATCCTATAATCAATGAAATAAATCATTGCTTAAATTCCATAAAAGTCTATAACTTAGGAAATAAAGGAGCAATTAGTCTCAAATCAACCAGTTCATGCTATGTCCAATATAAGGTCCCTTTCATTTCCCTTTTTTGTTTTTAAATAAAAATTGCACATTTGTACATATAAAAATTTTCAATTTTTTTTTGGAATTTAAATTTTCGAACCCTTTTTTTTATTTTTTTTCCAGCAAAATTATAAATACTATATTTCGCAGAAAATAGACTTTTAAAGAAAATATTACTTTTATTCACAAACTTCATAATTTAACAACCAACTTTGAAATAACAAAAGGGAAATGAATAAACAATCTACTTGAATTGGACAAAGTCCATCTTATTCATGCATAGCTATCTATTCTAAGCCAAAATAACTTTAATCATCCATGTACTCATCGTCCTCTTCAGGATCCTCTTCCTCTTAAGAGTCTTCTTCCTCCTTATCTTCTTCTAGCAGCGAATCTATCTACTTACCATATAGTATGGCAGTAAATGCCCCATAGTTGATCTTAAGCTTGTTCTTAGCCTCATCATACCTCAACAAATCAACATACAACTTTTCTACTTCCAATCTCCATTCAGGAGTCAGCGACTCAATCACCCTCCTAGTAGCTTGGAACTCAATAGGAGCCCCGATAACATCTCTAATCTTGTACCATTCCTGATGCATCCTTAGAACATAAGTCCCTATACCATCACCTTCTTCCTATTCACAGTTGAAATACCTCTCCATATCAATTTCTAGCGGGTATCCCTTCCAGCTATTGGTGTTCTTCCTAATAGCTAACCTGATTCTCTTCATCTGTTGATTATGGGATACTTAGTGTTTTGTTCATTTCAAAGAAAACAATCTCATATCATATATTAATATAACTGTAATCATAGCATGTGTGAGTATAGCGAACATGAAATTTAACAATGTACATGATAATACCTTTTCTCTTCGAAGTCGGCGTAGCATGAGTTGGTGGATAAGTTGACTTCTTTACTGTTATCATTTTCCTTGAAAATAGTCATCTTTGTAAAAATTCAGGACCCATTTTTTTTAAACAATTTAGCAAGTCTACAGGAAAGATAGACCTGGCTCTGATATCACTTATGTAACATCCCAATTTCATGAAAATAAAAATATTCGATTTGCGATTTATTAAAGTGCTGAAAAATAAGCCCAAGCTTGAAAATACATTTTTTAAAGGCAAATAAATACTACGACTTGTCATAATTGTGAAATACTCATGGAAACCGTGTCCAAAAAAAATTTAAAACAAAAATCCATAAAAACTATTTAGTTCCTGATTCGACTTCCACCGTCCACTTTGCCACGCTCCAACTCCTTCATTCATCTGTGGAAAAATATGGGGTGAGCATTCAACAGTCCAGTGGGGACACAATTTTTATATTAAATACACAGCACAATCATTTATGCATGCACACCTATGCTTTTCATGTTTTAATCATACATTGCCCGTAGGCCAACTATGGGTGTACAATTAAATACCTTCATGTTTGTACAATTAAGTACCTTCGTGTTTGTACAATTAAGTACATTCATATCATGTCATGTTTAACGTGCACATAATAAATAATCATGCATGCATTTGAAATAGACATAAGCAGTAAACCCCACCTTAAAAGTAGAAACTTTGTGAAAAATTAAATGCGGGTGTGCGAGCCTAGAATTCGGATTCCTTGTCTCCTACAATGAAATACATTTCTGATTAATAAAGTGTTGGAGATGGGTAAAACAAAGAAATTTGAATTTGAAAAAGAATAGGACTTTAGAAAAATTGGCCTGGTAGATGGCTTGTTGGGTCAAAAATCAAGGATTTTTGGGTTTGATTCTTTTCCTTCCACCCCCTTTTTTTCCCCTTTTCTTTTCTTTTTTCTCTCTTTTTTTTTTCTTCCTATCTTTTTTTCTCCCTCTCTGTCGTGACCCCCTTTTTTCCCCTCAAACTCTCTTCTCTCTTTTCTTCTCTGTACTCACGTCCCCAGCCCAACTCTCTCTCTCTCTCTCTCTCTCTCTCTCTCTCTCTCTCTCTCTCTCTTTTTCTTCTTCTTCTTGTTCTTCTTCTTCGCTCTATTTTTTTCCTCTAGATTTTCATCTTTGGGGTTTTTTGGGGCTTAGGGTTTGAGAAGAGTTTTGGCAAGGTGGAACGCCGGCACCAAGGCGGTGGTGGTGATAGGGGCGACGACCTTGGGGGGTGGAGAAGGAGTTCTTACCTCTTTCGCTTGAATGAGAATGGTGATGAATATCCTAATGGGCTTTCATTTTATAGGTTTAGGGTTCAAAAGATTTAAGGTAAAAGTATATTTGCTGAAATCTATTACCATATGTGACTGATTTTTCTTCCCTTTCATATGATTGATTTATTACCATTTATGATATGATTTTTCTTTTTTTTTTTATTTTGGAATAAAATCAGAAAATATTATCCCCAAATTATTAAGAACCGGGTATTACACTTCAGTTTTGACACCTATATTGCATATATAGAATAAAAATAAACATAATAAATAAAAGAAAATATATTATACATTTACTCATTATTTTATAATGAGTTTTAAAAATTATAAATTTTAGCTACTGGACATCAATTTGTATATTCGTGTATTTTGATGATCTATAATACATGTATAGTTTATATTTGAGCTTATCTCATTTCTTCATAATTATATAGAATTGTATTTAATTTGATTAAATTCAATCAAAAAATATTTATTTTAATTGAAGAAAATATCTCAAAATATGCATCCAAATATTATTTATGTATTATATATATCCATACATAGCATTATAATTATATATGTTTATGTAAGAAAAACATAAATTCTATTTAATATGAAATTATATTCATAACAATGTATATAGAAAATTACTTATTATATTTATTAACATACTTTTCTTATTAAAAGATTTTTTAATTTTTATCACTGTATTTTGATATTCAACTTTTAAAGTTGTACATTTTGACTTTTTATTTTTGAGAGGTACATTTTGACTATTAGATATGAAGTTGTTTATTTGATATTTTTTTTTTTCATATATGTACATATATAAAAATACAATAGTTTTTATTTTTTGAAATATTTTATTATCCCCTAAAATTATGTTGCTAAATATGAAACAAATTTTTTGTTTAATTCCTTTAATAATTCTAACAACTGTTTAACTTTTTAAATCCTAAAAAATATTAGAATTTGAAATGATTTTATTTATTGATTGTATTGAAAATATAATACATTAATATTTAGCATTAGGGAATTGTATTTTTTTTTTTCAAATTGTTACTTTCATATAGATAAACATGTCAATAAATTGATACAATTCACATTCATAAAATATTATCAACCAAATTTATTGTCTTTAAAGAGGGTTTTGATATGATAATTTATTTTTATATTGTTTAACTGTATGATTTATAATCTATTTAATTAAATTTATATTTTAATTATTTATTGAAATTCTGAAAAATTTGCAATCACTAAAAATTATTTTTGTACAAATACAGTTCATTGCATCGCCCATTCTGAAAAATGCCAAATATGAGAACTCGAATAGAACATAATAAATATAAAATCCAAATAGTACAATACAAATCGCCACAACTAAATTTCAAAAAAATTAAAATTGACTTAATAACATGAATAAATAAAAGACATGGTAAAGTCGGCAAAAAATGAAAAATATCTCCAAAAAATAAATCTAATAAAAAAATAATGTTGTCAAAACTATGTTTTGTTGACTACCATTCATTAATTATTGTACTTAGTTCTCCTATTATCTTATATACATGTGTTAGCTTTTCATTTATTTTACAATGAGCTTTTGCAAAAAGCTTTGCCACCAATTTACACATACAAACAACATTGGAAAATTAATTTTCATCCGAATTTATTACTATAACCTTGAAAAAAAGTGTGACACCAATTTTCACACTTATTAAAAATCTAGACATGACTAAAACGACATAGGCGATGTAGATGCGTCTGTGCGGTTCTATGAAAAATCACTTTTCGAAGATGGAACACAAATACACAACCTTGAATGTATTATTTATAATTATGAAGTATGATACTTTTTTTCTTTTTTGACTTCATCAATAAAAAATATTAAATAATATTTCATGTCTATTGTTTGATGATATATCAAAGATTCAAAGTTATTATAATGCAGGAGATATAATTCGTAGAATTATTAGGAAAATACATACATCACAATACAAAACAGAGACCTCACAGATATACACCCGTGTATCGCACAGGTAAAACACTAATTGTCTCTATAATACAACGACATTTTGACTTAAGTAACACTAAACACTTGCAAAACTTAAGTTACTATCGAACAAAAGGCATTATAAAATTTTGTAAAAGACTTTATGCATAAAAAGAGAAAATAACTCGGATTTGGAATTTTGGATGCCTAAAAATGAATTTAGGCGATGGTGCACCCCTTGCCAAGGTCCACACTTCTTGCCACATGTCCTCTACTAAATTGGACAGCTGTGTCCCCTCACCGATGGCCCATCAGCACCAAGGATCATTTGCACCCTTTTTGATCATGTTGCGTCAAAAACCATCTCTATCAATCTCTCTCCTAGGTGCACCTCTGGAAGATGGTGCTCAAAGTTAATTAAAACCCACTTGGTTCACTTAGGAGCCTTAAGTTTTATAAAATTCAAGAACAAGTTAATAAGGGTGCACCCCAAAGAGCTTTATATATATGATAATTTCTTACTAAGTGAAATTCTAAGTAAGTTAAACTCAATCCATATTTCCAATATGAGATGTAACTCTTCACATTTCCACCCATTTCATGTTTTCATATATAAAAGTGCATTTAAGTGGTTTACTTTATGCATCAATTTCTCATTCATTCAAAATTAATTTTACAAATTTAAAAATTCTAAACTCATGCACCCGTGGTGTATATTATATTCATATCATTTATTTTTCATTTCAAGTAATTGAACGCACTCAAATAATTAGTCAAAATTAGGTTAAAATCTATATTAAATAAAGAGTTGAATTAGTACAAGTATCTCTTAAAGCTTGTGACTTGTCGTCATTTTACAAATATCCTATCATTAGATGTTCTAAATTAGAAATAAATAGCTACACGTATTTGTAATTTATAACTTTATAAGATTTTTGTCCTTATTTAAGCAAACTCAAACCTAACAGAGAGTTTATAATTCACACTTTTTTGTGACAGAATAATTCACACTTTTTAAATAGTCTAGTATGTTATTTCTATCTAATGCAATTATTGAATTTTCAAGTTAAAGAGATCAAATCCTGGTTATGACTTTTTCTTATCTAATATGTGAAGTTAAATTAAGTTAAATTAAAATCTGTACCTGTCGAGATTATTGATTTTTATGTACGTCTCTTCTTAAGAATGTATGGAAATTTAGGGATTCATCAAAATCGTAACATATTAAGTTTTTTAAACTAGCGGAGTTTGAATCTGATGGCCGTTTAAGTATTTCACTAAATTTGTAAAACACTTTTGTTATACGCATCCAAATGTGGAAACAGAAAATAAATTGTCTGAATAATTGACAAAATAATATTTCCATTCAATTGATGAAGTCCAAAGACCAAAAAAAAAAAAAAAAAGATTCCAAAATATGGGTCTTTTTTCTAATTTTGTGGTAATCATGAACCGATTGTAAAGTATTACTAATTATTAAAGAGAAATCGTTTATTTGGTTTTGATTATATATGAATCATCAAGTTCTATCGAAAATGTAATGTACAAAAAACATGATTGTTTTGTGTTTTCATCGTACATTTTAAATGATTATAATATGAATCATTTTTAATTAATAAAGATAGTTTGTTGATTGGTATAGATTTAATCAAATATAATTTTATTTAAAATATAAGGTATGAAATTGATCCATTGCAAACAAGAGCAGTTTTGTTTTGTCTAGTCCAGATTGCAGTTGGATAAACTGATTGAAGACTCAAAAAAATAAAAATAAAAAAATATTACGTCAAAAGCGGGTCAGACAGAACATGGAATCGTTTATAATTAAGGGAAAAATAGCGGGGATAATCCCAGTTTAATACTCATTTCACGGTTCATTCATCCAAACACCGTATTTGGCACGATAAAAGTGTCACATACATGATTATTCGGACCGCCAAAAAAATCAGGGTTGATTCTCTTTTAATGGTGTGGTTTAATTGCATGCTCATGTTGACACTTGACAGAAAGGCTCTTATCCCCAATTAAAAAAGAAACAATTGGGAGAGATTCTATTGAGACAGGAAGGAGATGGTAATTATATCTTATTTTAGAGATTATAATGATTTTGTATGTGTTTGTACCTGTGTGGCTGTGTGTATGTTTGGTTATGAATAGGAAAGAAAGATGAATGAAGTTGTTTTCTTGACCAATCTGAAGAGTTACAAAAGAATATTGATTTTTTTGAAAATAAGTGTGTTTTATAGTACAAGGTATAAGTAACTGAGAATTAGAAGTGGACAGTGTTTACAATTGATGCTAAAAGTTGAAAAATCAAAGTTGAACTAGTTTGTGGGGGAAGGTGGACATTTTCAAAATGAGTTTTTTTTGAGGAAATAAAAATGAATTTTTGGATGGAAAGTCAAAGCACACTTCTTATTCTTCTCAAAACACACACACACATCTTCTATTAGGGACTCTGCTCCCTCTTATATTTATTCCCCCTAGTTTATTGGAGGAGATTTTAATTGTTTTTTACATCCTGAAGAAAGGGTTGGTAGTACCACTAACAGATTTCCTGGTATAGCTGACTTTGGACAAATGGCTCTTACCCTTGTAACAAATATCCATATAGTCTAAAACAATAGTTCATAGGAAGCACGACTGCATTTCTAGTGATTATCACATATTAGATTAACCTGTTTTTATCATCCAAAACTATTTTATACTAGTGGAAGCATTTAGTCAAAAGATTGACGTAACAATACTTATACACACGTGTATCTATCATATTACAGAATATTAATAATAATGCCCTTTTATACAAAGATCAAAACAAAAATCCCTATATGAAATGCGAATGATGAGCTGAGGGAGAAGGATGGGAATCCAGCCGGCTGACCTTTGATTCATGCTTTAAACTTCCGTCACACCCCAAGAATCATCTTTTATCTATAACAACTAAAAATTGGCAACATTGCATTTGGTGAGTTGCAAACTCATCAAATATAATCTAATAACGAGTATTTAACATCACATAGGTACATCGTCAATAACTATTTCTCATAATCTATTCATAAAACACATAAATGCATATGCTTGATCATATTCTTTTACTATTATGGGCCAACTAATACCAAGAATAAATCGAGATGACGAAGATGGCCATGGCACTCTGTAATTCTTAATTAATGTAGGGTTAGTGAACTCGGGGTGGCCGTACGGTACTCTGTAATCCAGAATTTCTGGATTTCTATAATTCTGTAACACATGATTCAATAACATCAGTAGAGATCGCATATCTCATTTTTATATCAATAACATCAATGGAGATCACATTATCTCAATACCATTCCAATGTCATCACATAGAGATTGTATATCTCAACTTCATCACGATATCACCAAAAGAGAATCATATAATTCATATTAGAGCGCAACAAACTTCTAATCACTATAGCCAAACAAGTACGCAACTCATTCGAACATATCAATTATATAATCACACAAGTTAATTAAAAAATTAAAAGATTATACTCACAAGTGGTGCCTTATCCCGATGTTTTCATCTAGTTGGCCTTATTTTCTCCTCTATCGGGATTTTAACCTTGTGAGGGATATGTTTATTCTTCCTTTTCTTTCTTCTTTATTTCCTTTTCTTCTTTATTTTCTCCTTTTGTTTTGTTCCCTCGATCGATCTGCTCGTCATGGCTGTGTATATGTGTTTGTTTCTAAAGAACACTTATCCTCCATGTATATCCATGTGTACAAGTAATAATATTTATATATCTCTACTGGCAGAATCTGAGGCGGTGCAATGTGTTAAGCATACATGTATCTATATGATTATTTATATATCTTCTAAGACTACACTTAAACCTTATAAAGTATAATATATAGATTTCTTTTCCCCATATTCACACGCATATCAGTATTAACTATAAAATGAATATCTATGTTAATATCTATCACTTCTTGAGGCGGTGATTCACACACAAGTAAATATATATATATATATATATATATATATATAAATATTCATTGTAGGCATTGTTACATTCACGTTATATAAAATGCATATGTGGTTATATTCAAGTTGGTTACTTAACATATAAAATGCATATGTGTGGTTGTATTAATTGTGAACTTAACCATATAGATACATATATTGTATATATATATATTAATTCTACTTTATTATGTATGTAT
Organism: Rehmannia glutinosa; assembly: GCA_016081115.2. Classification (NCBI taxonomy): domain Eukaryota; kingdom Viridiplantae; phylum Streptophyta; class Magnoliopsida; order Lamiales; family Orobanchaceae; genus Rehmannia; species Rehmannia glutinosa. The sequence continues at coordinate 48,098,103 of CM071926.1, read as the reverse complement.
CTATATAAGTGTGGGCATGTCTTATGCATATATTTAGATTCTTTTCTTCTCTCACACACTTAAATATATCTATATAAGTTTCAAATTAATGCACATATAAAACTATACAAGAATGAGTCGGTCGATAGAATCGACTTACCTCTTTAAATAGAGCACACCAATTAACCTAATTTAATTAGGGTAAAACTTGAAATTTCATGGTTTGTCTCTCATTCCAATGTGAATATGAAATATCAAAATACTTGTAATTGTATTTATCAATATTTTAATCGGCAAAGTTATGGGTTATGACAATTCCTCCCCCCCCCTAAAAATTTCGTCCTTGAAATTTGTTCTTGTTTAAGTAAATAACCATGTATATTGTTCTCTCATGTGCTGCACGAGTTCCCTCATGTAGCTTCTTCTCTAGAATATTTTTTTCTATAACACTTCTTCCAACGGAATACAGTTTTTCCAAATTGCTTTTCTTTGTACCCCACTATTTCAACTGGTTCTTCGGTATAACGCAAACTATCGACAATTTCAATTGGTTCATCATGAAGAATATGTAATGCATTTGTCTTGTACCGACGAAACATTCTAACGTGAACACATTATAAATCTGGGATAACTCATATGGTAAGTCAAGTCAATACGCTAATGGTCCAACCTTTTCAAGTATTTCATATGGGCATATGTATCACAAGAACTTAGTTGACCTTTTTTTTCCAAACCTGAGAATATCCTTCTAAGGGGAGACACGAAGAAATACTTTCTCGCCAACTTCATATTCCATCTCATGCCTATGTTAATCGATATATTGTTTTCCCTATCTTGAGCTACTTTTAACTATTTTAATTTTTTTTCCGTCTCTTAAACTGGATCTGGACATTCCAATAATCGCATTCCCTCGTTATCCAAGCATATTGAATTCCTTAATTTTCTACCATATGATGCTTCTTAAGGTGCTATACCAATCTTTGCTATGATGTTTATTATTATATGCAAATTTCATCAACGCAAGGATTTCATCCCATAACTTTTAAATATAAGAACGCAAGCACAAAGTATATCCTCTAAAGTTTGAATAGTCCTCTCTGATTGCCCATTTATCTGTGGATGAAATGTTGTACTAAACTATAATTTAGTACCTAATGATTACTATAATCTACATCAAAATCTCGATGTAAACGAGGATCCCGGTCTGAAACAATAGACATGGGTAACCCATGTAGTTTAACAATCACATTTACATATTTTTTTTTGCCAGTTTTCAAGAGTAGAAACCCATCTAAATGGTAAAAAGTGAGCTGACTTTGTTAGTCGATCAACAATAATCCAAACTGCATCATTTTCCATGATTCGATACATTTTTGTGCTATAGGTTCATCCATTAGAATATGATTTTTTTACAATGTTTATCCCCAAACATGTGAATTAACGAAAACGATTAATAATAATTAATCAAGTCTAAGAATAATATCTTGAGTAATTCAAATATATTTAACAAACAATATATCAGGGCTTGAGTTTGCTTATTCCCATGATTATGCAACAAATTTTAGTTTCCTATATATTAAAATAAATGACATCTATATTGATGAAATAACCTACATCATGTAAATAATTCATAACACGTCTTTTGTATTTTATAAAACCTTATAGAGAACTATTCCAATATTAGACTCATAGCTTTCGTTTCTATGAAAACCCACCAAATGTAAATATTCGTATTATTAACCTTAAAATAATAAAAGATCTTGTAGAGAATTTGATAAGATCATTGGATCTCTATCAAAATCTATAAATGATATTCGAAAATAATCCCATTAGATTCATATATATATATATATATATATATATATATATATATATGCCTGGTAATATATATGAATAAGTGAATCCAGAAAATTAGCAACAATCATATTTTAATCTCTGAACTCTATCACAATCTTATTAGTGCTCTTGTAACCTTAAGTCGTTAGGATGCATTATCCTAGTGCCAAATACATATAACTTTCTTTAGATCGCAATACCTTTATACCATTAGATAAACCCAAATATGAAGTGGTATGATCATTATCCAAAATACAATCATACACTATTATGTTATCAAGATTCATATGTGGTCTTCCAGTTAGTTATTAAAAACCTAAGTAAATTTTCCCATGTGACTTCCGTCTCAACTGAACCCATTGTTCACCTTGTCCTAGAAATTTAATTGAATAAGATTTGCTAAACCAAAATATCAATAATAAATATTAATTTTTAATCTTATTCAACCTTTTTAGTATTTTCTTTTGCAATATAACTTTAAAATCTAATATAAGATCTTCCAACATCTTTATACATTCCGTTTAAAACCAATCAAGGCACTAATTAGCCTAAAAGACAATTCAAACCACATAACCGAGTATCTATTGCATGGGCTAAGTAACAATCATATCCTTTCTTTATCATTATAAATGTTGTAGATATATATATATTATATGCAGACAAAATTTTCGTTTCCCCTTTAAATACTATCTGCATTTGATCAGAAAGATCCAACACTATCTCTTTAGTAAAATAATCCAGCTTAGCATGGTGTTTAGTTAACTAATCCATGCACATAATCATATCGAAATCCCTTATCGATATAACAAGCAACACATCATCTAATTCTAAATCACAAATAAGAATTTTTCAACCACCATATACAATATTTACAATAATTACATTCCCTACTGGGGTTTGAATAAATAAATCATAGCCCAACGTGTCTGGTTTATTTTTCAAATGTGATGAAATGATTGTGACACAAATGAATATGTTGTTCACATATCAAATAAAATATAAGCATTTATTCCAGATGTAGTGTAGCTATAGTTTCTTCTTGTGTCATAGCAAAAACTTGAGCTGGAGCCTGTTTTCTGCTCGCTTGACTTTCTTTTGCAGTAGAGCTTCTTCCTATATCAAATCTTCCTCGACCTCTACCTCTATTAGGATTGAAACCACTAATTATAGTTTGTTCAATTATAAGTTCTTCACGTGGTCTTGTGCAATTCCTTACTATATGTCCAGGTTCGTCCATCACATCTAAAATATTTTCCTGTAAGCAATCTATATTCTCCATAATGATTTTTACCACAATGTACAAAGATGGGAACTGATAGTGTAGAACCAATTCTCTTACTAGCTGATGTTGCACCCCTAAAAGTACCACTTTTGAATTGTTCGGGAAGCCCCTCTATGTAGGCGCATTAAAATCTAAACTTTTCTAGTTTCGTCACCCTGTATTTTCTTATTATATTGAAAGTTTTGTTTTGACTTAGCTTCCAATTTCTCAGCACATATCAATTAAGCTATCAACTTTCTATAAGACTCCGAATCCGTAGGTGCAATATAATTTCGAATAGAAAATCATAGCTTAAACTCAAATCTAGTACATTTCTTCTTTTTTGTCGCTACCATATGTGGGGCATAATGAGAAAGTTGATTAAATAGTACTTCATACTCTGCAATTGATCGATTCCCCCTATTTAAGTTAAAGAAAGTATTTTTCTTTCTGATCACTATAAACTTCTGGCAAGTATGTATCATCAAATTCCCTTAGAAAATCATCACATGTCAATACATGTGGTTGGACAATACTATGAGGTATAGCCTCCCACCGATCATAAGCGTTTTCCTTAAAGAAGTTGTAGGACCCCGAAATTTTGACTACATGTAATATATAAAATTCCATATGTGAATTTATGCCTGAAATAATATTTTCTTATAATATTATATTCGGGTACAGACAAATATTTATTTTAGAGTATATATATAGAATGTTGCGTAGCCCGACATAAATTGTTGAAGTCTTGATTAACCGAAGGGCTTAGTTGCAAACATATATTTATTTAGAGTTTAACTTTGTATAACTAGTTTCTTGAGGGACCAAAACGTATATATATATAAATACTTATTAGTTGATAATATAAGAAATAGAAAACAAATTTAAGGGTGCGCCACCACCTACTTAATTAGTTTGACACTAGGCAAATTATAAAGAGAATTAAGATACACGTGGGGTGCTAAAAAGCCAAGGATGGAGGCTAAGTTTCCTTATATATATACTATAATGTTATCAACACAACTGGATATATATATATAACACTTAAAGAATAAAAAAAAAAGGGGGAAAACTATTAAGGGACGGGAATAGCTAGGACAACTAACAGCGAACAACAAGAAGAAAAAAAAATAAGAAAGGTGAGTGGTCCAAGATTAGATTCATTTTCAGTTGTGTCTCTAAATTCCTTTGAAAGAAAAAAATATTAATCTTGTTGATATGTAATCGTGCTTTTCGTTAATAATTGTTGCTAAAGAAATAAATCTTAGAATTCATGTGTAGTATTGACTTGTACCTTGCCAAGATCATTAACTAGCAATTAGGATCGAATTTGTCTCTAGTACTAATTTACTCATATTAATATGCAATACAAAGAAGTTCTTCAGTTTTAAAATATAAGGTTGAAATCATGTGAACTTAATAGTGATACTGTATTAATTTTCTTTTGATTAACTTGGTGGAATTGTGTTTTATAATTAAACCGAGATTAACTAAATCTAAAATATAATTTGTTGTAATAGGAATTAAACCAGAACTTATTAACTATAAAATATACCCTTGTTAATATGTATTATCCTTAGAAATTAATTATCTCAACTAAATATGGGTTATAAGCTCTATATTGAATTGATAAAAGTTATTGACTAGAATATGAATTAATTAGTGTGATTAACGTAAATGGATGTATCAACTAACTAAATGCTATCTATGATTCTTGAAAGTGGAATAATATTACCTGATCTGGTAAGTGGTGTAGGAGTATAAATCACTTTAACATCTTGGTTAAATAATTAATCTTTTTTGCAGAATTTGTTATATAAAGTCATTGTACTATTTTCCTTTAGCTTAAGCAATTAAAATCTCTAAGATACAAAATATGTATTCAGTTTCCTCAATTACGTGCAAGTTCATAATGATAAATGTATGAAATTAATATTATCACTGGTACTATGTACATGTATCATGATTATTTGTGCATAGGTCTTGATTATTTGATAAGTGTCGGGCCCTAGTATGGTGTGGATATGAGAGTTCCGGTTTGTCGAGGCAAAAGGGTCCATAGATCTTAAAAGGTTCTACGCTATCCACAACCAAATCCCACCGCCTAAAGACGGAGTGTTCTAAAGGTTGAAGTGGGTCGTAGGATCGGTATATTCGGAATATGACTTCTCCGCTTCGCGAGCCCTGTGTGGGAGAGTCGAGCCGTAGTGTGGTGCAATAAGGGGGTAAGGCTTTACGGCAACGCAATAAAGGAGTGACAAGGGAGAACGGGGGTCACTTACCGTTAATAAATGGTCCCTCCGTTAATGTGACATCTGAATTTATTATGTTACGGATTGACTGAGTGCATGTTTCTATTTAATTGAAAATGTGCATGTTTCTAACATTAAATTCCACATGCCACACTGCGCACCCACTCACGGAGGTTTTTCCCTCACGTATATATTTTCTTAAAATATATTTCAGGTGATAATCCAGGCGACAAAGAAGAAGTTGAGGGATTTCCTTAATCTGAATAGCTAGTGCTAGTTACAAGAGTTGTCGCTAAATGTCTTGATGTATCGCTAGGTATAAACGATGTGTTGGAGAGAACCATGGTTGTGATGATAGTTTTTTTTGTAGGGTTTGTAAACTTGGCCACCTTTTCACGTTTCTTGTAATTATAATATGGTGTACGTTTGGTTTGTAATAATTATATGAATATTCCGCTCTCTTGTTAATGTATAATAGATATTGGTTATTATAGCTTTGTAAGTTTGAGGCGTGACAGAAGTGATACTACATAATCATACTACATAATCAAACTTTTCTACCGGGGTACATTTTCATCAAATTCACAATCCTCTATGTTCATTTTAGCCTTTTTTTTTGCCTCTGTTGGATCAATAGAATCCACAAAATCAAAAACTCCCATTTTTTTCAAAGTTTATCATACTTTTGTTCGCGTGGTACAAGGAGGTTTACCGGTAGATCTGATCGATACACAAACTGAGCAAGTACTCCATATACATTATGTGGAGGTGAATGAGATGAGTGTGACTCTGGCTCGGCTGCTATTTTCCCTTCATGAACACTTTGCTCATCATTATCTACATGGATGATAATGCACATGTAATGTCAGGATCTGCAGAACCCCGACCCGTGCTCTGATACCAAACTAACATGTAACACCCTTACCCTTGTAACAAATATTCGCATAACATAAAACAATAGTTCATAGGCAACACGACTGCATTTCTAGTGATTATCACATATTAGATTAGCCTATTTTTATCATCCAAAACTATTTTATACGAGTGGAAGCATTTAGTAAAAAGATTAACTTAACAATATTTATACACACATATGTATTTATCATATTACAGAACATTAATGTCAATGCCCTTTTATACAGAGATCAAAACAAAAATCCCTATATGAAATGTGAATGATGGTGAGGGAGAAGTATGGGAATCCGCCTACGACCTTTGATTCATGCTTTAAACCTCTGTCACACCCCACAGATCATCTTTTATCTATAACAACTAAAAATTGGCAACATTGCATTTGGTGAGTTGCAAACTCAGGAAGTATAATCCAATAACGAGTTATTTAACATCACATAGGTACATCGTCAATAACTATTTCTCATAATCTATTCATATCATTCATAAAACACATAAATGCATATGCTTGATCATATTCTTTTGCTGTTATGGGCCAACTAATACCAAGAATAAATCGTGATGACGAAGATGACCATGACACTGTAATTCTTAATTAATGTAGAGTTCGGTGAACTCGGGGGTGGCCGTATGGTACTCCATAATCCGAATTTCTGGATGTCCGTAATTTCAGAACACATGATTCAAGGTCATTATGCCATAATAGAATCCATTAAACTCGATGAATGCACTTTCTCAGTAATCACATATTTCATTTCGGCATCAATAACATCAGAGATCGATATATCTCATTTCCATATCAATAACATCGGGGAGATCACATATCTCAATACCATTTCAATGTCATCACATAGAGATTGTATATCTCAACTTCATCACGATATCACCAAAGATAATCATATAATTCACATTAGAGCGCAACAAACTTCTAATCACTATAACCAAACAAGTACGCAATTCATTCAAACATATCAATTATATAATCGCACAAGTTAATTAACAAGCTAAAAGATTATACTCACAAGTGGTGCCTTAACCCGATGTTTTCATCTAGTTGGCCTTATTTTCTCCTATATCGGGATTTTAACCTTGTGTGGGATATGTTTATTCTTCCTTTTCTTTCTTCTTTATTCCCTTTTCTTCTTTATTTTCTCCTTTTGTTTTGTTCCCTCGATCTGCTCGTCATGGCTGTGTATATGTGTTTGTTTCTAAAGAACTCTTATCCTCCATGTATATCCATGTGTACAAGTAATAATATTTATATATAGCCACTCTACTGGCAGAATTTGAGGCGGTGCAATGAGTTAAGCATACATGTATCTATATGATTATTTATATATATCTTCTAAGACTACAGTTAAACCTTATAAAGTATAATATATATACACACGTTAGATTTCTTTTCCCCATATTCACATGCATATCAATATTAACTATAAAATGAATATCTATGTTAATATCTATCATTTCTTGAGGCGGTGATTCACACACAAGTAACATATATATATATATATTTAAATATTCATTGTGGACATCATATATGTACATTCACGTTATATATATATATATATATCTCAAGTTGGTTACCTCTACATATAAAAGTGTGTGGTTGTATTAATTGTGAACTTAATCATATAGATACATTTTATATATATATATATTATTTCTACTCTATTATGCATGTCTGTATATAAGTGTGGGCATGTCCTATGCATATATTTAGATTCTTTTCTTCTCTCACACTTAAATATATCTATATAAGTTTCAAATTAATGCACATATAAAACTATACAAGAATGAGCCGCTCGATAGAACCGACTTACCTCTTTAAATAGAGTACACCAATTAACCTAATTTAATTAGGGCAAAACTTGAAATTTCATGGTTTCTCTCTCATTACAATGTGAATATGAAATATCAAAATACTTGTAATTGTATTTATAAATATTTTAATAGTGCAAAGTTATGGGTTATAAAAATGGTGCGTGATTGTGGTCTCATTGATGCTGCCTTAAGGGGCATATGCACACTTGGGTTAGAAATAATCTCTATTAGAGGCTTGATAAGATTTTTCTAAACAATAAGACGGCTAACATTTCCCCTAAGTTCTGTGTGACTCATTTAGCTACATTGAAGTCAGACCATGCTCTCCTGTTGCTTAATGCTTTCACTTCTACTAATAGACCTCCTATAGACATTAGGTACCTTAAGATGTGGGCTAGACACCATAATTTTTTAGATGCCAAGGCTCAGGTTTGGAGACATTCTACTGTTTTTCAGGGCCTTTGGAACCTTCACCATAAACTTCTCAGAGTTAAACATAAACTTAGCTGGTGGAATAAACATATTTTTGGCAATATCTTTCACTGAGAATAAAATCTTTTATGCTCAAAGAGTTTATGATTCATGTACCTCTCCTTCTAACATTTCTGCTCTGAACTTACCTATTGTTGAGTTAGTTTTTGCCACTAAAGTTGAAGAAGATTATTGGCATAAAAAATCTTCCAGGAAATGGATTGTAGAAGAGAAAATAAACACCAGCTACTTCCATAACATGTTAAAAAAAAAAAAAAAAAAAAAAAAAACTGAAAGGGAGGATCCACAATATTGTGGATAATGGTATCACCCTCTCTTCTTAACCTGATATTCAGAAGTCTTGTGTGAAGTATTTCTCTACTGTCATGTCTAATGATATTATTCTTCCTTCTTTTGCTTGTCCTTTTCCTATCCCTCACCTTCCTTTGCATTTTAATATGACAGGGCTTTGTGCTCTTCCTTCTGATCAGGAAGAGGAAAAGCAAGCTGCCTTTTCTATTTGTACAAACAGCTCTACTAGCCTTGATGACTTCTCTAGTCATTTCTACCATGTTTGTTGGAATATCATTAAGGATGACATTGATGTTTTTGTTCATGATTTTTTTGTGAGGACCCCCTTCCTAAATATTGTACTGCTACCTCTATTATGCTCATTCCTAAGAAAGCTAGCCAGTGATTATAGACCTATTAGTTTGTGTAATGTTTCTAATAATATCTTTACCAAAATCCTGAATATTTTGTTGTCTTCCTTACTTCTGTTGGAATTGGTCTTTGATAAATGGGGTGTTGACCCGATTTTGACCAATTAATTAAGTGGTTTCCATTTGTGAAAAATAGAATTAAATTATTTGTAAAAATTCTACTAAGAGAGTAGATGAGAATAACATTTGGAATTTCTCAAAACCGATTCCGGGTGAATGAGAAATTAATGCTAGAAGTTAGCCACTTAATACAAATAAATGGTATGGAAAATGGAAAATGTGGGGGGAGGAGAGATGCTCCATCCCACATAGGAAAAAGGAGGTAAAGTTGCACACTTTATTTATCCTAAGTTGGACAAATGGGTTTGGGCCCTTGGGGGTACCCAAGTTTTTAAAGGGGAGAGGACCAACATGCTTGTGGGTTTGGTCAACGCACGCCGCCGCCCGCCCGCCGGCCGGCTCGGCTCGGCCCGACCTGAGTCCGAGTCGTGGGGTCGCAGCCGTGGGCTTGATCTTGGGCTTCAAGGCCCTTATTCTTTTGGACCAAAACCTTTAAAAATTAAATATTTAATTAATTTTTTGTAATTAATTAAATAGATTTAATTAATTTTCGTAATTAATTAATAGAGTTTCAATGGGAAAATGTTTCGGCCTCACAAGACGGGCAAGAGCACGGCGTGCGGTCGGGTCGTGCTACTCGCTTAGAGTCTGCGCTACACGCACGGGCGGGCGCACGCCCGCTTGGCCTGGGTCGTCTTCAGGTAGTGCCGAAGGTCCGAGCCTCGCACGCACGGCGGCGGCACGCCCGTGCGTCTAGGCCGTGCTCTCTGTGCGGTCAGTGCGCTGCGCTCGATGAAAATGTGCCTTTTCGAGCCTACATACGCGATTTTCTCATGACGGACATTTCGTTGCTATATTAATGGAGCCCCTCGATGAAATAATAACGAAATTAATCAGAAAACATTAAATCGAGCATTGCATTTTGCATCTTGCCCATTTTCCTCCTTCAAAAGCTTGAAAGTCAAGAACAACTTGCTATTCGGCCATTTGTTGTTAGGTTTTTTTGGTATCTGCTAAGGGATCAAAGTCGATTGTATCTTAGAGGCGAACGGGAACCGTAAGTACTAGTATACGGGCGTTTCGTCTTGCGGAGACAAAATCAAATTCTGGCCTCGACTTAAACTATACACTATCCCAGCCATTTTCTTCAAACAAAAACTATTTTACCAAAATTTACCCAACAATCGCAAGACGAAAACCTTCCGTTTCTTTGTTTCTGTTGAAGACGATGGCATCGATTCGATCTCATTCACACCCATGGCTTGCTCCGCTCACGGCGAAAGCCGCCCCAAGTTTTCTCGGTGCCGACTTCAAACGTTGGCAGTTGAGAAGATCTTTGTTCTACCTCACTACTTTGGGGTTGGCTCGTTTCCTAAAAGACGACCCCCTATTCTGCTGAATTGAAGAAGGCGAAGTTGACAACAACAGGAGAATCGATGTGGATGCTTGGCATAACAACGATTTTCTATGTCTAACTATGTCTTAAACGGGCTGAGCGACACTCTATACAACGCCTATAGCACGTTAAAGACGCGTCAAGGAATTGTGGCGGTCTGGGAGAAGAATTACAAGACGGAAGATGCAAAGACAAAGAAATTTGTTGTCGGCAAATTCCTGGAGTACAAGATGGTTGACACCAAGACGGTGATCGCCCAAGTTTGAGATTCAAATCATCCTTCACGACTTAGTGTCACGAAGGGATGCTTTTGAATGAATCCTTTCAAGTGGCGCAATTATCGAAAAATTGCCGCCATTGTGGAAGGATTTCAAAACTACCTCAAGCACAAGCGCAAAGAGATGGGGCTTGAGGATCTCGATTGTTCGGCTTCACATCAAGAAGACAACCGAAATCGATGTTAAAACCAAGAATCTGGAATGGAGCCTAAGGCCAATCTTGCTGAGTCGAGCACTATCAAGAAACGTAAGCACTCCGGGAAGGAGAAAGGCAAGGCCAAAAAGTTCAAGGGGAATTGCTACAATTGTGGCAAACCGAACCACATGGCGAAGGATTGCCGACACCCAAAGAAGGGCAATCAAGGTGGCAACCAACAAGCCAATGTGACGGAGGACAAGTCGGTTCCAATAGACTTGTTGGAGCTCGATCTCTCTGCCATTGTGTTTGAAGCCAATATGGTGGATAACCCAAGGGAGTGGTGGATAAATACCGGGGCTACTCGTCACATTTGTGCCGATAAGGAGATGTTCTCCTCCTACACTCCGATCAATGGAAGAAAGTTGTTCATGGGAACTCCTCAACTTCCAATATCGTTGGGCTTGGAAAGGTGGTGCTCAAGATGACTTAGGGAAGGAGCTTACGCTTGTAGATGTCTTTGCATGTCCTAGACATCCGCAAGAACTTGGTTTCGGTTCGTTGCTTAGCAAGGCCGAATTTAGGCTAGTGTTTGAGTCCGACAAGTTTGTAATGACCAAGAATGGTCAGTTTTTATGTAAAGGTTACCTTGATAAGGGCACATTTAAAATGTCTGTAATGTCTGTTTTCCGCCAAGAGGCGAAGAATAAAATTATTACTTGTTTACTTGTTGGATTGTTCTAATTTATGGCATGATAGATTAGGACACGTAAACTTCAACACAATTAAAGGTTAGTGAATCCGGAATTAATACCTACGTTTAAAACCGATTCACAAGACAAATGCGAAATTTGTGTTGAAGCAAAATTCGCAAGGCACCGTTTCATTCGGTAACGAGAAGTACCAAACCACTCGAATTAATTCATACAGATGTGTGTGACTTAAAACTTGTGCAAACTCGAGGTGGGAAAAAGTACTTCATAACGTTTATAGACGATTGCACAAGATATTGTTATGTATATCTTTTGAAAAGCAAAGATGAAGCTTTAGTAGCTTTTAAAACTTATAAGAATGATTCAAAGTGATAGAGGTGGAGAGTATGTTGCTCCGTTTGAAGAATTTTGCTCGGAAGCGGGTATAATTCATCAAACGACTGCACCTTACTCACCTCAATCAAATGGTGTTGCACAACGCAAGAATCGTACTCTTAAGGAGATGATGAATGCGATGTTGCTAAGTTCTGGCTTACCCCAAAACTTGTGGGGGGAAGCCATACTTTCTGCGAACTACATTTTTAATAAGATCCCACACAAAGGTAAAAATGAAACTCCATATGAGTTATGGAAGGGACGTAAACCGTCATACAAATACCTTAAAGCGTGGGGGTGTTTGGCTAAAGTTGAAGTACCTAAGCCAAAACAAGTAAGAATCGGTCCGAAAATGATCGATTGTGCTTTCATTGGATATGCTAACAATAGTAGTGCATATCGTTTTTTAGTGCACAAGTCGGCTATTCCTGATATAAATGAAGGTATGATCATTGAATCAAGGAATGCTGTATTCTTCGAGAATATCTTTCCGAACAAAGAACGAAAAGAAGAAAGTTCGAGTAAATGGACTTATGAAAGCTGCAAGGTTACCTCAAAGTGATGATGAAGAGGAACCAAGACGCCTTGATAAAAGGACAAAAGTAGCTAAGTCTTTTGGTCTGATTTTCTAACTTATATGTTAGAAAACAAACCCCGAACTATTCAAGAAGCATTGTCTAGTCCGAAAGCTCCTCTCTCGGAAAGAAGCTATCAATAATGAGATAGATTCCATCATGCAAAATCATACTTGGGAGTTGGTGATCTCCCACCGGGTTGCAAGCCTTTGGGATGCAAGTGGATCCTTAAAAGGAAGTATAAAGCGAGATGGATCTATTGACAAGTATAAAGCCCGATTGGTAGCTAAAGGGTTTAGACAAAAGGAGGATATGACTTCTTCGATACATATTCTCCTGTCACGAGGATTACGTCCATTCGTGTTCTCATTGCTATTTTTTGACTTTGCATAACCTTGAGATACATCAAATGGACGTTAATCGCCTTCTTGAATGGGGAACTTGAAGAGGAGATTTATATGGAACAACCCGAGGGTACATTGCACCCGGTCAAGAGCGAAATGTGTGTAAACTTGTTAAGTCACTTTATGGACTAAAACAAGCACCTAAGCAATGGCACGAAAAGTTTGACTCGACTATGAAGTCAAACGATTTCAAGATCAACGAATGTGACAAGTGTGTCTACATTAAAGGTACTACAAATGATTACGTCATAGTATGCCTTTATGTAGATGATATGTTGATTATGGGAAGTAGTCATGATTTAATCATGAAAACTAAGAACATGTTAAAGAAGAACTTTGACATGAAAGATATGGGATTATCTGATGTTATATTAGGGATTAAAATCTCTAGAACTTCAGATGGAATTGTCTTGTCACAGTCCCATTATGTCGAGCATACTCGGAAGGTTTAATTCTTTTGATAGCGCTCCGGCTAAGACACCTGTAGATCTAAGTCTACATCTGGCCAAGAATAGAGGCGAACCAGTTTCTCAGCTGGAATATGCAAGGGTAATTGGCAGTCTGATGTACTTAACGAATTGTACACGTCCAGACATTGCATATTGGTGAGTAAACTAAGTAGTTCACAAGTAACCCGGACGGATCACTGGAAAGCCGTGACAAGGGTACTTAGATATTTAAAGTATACCATGAACTATGGAATACTTTATACAAGATATCGGAAAGATTAGAAGGATCTTTGTGATGCCAATTGGATATCAGACACAAAAGACTCCAAGTCCACAAGTGGATTTGTTTTCACAATAGGTGGAGGAGCGGTGTCGTGGAAGTCTTCTAAGCAGACGTGCATAGCTCGATCCACTATGGAATCCGAGTTCATTGCTTTGGATAAAGCTGGAGAAGAAGCATAATGGCTTAGAAACTTCTTAGAGGATATTCCTTGTTGGAATAAGCCTGTGCCTGCTATTTTGATACACTGTGATAGTCAATCAGCAATCGGAAGGGCACAAAGCAGTATGTATAATGGTAAGTCTAGACATATATGTCGGAGACACAATACCATTAGACAGTTGATTTCGAATGGGGTTATTTCGGTTGACTACGTGAAGTCAAAGGAAAACCTCGCGGATCCGCTTACAAAAGGCATAGATCGAGATCAGATGTATAAACTGTTAAGGGGAATGGGTTTAAAATCCATAACTTAAAGAATGTTCATAGCGGTAACCCAACCTTGTGAATTGGAGATCCCAAGACCTTGGTTCAATGGGACAACTAAGTTATGAATGTTCGGCTGAACACTTGGAAAATGTGTTAGCTCATTCTCGATACATCCAAGTGTATTTAAACCTGCTGTATGTGGTGATGTTAAGTTTAAGACTTTTAATGATTCCTATACCGAAAGGTGGAGTGTTGCAGGATACTCTTCAATAGGAGATCACCTATATAAGTGAGAAGTAATGGTCGCTTCAAATGAAACACTTATGAATCTAAGATATGGTCCAGGGCCGAAATGGACACAATGTGAGAACAACAAGTGTTAGAGTTGTTATTGTGTAAATCTTGTTGTCTTGGTTTTACACAAACGGTGAGTAGTTCAAGACACCAGCGTCACTAAACGACTAGTAACTGATAGTACCTTACTAAGGAAGGTTCAAAGCCACAAGCTCCCTATCCTCGATGCAATAACGATTCGGCGAGACTTTCAAGCTTAATCGCGATACACGCATGCATTAATTTCATTCATGTGGGGATTGTTGGAATTGGTCTTTGATAAATGGGGTGTTGACCCGATTTTGACCAATAAATTAAGTGGTTTCCATTTGTGAAAAATGGAATTAAATTATTTGTAAAAATTCTACTAAGAGAGTAGATGAGAATAGCATTTGGAATTTCTCAAAACCGATTCAGGGTGAATGAGAAATTAATGCTAGAAGTTAGCCACTTAATACAAATAAATGGTATGGAAAATGGAAAATGTGGGGGAGGAGAGATGCTCCATCCCACATAGGAAAAAGGAGGTAAAGTTGCACACTTTATTTATCCTAAGTTGGACAAATAGGTTTGGGCCCTTGGGGGCGTGGGCCTGGGCCTGGGCTTGGGCTTGGGCTTCAAGGCCCTTATTCTTTTTGGACCAAAAACCTTTAAAAATTAAATATTTAATTAATATTTTGTAATTAATTAAATAGATTTAATTAATTTTCGTAATTAATTAATAGAGTTCAATTGGGAAAATGTTTCGGCCCCGCGCACGGGCAGGAGCACGGCCCGTGCGGTTGGGTCGTGCTACCTGCCGAGAGTCTGCGCCTACACGCACGGGCAGGCGCACGCCCATGCGTCTGGGTCGTGCTGGGTGCCAAAGGTCTGAGCCTGCACGCACGGGCCGGCGCACGCCCGTGCGTCCAGGCCGTGCTCTCCTGTGCAGGTGCGTCTGCTCAGCGAAAATGTGCCTTTTTGAGCCTACAGACGCGATTTTCCATACGGACATTTCGTTGCCTATATTAATGGAGCCCCTACTGATGAAATAATATCGAAATTAATCAGAAAACATTAAATCGAGCATTGCATTTTGCATCTTGCCCATTTTCCTCCTTCAAAAGCTTGAAAGTCAAGAACAACTTGTTGTTTGTTGCCGTTGTTTCTTTGTCTTGCTAACCGGGATCAGAAAAGTCGTTGTATCTTAGAGGCGAACGCGTAACCGTAAGCACTAGTATACGAGGCATTTTCGTCTTCGGAGACAAAATCGGTCGGCCTCGACTTAAACTATACACTATCGACCATTTTCTTGACGAAACTATTTTACCAAAATTTACCCAACAACTTCCTCTTCTCATATCTCCTAGTGAGAGTGGAAGTCTTAAGAATAGAATCATTAGTGATAATATTTTACTTTCCCAAGAACTCGTTCACTTTATTTCTGCTAAACATGAACCTATGAATATGGTCTTCAAATTGGATATAGTCAAAGCTTATGACAGAGTGCTATGGAAATTTCCTAGATGGATGTTAGCTAGGATGGGGTTCACTGATTGATGCTTAGACTTGACTGATAATGTTGTTATTAAATGTTGGTTCTTAGTCTTAGTTAATGTGTTCTCTTGTGGACTTTTTAAATCTGAGAGGGGATTAAAACAAGGAGACCCCATGTCTCCTTCTTTTTTTATTTTAGCAGTTGAATTCCTCTCCTTTGGCCTTAACTTTCTTTTTAGACAACATCCTAGTATGTTCTATCACTCTCAGGGAGGCATACCTATTTCTCACCTCTCTTATGCTGATGATATTGTGATTTTCTCTAATGATAGTGATACCTCTCTTAAGCTTCTCACTAATTTCCTTGAGTTTTACTTTGACATTTCTCGCCAGGCTATTAATAGATAAAAGAGCTCTTTTGTGGTTGATAGTCTTTTGTCTGCTCATAGGGTTGATATAATTTCTTAGCTTACTCAATTTTGAAACCAATCTCTCTCCATCACACACCTTGGTGCTCCATTGCACAAAGGACACAAGCAGAATCATTTATTTCTCCCTCTTTTTTCTAAAATGTAAACTAAAATCCAAGTAAGGCCTTGGGGATTCCTTTCTTATGGTGGCATACTTATACCATTAAGAGCACCTTAAGCTCTATGCTTCTTCATCTTATTCAAATGCTCAAACCTCCCAAGCTCACTGTGCATAAAATTGAACAAATGTGTGCTAAATTTTTTTTGGGTAGTACTAATCGTAGTAAGAAGATCTATTGGGTTGCTTGGTCTAAAGTTTGTACCCCTATATAGTATGGAGGCTTAGGGTTGAAGTCTATATCCCAATTAATCATTGTTTTCTCCATGAAGCTATGGTGGAGACTGAGGGAGAAATCCCTTGTTTGGTCCAAATTCATGCATGTCATATATGCTGAAGGTATGCCAATCAGTATTGCTCATGTTTCTCCTGTTGATAGTCTTGGTTGGGAAAAGCTTAGCAAAATTAGAACTTTTATGTAGAATAACATCATATGGGATATTGGGGCTGGTCATATCAGCTTTTAGCATGATGTATGGCATGATAATTTTCATTTAAATGATGTTATCCCTTGTGATAAAACTGGTTTAGAAAATATTACTATTGATTACTTTTGGTATGATAATAATTTGAACTTTGAGAGGCTTCATATCGTTGTTGGCCAAGAGTGGGCTACTAAAATTTGTCTTACCCTTATTTTTGTCCCCAAGACTGATACAATGAAGTGGAAGCTCACAGTTAATGATAAATTTTCATTCTCCTCTGCTTATAATTCTCTTCAACCTCCTTCTTTACCTCAATCTTTATTTGAACACTTTTGGAACTGGTGTATGAACATTTCTGCTTCTGTCTTCTTGTGGAAGTTAATCCAAAACAGAATTCCTGTGGATAAGAAACTGCAAGAAAGGGGTGCTTCTCTTGCTTGAAGATGTGTATGTTGCACTCCTCTCCTTACTTACCATTTTTATCATAATGAAACTATATCGGATCTCCTTCTCACTAATGCTAAAGTGGACAAAGTATGGAACCATTTTGCATCATGGATGAGATGTACACTTCCATAAATTGAACACCTCCATATTTTCATATCTTTACGGAAAAACGATTAAAGATTCGTTTATGCACACAACACACATTTCAATGCTTCTTATATGCATTGTTCTTTGATATATTCGAAAATAAAGGAACAATTATAGACATAATAATGTTCAGTTCTCCCATATTTGAATTATAAAGAATGTTGAAATTCATATTTACTTGCTCTCCAAAGCTAAGTTATATCAGCGACTACTTGGAAGTGCTTCTTAGAAGCTGCCAATGCTATATGATTATTTTTCAGGCTTCACCATTTGCCGGTTTTATGGATTCCACCAAAACCACCTTGGCTTTAACTCAATATTGATGCAACTTACAACTGTCAAACTGGAGCAACTGGACTTGGAGGCATCGTTAGGAACCACATGGGTGACACAATCTGGGCTTCCTCAGCTTATCTCCCTCAAGCTTTGAGCCCCCTTCATGCAGAATGCATAACACTGGAAGTTGCAATATCTTGCAACTTTTGATGGAGTATTTGAGCATTTTTGTATTGAATCAAACTCACTGCTCCTTTGTAATTTCATTTCTAAAGAACTCCCTGGGCTTTGGACTTGTAGATACTCGCTTGTAAATATTCACAATAGTTTGTATATGAGATCTTTTAGGATATCTCATATCTGAGAGAGAGTAATAAGGTAGCAAATTCTCTTGCAAATTTAGGATACAGATTGCAGGTTTGCACTAATTACTCAAGATCTCAACTCCCACTTTTGGCTAGAGGAATACTACAATGGACCAACTTGGTCTTCAATCGTTTAGGATGCATAGAATTAGTTAGCATATACAAGTTGTATTCCTCTTGAACACTCATATTTTTGAATTGTTTTTTCGATAAATGGGTTGGGATATGAAATTAATCCATCATCCCTCATTGGGATGTTTACGCCAAAAAGAAAAAGAAAAAACTCAACGAGCTTGGGCTCAAAATTTTGAAAAATTGTTTGGTTGTATTTTCAAAAAGATATTTTTATAAAAAGGTGAAACTGAATGACTTCATTTCTATTGAGAACTTCCTAAATAAATATAAATCTATTTTTGGGAATAGTAGTGGAAAATCACTTTTGAAAACACAAAAATACATAGCCAGAAGGTGCCAGAACATTGTCAGGAAAGCTACATGATTTAGTCATAAAAAAGCAAGGAATATTTCACTCCTCATTGATACGTGTAAACTATATGTGCATTTAGGGGCTTAAAATGGTATATAATTGATACATTTTCATGTATATTTAATGTGTTTTACTTGGTTTCCTTAGAAGGGCATGACACTGCGTATTCTTGTAATTTTTACAGGAAACAGAGCTTAATTGAAGAGATATCAGTTGAAAGGCCCGGATAGGATTGACGAGTGCAAAAAGAAGATTGAAAAGACGAAGAAACCGGACAAAAACTAGTCACATGGCGGTGTGGCAGGACCACACCGGCCATGTGACTCCGTCTTGAAGATGAAATGTCCATGTGAAGTTGGGAGAAACAGGGCGAAACCAAGCCACACGATTGGGACCGTGTGAGAGACACATGGTCGTGTGGAGTGCCCATGTGAAGCTACACGGCCGAACCGTGTGACAAGCTGTGGCGAATTTTTGTGTCCTTTTCCTATTTAAACTCTACAAGTGATCTCTCCGAGGCACCTATATGAGGGACCCAAGGGCTGCCACGAATCGATCATCATCCATACACCATACAACACATCAAAATACACGGGAACACAAGATCAAAGAGAGGAGGGCTAAGTTACAAAGAACACCACAAGGCCTTTCACATATATGGAAGCATAAGAGCTTGAAGGCTTGGAAGGAAGATCCATCCATGAGAAGGGTTTTCTTTCTTAGTTTAGATCTCTTTCGTGCTTAAACGATGTGAGAATGTTGATTTCAAGTTTATCTATGAATTTGTTATCAATGTTTGTCTAATCTTTTGGATCTTAGGGCATAATCAAAATTGTGGATTCATGTTAAATCTTGGTTAATTGTTTTCTTACTTAATTCATGTGTTTTATTTTATGAATTAGTGGTTATTCTTAATTGCTTATTATTTGGCCAATAATTTGCATGTCATATTTGTTAGTGCGAAATTCGGAAGAGAAGTTCTAACAAAGACGAAAGTTGAATTCGGACATAAATGGGTGTATCGGAGTCGGAGACCTGTTTGTTTATGGGGAGTCATTCAATTCATAGATATTTTGGGAGTTAATAATAGTTGTATCAGTCGAGAGATCTAAAATTGTTATTAATCTACTATTTATGCCTTGAGAGGGGGAATAGACTAACTTAGGAATTGAATTCAT